>JANAVB010036113.1:90000-316531 GCA_029216955.1 Iris pallida
CACATCTATTAATTAATGTCGGTTCTAGCATGGAACATTAGGGGGGGTGTTCCATTGGCCGCTGGAGAGAGATTGGAGGAGTTCTGAGGAGAGAGGCTTGTGACATTGCTATTTTGCTGGAGACGAAGATCAGAGGGGCCGCGATGCTCTCGCGTAGGACTCCGACAAACTGGGACCATATTCACAACTTAGATCTATGCGATATGGCAAGGATCTGGGTTAGGTGGAACCGAGATAGCTGGGAGGGGGTGCAGATCCAGAAATCGGAATAACTCATAGGCATTTCTTTTGAGAAAAAAGGTGGGTTCCGCTTCATCCTGGGTGCTGTATACGGGAACAATGATCGAAGACTCCGGGAGTCCTTGTGGGAGGATATTGTGCACCTGAGTCATATGGCGGACAACATGCATCTTCCTCTGCTTATCATGGGGGACTTCAATGCTATGCTGCTTCGCCAAGAGAAGGTAGGGGGTCGTCATGTTCCGGATTCGATCTTATATGACTTCCAGATATGTCTGCTTATGTCTGGGATGAGGGGACTGGAGAGAGCTGGCCATATATGGACCTGGCACAACAAAGCTACACAGAATCGGATTGCATATCATTTGGATCGGGCATTAGACAATAGTGAATGGTTCCGGTGCTTTCCTAATTCGGTGGCGGAAGGTCTTGCGGCTGGTACTAGCGACCACTCTCCTATCCGAGTAGGCCTCTGTGAGAGACCTATTATGCGGTCGAGGCCGTTTCGGTATAACAATAGCTGGTACATGTCGGCTGAATACGAGGAGGTGGTTACGGGGGAGATGCAACACTTCCGGGAAGGCACGACTCAGTTCCGCATGGTTCATAAACTCAAGCAGATCAAGCGAGCGCTCAGGGGTTGGGTGAAGATGAGACCGCGGTCTTCTCTGGCGGAAAAGGAAGCCGAGCTTCGGGACACTCAGGTGGCTTTACAAGCTGACATACTGAACGGGGAGTTAGCGGCCAAGGAGAAGACCCTGATTGAGGAGGTCAGCATTATGAGATTGCAGGAGGAGATTAGTGCGTCACAGAGGGCAAAATGTACCTGGCTCAAAGATGGAGACCGCTGCACCAAATTCTTCTATGATGTGATCCGCACCTGTCAGCATCGGAACAGCATCCCCAGGCTTTTGAATGGCGAGGGACGTCTGGTAGGGGACCCGGTAGAGATTCAGGAGGAGGCCGTCAGATTTTATTCTGACTTATATCAGCAGACGGATTACACTAGTACGTTCCCAGTCCTTGTCACGAAGATGCTGGTGACGCACCAAGGAAATAGCCTGCTATTGGCCCCTGTGAGATTGGAGGAGGTAGAAGACATTGTGATGAAAGTTAATCCTAACAAAGCACCGGGGCCTGATGGCTTCTCTTCAGGGTTCTTTAAGCGACACTGGGGTGTGCTTAAGTTCCCTGTTTTGGAGGCGGTTCAGGAGTTCTTCGCAGAGGGCGGGCTTCTGAAGGAGATGAACCACACTTTCTTGACGCTGGTTCCTAAGAAGGAGGGCGCGACCTCGCTTGCAGACTTTAGACACATTGATTGCTGTAACTTTCTTTATAAGATTATTACTCATCTTATGTACAGGCGTATGGAGGGGATTATGCAAGGTTTGGTGTCCCAGAATCAGGCAGCTTTCATCAAGGGACGATCGATAGCGGAGCACAGCCTACTTGCTCATGAGATGGTGAGAGAGTTCAGCAAACCTGGGGGGATGAAGGCTTGTGTGAAGCTTGATCTACGGAAAGCCTATGATACGGTCAACCGGGACTTCCTGTGTCACTTGATGCTCGCTATGGGGTTCGACGAGAGATGGGTTGCGAGGGTGAGGGAGTGCATCTGCTCCCCTACTTTCTCAGTCCTTATCCAGGGCACGCCACATGGCTACTTCAGGAGCAACAGGGGGTTGAGGTAGGGTGACCCGCTCTCACCGTACTTGTTTACATTGGTGATGGAGTATTTCACATGCATGATTGACATGGCGGTGCATAGCAAGAAGATCGTCCCCCTCTTCCGGTTGGTGAGACCGGTGGTCTCACATCTGATTTATGCTGACGACTTATTGATGCTACTCCAGCCTTCCATGCGGGGAATGAGAGCGCTATCAGACATTATGGAGGAGTTCGGGAGGCTTTCTGGGCTTCAGTTAAATAGGGAGAAAAGCAGTCTACTTCAGTTCCCGGTGCACGCTTAAGAAGGAGAGAGCCTTCGCCCTGGGAGTGGAAAAAGGTGAGCTCCCAGTGAAATACTTGGGAGTCCCGCGGACGGTCAACTACGCCAGAGAGCAGGATTGTCACAGCTTGGTGGATTTTGCTCAAAGGAGAGTGGAAGGCTGGCGGGCTGCGGGTCTATCTTTTGGCGGGCGGATTGAGTTGGTGAGATCGGCTATCGCTGGCATCACGATGTTCTGGCTCGAGTCTATCCAGATCCCGACGGCCACTATTCGGAAAGTGGAGTCCATCTGTGCTGACTTCACCTGGAGGGGAGGGATGCATGCGATTTCTTGGGACCAGCTATGTCGTCCTCGGAAGGAAGGTGGAGTGGGACTGAGGCCTCTACACGCGGTCAGAAAGACAGCTTGTGTGAAGATGGCCTGGAGATTCATCAAGGGGGGTCGCTTTGGGCGGAATGGATGGCGAACAGATACCTAAGGCGGACAAACTTCTGGGCCTGCAGGATAGACAATAATTTCTCGGTCACATTTAAGGCCATTCTGAGGTGTCGGCCGGTGCTTACGACCGCTATCTGCAGGAACATGAAAGATGGGACGACCACTGATCTATGGCTTGATCCTTGATTGGGTTCCAGATCCTTGCTGGAGATATTGGGAGGACAGCTGGACAGAGAGACGGGCAGGGGGCTCACATGCAGTCGGATCATCAAAGATGGGATATGGAGGCCAGAAGAATATCCTTATACAGCTCAGCTAGCCGAGGGGATTCGCCTTATTACGATTGACGATAGCCAGCATGAGAACTCCTGGAGCTGGGCCGGCCCAGGTTCGGGGGAAGGGTCAGGTCTATTCTGCTTTCGCAGCTGCTATGACATGGTTCGGACTCACTATGACCGGGCTGAGGAGGTGGACTTCATTTGGTTTAAGGGAATTGCCCAAAAAATGCAACTATGTGCCTACCGACTTCTGCGGGGCAGATTGATGACAAGAGACAGACTTCTCAGGTTTGGGATGCAGATCCCAGATGCCAAGTGTGTGCTATATAACGGGGAGGACGAATCTATGGGACATCTCTTCTTTGAATGCCCGACGACCTGGCACATATGGACTGAGCAGTGCGTGCAGCTGAGAGGAGGAGTTGGTGTGGATAGAGACATCAGGAGCATTCTTAGCTGGATCTGAGATCACAGAGACGGGGATCTGGGGTGGGCCAGAAGAGCCAGAGTTCGTCTCGCCGCTTCCGTTTGACACATCTGGAAGGAGCGGAACAGACGTATTTTCGAAGGCCTGACTACCCCTCCAATTGGAATTCTTCATAACATAGAATTCGATGTATCAGTAATGGCCCCATAACATTAAAATTTGGGGCATGAGAAGTTGTGATATTATTGTATTGTAATACTTTTACCGCTATGTGCGAGAAATAAAATTCAACCTTATTCCAATATATATATATATATATATATATATATATATATATATATATATATATATATATATATATTTGGAAAAAGGGTAAATTTTATTCCAAAGCAGCGCAATAATCGTACAACATACAACCAGAGTGGGACTCTCACTCATCAAATTCCCATAACATTCACATCAAATTCGATGTTATAAAGCATGCCCATCAGAGGTGTGACCAGTCCCTCAAATATTCGACGATTTCGTTCCCGCCAGATATGCCAAACTGAAGCAGCCAGACGAACTCTGGCGGTCCGGAACCAGTCCTCTCCTCGACCTCTACTATCCCGGATCACCGTGATGATGTCCCCTATACCCTTTTCGGAGTCGCATCCTCCCAACACTCTACTCTGCTCCTTCCAGATCTGCAAAGCTAGGTCACACTCGAAGAAGATGTGGCTAATAGATTCTAGCTCCAGACTGCACAACACACACTTGGGATCTGGGACTGGCACTCCAAAAGAACACAAACAATTCCTAATCAAAAGGCGACCCAGAAGGAGCTTGTAGATACAGAGCCGCATCTTCCTGGCCAGACCCTTGCACCATACGAACTCATAGTTAGGACTCTGAAGAAAAGCGCGCCGGATGAGATTGTAGCAACTCCGGAATTGGAACTCCCCAGTTCCCGGAGACACTCCAGTAAGCTCCAAAATCCACCGATCAACAGGCAAGTCTGGATCAATGGCAATAGTACTAATGATCCCACCCAGCTCCACAGTAAATCGATAAGACTCCGGCCTCCACTCCCCGTCGGGAATGATCCGACTACACGTCAGGTCCCGCCTGTCCTCCTGGTGTGTCGGAGCCCCCCTAATGTTCAATAGCGAGCGCCGATCTATCCAAGGATCCCGCCAGAGATCCGTTCCAGACTCATCCTTCATGACCTTCCTGATAGCAGATTTAAGAACCCCCCCTGTGTCGTAGGACAGTCTTGACTGTGACGGAGTGATTGTTGTCAGTAGCACACGTCCAAAAATTGTCCTGCTTCACGTATCTGCTATACATCCAGGTAGCCCAGAGAGACCCCCCATTGATGAATTTTTATGCCAGCTTAAGCGCAGAGGCCTCCCTAATCTCCAGCAATGGCCTAAGCCCCACTCCTCCCTCCTTCCTGGGACGACAGAGCTGTTCCCAAGAGATCGCATGCATAACCCTCCACCAAATGAAATCTGCACAGATCCGATCCACTTTCCTAACAGTGGCATAGGAAGGAGGATGGATTGCAGCCAGAAGTGAGCAACAGCCGTAATCACCGATCTAACCAGCTCGATGCGTCCTCCAAATGACAATCCCGAGGCTTGCCAACCTTCCACTCTCCTCTGGACATACTCCACCAAACTATTGCAGTCCTGATCCCGCGCATAGTTGACCGTGAGAGGAACTCCCAAGTAGCGCACCGGAAGATCACTCCGCTCGATACCCAGCACGTCAGCCCGCTCCTCCTTCTGGGGACATAAGGAGCTGAAGTACACACTTTTCTTCCTGTTCAGCTGAAGGCCCGAGAAGGTATGCAACTCTCCCATAATCTCTGCAAGCGTCTGCATACTCTCCGTCGAAGGCTGAATAAACACCAAGAGATCATCAGCATAAATGAGGTGGGTGACAGGGGGAACCACCCTCCGGAACAATGGGACCAGCCTCGCTCGGTGCACTGCTAAATCCATCAGGCATGTAAAGTATTCCATAACAAGCGTGAACAGGTAAGGAGACAGGGGGTCGCCTTGCCTAAGCCCACGATTACTCTGGAAGTACCCATAGGGGATGTCCTGGATAAGGACAGAGAAAGTGGGGGACGTGATGCACTCCCGGATCAGAGCAACCCAGTGGTCCCCAAAACCCATGGCAGACATCAGATGGCAGAGGAAGTCTCGATTGACCATGTCATACGCCTTCCTCAGATCCAATTTCACGCAAGCCTTCTCTCCTCCGGGTTTGCTAAAGCCCCTCATCATCTCATGAGCCAGGAGGCTGTGCTCAGCAATCGACCTCCCCTTGATAAACGCAGCCTGGTTTGGAGATACCAAGTCCTGCATGATCCCCTCCATCCGCCGGCACATAAGGTGCGTAATTATCTTATAAAGATAATTACAGCACGCAATAGGTCTGAAGTCCGCCAGCGCTGTCGCTCCCTCCTTAGGCACCAAGGTCAGGAAGGTGTGGTTCAGCTCTTTCAGCAGCTTCCCTTTGGTGAAGAATTTCTGTACCACCTCCAAGACCTGATGCTTCAGAGTGTCCCAGTGGCGTTTGTAGAACCCACTGCTAAAACCATCCGGTCCGGGACCTTGTTGGGATCCGCCTACTTGACAATAGCTTCCACATCCTCCAATGAAACAGGGGCAAGAAGAATGATATTCCCAAACGGAGTCACCAATCTCTTCGTAACTATCTCTGAAAACACAGACAGGTAGTCAGTCTGGAAATATAACTCAGAGTAGTACCTGACCGCCTCGCCCTGGATCGTAGCCGGCTCCCCCACAAGATTGCCATCCACATCCAGAAGCTGGGAGATGTGATTCCTATGTTGTCTGGTCCGGATGACATCATAGAAGAATTTGAAGCACCGGTCACCGTCCTTGAGCCAGGAGCATTTGGCACGCTGAGCCATGCTAATCTCCTTCTGCAGCCTCAAAATGTTGACTTCTGCGATCAGCTCCTTCTCTCTAGCCGCCAGATCCCCATTGAGCATGTCAGCTAGCATGTCTTGCTGGATAGCCCGCAGCTCCACCTCCTTATCTTCTAAAGAAGTCTTAGGCAACCCCTTCACCCATCTCCGAAGAACCTGCTTCGTGGCCTTGAGACGACGAACCAAGCGGAACTGAGTCGTCCCCTCCTGTCCGCTAGTAAGCCCCTCTGAGACAGCCTCCAGGTAACCCTCCGAGAGGTACCAACTGTTGTTGTACCTAAAAGGACGGGACTTCCCAGGAGACCGAGAAGTAAAGCCAACTCGAATGGGGGAATGATCGCTCGTCCCAGCAGCCAGGTCCTCCGTCGGAGTGTTGGGGAAATGACGGAACCATTCCCCGTTACCTAGAGCTCGATCAAGCTGACATGCAACCCTGTTCCGGATTGCTTTGTTGTGCCAAGTCCAGATGAAGCCTGAGCGAGACAATCCCTGGAGCCCCGCCTGGAGGAGGCATCTCTGAAAATCATAAAGGATAGGGTCTGGAACTGGCCGACCGCCCACCTTCTTCCCTCGGTGCAGAAGAGCATTGAAGTCACCGATCATAAGAAGAGGAAGGGACGACGAATCTGCTGCCGCAGCGACACGGGAGATGTCACTCCACAGGGACTCCCTTCTTCGTCTGTCGTTGTGGCCGTAGACCGCCCCTAGTAAGAACCGAAAGCCACCCTTGTTCGAGAAGAAAATGGCAATCAGCTGTTCCATAATCAAGAGCAAATCTCCATCCCAGCTCTTCGAGTTCCATCTAACCCAGATCCTGGCCATATCACACAGAGCCAAGTTGTGCAGTTGGGCCCAATGGGATGGAATCCGCCGAGTAAGAGTCTTTTCACCTTTAATCTTGGTTTCTAACAGAACAGAGATGTCACATTTCTCTCTGAGCAGCACCCCACAAATCTCTCTCCACCTCCCTAGCGAAAACGCCCCCCTCATATTCCAGGCGATAATAGCCATTAATAAATGAGAGGATGGGTCCCCTGAGGAAACACCCGGATCGGCACCTTGGGAATGCGCCATACCCGTCGCTAAAAGATTCTCCTCCATCCCAGTTGGTATGGTCTGCTGGGGGACAGCCTGAGAGAGTACCAACGTCCAGGAAGGATTGTCAACACACACCGCCTCCTCTCTGTCAGTAGGATGCCTCCCTCCCTAGAGGGGCCATCACCCAGCTGCCCAACAGCACGTCTCTTCCTACAGTAAACCTGCCCCTCAGCCGATCCGCCACTCCCTCGCGCCTCGATCCCCAATGCCACCATGCCTCTAGTAACAATACTACTCTGCCCCTGGGGAGTGGACAACGCCTCACTTGTGGGAGCAAGCTGGGAAGGGACAATGAGGCTCATCCCACCCTCGCTCACTAGATGAGTATCCTCTACCACCAAGGCCTCCTCTCCATTGTCAGCTCTGAAATCCATATCGCAGGGTGAGTCGGGATCCTCACTCAGGGGAACAGTAGGCTCCACCTGAGGTCCCACCGCCGTACAAGCAATGGCCAGATGCCCAAAACAGGAACAACGTGAACAGGTAGTTGGAACCCATTCGTATTCCACCTTCTGGGTAAGCACCTCCCCAGAAGGAATCTCATATTCCACCACCTTCGGTAGTTCACCCCCAGCCCGAATCTCCACAAAAAATCCTGGCGTACATCAACCTAGACCGAAAAGCAGTAGCTTCATCCGCCTTGATCGGGGTACCCACCAAGCTCGTCAGACGCATCAGCAATGGTATACTCCAAAACCTGACAGGGAACTCAGAGAAGCGAATCCAAACAGGTATGGCATTCAGAACTTTCCGCTCACATCGAAGCTCCGGGGTCTATACCTTTAGAATGATAAGCCTGCCGTCAAACGTCCAGGGGCCGCCCTGAAGGATCCTAGCAACATCCTCCGCAAGACCGAACTTCACATAATAGAAGCCGTTCTCACAGGCAAAGAACTCCATACTCCCCTTAGGCTGCCAGACCCGCGCTGCATAACCCCGGATCTGTCCGTAGAACGGCTTGTTGCCTAGGACGTACAAAACCAGAGTGTTCTCCCAGTAAGCTGACACCTTCTCTATCTCTTCCGCAGGGAACGAGGCCCGGAAACCCCTCCCTGTCTTGATCGGTGGCACGTACTCCATCGATGTGGGACTTTTCGGCCCCACAGGTTTGCAGATCTCTGTCCAGGAACGACCAGCCGGCCGAGTAGCCGCCCCAAGAGGCCTGGGGGTAGCCTCCGGGCGGGGAGACCCAGATCCATGAACACTGAAATCCACCACCTTACTCTTCCCCTTGTCCGTCGCGGTCGCCTTCGGCCGCCAGCCCACCGATCTCCCAGCAACCACCACAGGTCCCCGACCCGATGGATGCGCCCCTGACCCACTCTGTCGACTGTCAGCAGGATGGCGATCCCTAATATGGCCCTGACCTCCCCCCGCCTTTCCCCGGTCTTTGCCACGCGTGACCGTCGTCCATCCCCCTCCCTCTATCTGTCCCCCCTGCGATCCAGAACCTGCACCGAATTTGAAGTTGGGCGCGTTGGAAAAACCTCGCAAGGTCCGATCCCCATCCGATTCCCTTGTAAAATCCGCCGTCAACTCGCCCGTCACTCCTGCCCCCCCCCCCCCACCGTCGAGGGGTGCACCGCCGTCTGCCACGAATCAGGGGGTCCACTCGACCCCCCCCCCCCAAACCGATTCCGTTCCCCCCCCCCCACCACCGGGGGGGCGCCTCCGCCGCCGTCCACTACACCTCGTGGTCCGCCCGACCCCCCCCCCCCCCCCCCCGAGAAGTTCCACCCTCCCCCACTGCCTGGGGGGCGCCGCTGCCATCAGTAGGTCGGGAGGGGGGGGGGGGGTCCGCCCGACCCTCCCCCAACCGATCCCGCCCCCCCTCCTGCCTGGGGGGGGGGGGGGGCGCCGCCGCTGGCCTGGGGGCGGCCCGGCCCCCCTTCTTTCCGGGCTTCCTCCCCCCGCCGGCGAGGGGGTCCGGTGGCGGGGGGAGGGGAGGAGACCTAGCCGCATCCGCTGCAGTCGCCCGATCGCCGCCTGCGCTCTTCATCCGTTCCATTATTATATATATATATATAATGGCTGGAGACGTGCGATCGCGTGATACAAACCCTAGGGGGTCCCTCACGTCGGAACCCGGCGCAGTTAGCAGCGACACGACCGGCAGTAGCACGACCGGGGGAGGCCCAGCTAAGGCCGGCGAGGTGGCAGGCGGCGCACGCGCTGGCGGCGGCGGCACGAACGGTGGGAGCGGGAAGCCTGGGAAGAGGGCTGGCGCTGGCGGAGGCGGCGCACCGCCCAGACCTGGCGCGGGTGGCGGTGCTGGTGGCGAAGGCCCAGGCAGTGGCAGTTTGGCCGGGAACAGGCCAGCCAGAGTTGGCGGCATCACCGTGGGAGGCTTGACGACGACGACGGACAATGGTCACAACGACAGATGGGCCCCAAATCTGACGGGATCGTCGAATTTCCAACCTGGATCCATGCCTAGATCTCAGGGTGGACAGATGGAGAATGGTGGATGGACGATGGTGACGAGACGTCGCATAGGTATGAGTGTGGGCAAGGAAGGCGGTTCGCGCCAAGATATGAGTAGAGGCCAGATGCAAACTAAGGCACATTTTACCACTGACAGGAGGGTGGGAGCAGGTTCGGGGATGAGGAAGTCATCTCATGGCATAGATGGCCCTCCACGTTCGGGGATTAATGCTGGTGGTAGAGCGTCGGGGTGGCGACCTAAAGCGACAACGGCGGAGAAAGGAAAAGAAAGTGCTTCAGACATAGGGGGCCTTGGACTAGGGTCCCCTCCCCCTAGTGGCGGCCATGGCCTACGGGGACGTCCACCCGCCCTGTGGGGAAGTCTTGGGCAGACATTTGCAAGCCAGTAGGACCCAAATGCCCTTTGTCAATGGCATACGTGCAACTAAAGAATGTGGGGAGTAGCTTTCGAGCCTCTTTCTGGGAAAACATGTTGGACCTATACGTGGTAGGGAACAAGCCCTTCTATGGGCAGATCCGGACATATACGGCACGTGTTTGGTAGCCGAAAGGAATCATGGAGGTGTTTGCGAGGGAGAATGGCTTCTACTATGTGAAGTTTGGCCTAGCGGAAGACGTCGTCATGATTACACAAGGAGGGCCTTGGACGTTTGATAGAAGACTAATTATACTGAAAGAGTGGACCCCGGAGTTGCGTCGTGAGAAGGATGTTCTCAATGCTATACCTGTTTGGATCCGCTTCCCGGAGTTTCCAGTTAGATATTGGAACATCTCCCTGCTCATGAGGCTTGCTAGCTTGGTGGACAACCCGATCAAGGCTGACGATTCTACAGCCTTTCGGTCGAGGCTGCTGTATGCTTGGATGTTCGTAGAGATCAGGGCCAGTGGAGAGCTCCCGAGTCTTCTGGAGTATGAGGTTCCATCTTGAGAGGTTCTTACCCAAAAAGTTGAGTATGAATGGGTTCCACCTGCATGTTCCCATTGCGCTTGTTTTGGGCACCTCTCCAGTATATGCCCTAATGGAGGACAGAAGACAGTGATCCCCCCAGAGTCAACTGAGGAACCTGGAACATCTCAGATGATAGAAACTACTAGAGTAGATGAGAGGGTTGAGGGTGGCCTGCAGGAGGGGGACCGACAAATGGATGATGCCACTGGACTGGATCTGACTATCTCACCTTAGCAGGTGCATCCCAGTGTGGTTATGGTTACTTTTTCCGTCCAGAGGAGTATGGTTACCAGAGGCATCACGGCGTCGGGACGAGAGCATCGGGGAGATGGTGGTGTATCCGAGGAGTCTATAGCAGGAAGAGACATGTTGGCCCTCTATGCGACGGACATCCACGGGAGGAAGGCCGTATGCCTGACTACAGCGAGTCGCTTTGTGTGGACAACCCGGCTTAGGCCCTAATGCTCAACCAAAAAGCGAACCAGCATACTACTACTCTTGGCTTGGAGGAGGACATGGCGGCGACGGACGTGGTACCACCCTCGGTACAGGTACAGAAGGGTTTCAGGGGGCCTACCCTCTTAATAATTAATGGCAGTAATCGTCTGGAACGTCAGAGGTGCATGCTCTTTAGGAAGATGGAGAGAGATTTGTGAGATCTTATGCAGAAAAAAGTGTGACATCTCTGTGTTGTTGGAGACTAAGATTAAAAGAGAGAAGACGCTTACCCGACGGACTCCCCCCTATTGGCCCAACTCCACAATCTGGCGATATGTGACATGACTAGAATCTTGGGTTAGATGGAATAGCAAAATCTGGGATGGTGATCTAACCCTGATTTCGGAGCAGCTTATTGCGATTTCTTTCACTAACAAGGGAGGATTCCGCTTCATGCTTGGAGCGATATATGGTTACAGCGACAGACAGCACAGGGAGGGTCTATGGAGGGATATTGCCCATGTGGGCCTGTTAGCGAACAGTCTGCACCTCCCTTTGCTTCTTTTGGGTGACTTCAATGCTCTACTCCACAGGCACGAGAAGGTGGGAGGCCGTCCTGTTCCCGATCAGATCCTATATGACTTCCAAGGGTGTCCCCTGAAGTTTGGCCAGAGGGAGCTGGAGAGAACGGGACACATCTGGACCTGGCACAATAAAACAGTGCACCACATAGTTGCTTGCCAGCTTGACAGGGCCCTGGGTAATAGCGAGTGGTTCTGTTGCTTTCCAAACTCAGTGGCAGAGGGACTTGCAGCTGGGACTAGTGATCACTCCCCGATTATGGTTGGCTTCTCTGAGCGACCCAATTGGAAATATCGTCCTTTCTGCTACAACAGCTGGTACTTGTCTGAGGGCTATAGGAAGGCAGCGGACGAGGGGCTTCGCTATCAACAGGAGGGAACGGCTCAGTTCCGCATGGTACACATTCTCAAGAGCACCAAGAGGGCTATCCGGAGCTGGGTGATGAACACGCCCCGACCATCTCTGGAGGACAAGGAGGCTGAACTCAGGGCTACTCAGGACTCCATGCAAGTTGATATTCTGGATGAGCTCTTAGCAGTACGGAAAAAGGAATTGATAGGAGAAGTCGACATTCTCCGACTCCAGAAAGAAATTAGTGCGGCTCAGCGCGCTAAATGCTCCTGGCTTAAGGAGGGGGACCGTTGCTCCAAGTTCTTCTACGATGTGATCCGCACCAGACAACACAGAAATAGTCTCTCTTCTTGTTGGAGAGAGCAATTTGGTTGGCGACCCAATTGCGATCCAGGGGGAGGCTGTCAAGTATTATTCAAAATTATATTTCCAAACTGACTATCTATCTGTCTTTTCGGATATCATCACAAAGAAGCTGATGATGCCATATAAAAACAGCCAGCTAATGGCGCCGGTCAGGCTGGAGGAGTTAAAGGCTATTGTCATGAAGACGAATCCGAACAAAGTCCCAGGGACGGATGGGTTTAGCAGTGGGTTCTACAAGCGCCACTGGAATTCTTTGAAGATGCCAGTTCTTGAAGCAGTTCAGAAATTCTTCACGCAAGGGAAAGTACTAAAAGAGCTCAACCACACGTTCTTGACTCTGGTGCTGAAGAAAGAAGGGACAACTTCGTTGGCTGACTTCCGCCCTATTGCATGCTGTAATTATCTTTACAAGATAATTACTCACCTTATGTGTCGGCGCATAGAAGGGATTATGCAGGACCTGATCTCCCCGTACCAGACGGCTTTCATCAAAGGTAGATCGATTGCGGAGCACAGCCTGCTCGCTCATGAGATGGTGTGGGAGTTCAACAAACCGGGAGGTGAGAAGGCGTGCATAAAGCTGGACCTGAGAAAAGCTTATGACATGGTCAACAGGGACTTCTTGTGCCACCTGATGGATGCTATGGGGATTGACGAGGTATGGGTATCGAAGATTTGGGAGTGCATCTTGACCCCTACTTTCTCAGTTCTCATACAGGGAATCCCATAAGGGTTCTTCTGCAGCAACAGAGGATTGAGGCAAGGGGACCCCCTGTCCCCTTATCTGTTCACTCTTATCATGGAGTACTTCTCTTGCCTGATGGATTTGTCAGTGCATAGTAGACGGGTTGTGCCTTTGTACAAGCTAATCTCACCACATGTCTCCCATCTCATCTATGAGGATGACCTCCTGGCTTTCCTTCAGTATGGGAGGGATGACCACGCTATCTGGGACTATGGATGAGTTTGGCAAGCTTTCAGGACTTCAACTGAACCGAAAAAAGAGCCGAGTCAATTTTAGCTCTCTTTGTACGTTGAAGGAGGAAAGAGCGGCTATCCTAGACGTTGACAAAGGGGAGCTGCCAGTCAAATACCTGGGGTGCCCCCAACAGTGAACTATGCGAGGGATCTGGACTGTCAGGACTTGGTAGAGTATGCTCAGAGGAGGGTAGAAGGATGGCAGGCAGCTGACCTGTCCTTTGGGGGTCGTATTGAGCTAGTGTGGTCATCTCTGTCCTGGCGCTATTCTGGCTCCAGTCTATTCTTGTTCCGGTGGCCACTATCAGGAAGGTGGAGAGCATCTGTGCCAACTTCATCTGGAGAGGGGACATACTTGCGATTTTCTGGGAGCAACTCTGCCGACCTCGGGAGGAGGGTGGGGTGGGGCTTAGACCACTCATGGTAGTCAGGAAGGCCTCGGGGCTGAAGATGACATGTAGATTCATTAAAGGCGGGTCGCTATGGGCGGACTGGATGTCCCGTCGGTATGTGAAGACGGGCAACTATTGGACCTGTGCCCACAACAACAACCACTCGGTGACTTTCAAAAGTATCATCCGTCAAAGAGCTGTTCTCAAATCCTCTATTCGACGGATTATGAGAGATGGGACAGATACTGACCTTTGGCTGGACCCCTGGGTGGAGCGGTGATCGTTGCTAGAGATACTGGACGACCAGTTTCACAGGAAGGCTGGTAGAGGGATGAAGTGTCAGCATATCATCAGGAATGGTAAATGAAGGCTAGAGTTATATCGCCACACGACATAGCATGGAGCGAATATTCGAACAGTAGACATTGACCCGAGTCAACTGGCTAATAGATGGATTTGGGATCCACCTGCCAATTCTGGAGCTACAGAGGAATTTCAATTCAAGAGCTACTACAACATGGTTCGCCAAACGAACCCCAGGAGCGAGGATTACAACTTCATCTAGTGCAAGCGCCTACCTCGCAAGATGCAACTTTACATTTACAGGTTAATGTTGGGACGGCTACTGACGAGAGATAGGCTCATTACGTTTGGGATCCCCATCCCCAACACCAAATGTATGTTGTATGAAGCAGACAATGAATCCATGAGACATTTGTTCTTTGAGTGCAATGTGTCCTGGTACATCTGGTCTGAACAGTGCCGTTTATCGTTGGGTGGCTGTGACACCGGCAGAGCCGTTCGTGCCAACATCACGAAAATTCGTGGCCAGAGAGGTAGAGGGCATGTTTGGTTCACGACCGCCAGATTGCGACTAGCTGCCTTGGTTTAGCATGTGTGGGGGAACGAAATCGACATATCTTTGAGGGGCTCTCTACTCCCCCTATAGGCATTCTTCACAATATAGAATTTGATGTAAATGCTATGTCACCCTAGTAGGATGAGAGATCCATGGGATGTACTGTAATCTATATGAGTTGAGTTGATTTGGAATAAAATTTACCCTTTCCAATATATATATATATATATATATATATATATATATATATATATATATATATATATATATATATTTGGAACAAGGGTAAATTTTATTCCACGCAAAGCTCAGTAAAAGTATTACAGTACACAATCTCACATCTCTCCCACCCCGGTTAAGGGGCCATTATATATATATATATATATATATATATATATATATATATATATATATATGTGTGTGTGTGTGTGTGTGTGTGTGTGTGAAAAACATCTCATTAGTAGTCTCTATTTCCTACATATACATTCATCACAAAGACACGTACATTTTTACAAATAAACATGCCATCATCATTATATAAGCCTTCCCCTATTAGAATGTGATCAACTATGCAGCATAAGAAAGCTTCATACAAGATTTGACAAAGTTGAACGATTGTCGACCTGACATCAACCCTTTATGTTGATGCCAAATTTCTAACTCAGGTAGTTATCAGCATGAGAAAGTAATGTCATAAAATATAAGTGGTTAGTTGGCAAGTAGGTAGACTATGTTTTCTATTGTAGTTT
The DNA here is from genome assembly GCA_029216955.1 of Iris pallida. Classification (NCBI taxonomy): domain Eukaryota; kingdom Viridiplantae; phylum Streptophyta; class Magnoliopsida; order Asparagales; family Iridaceae; genus Iris; species Iris pallida. Next base: position 105,487 of record JANAVB010036113.1, read on the forward strand.
AAGCTCACCTCTAAGTTTTCTAGACTAAAAGAGTCTAGAAGACGAGGTAAGATAATACAATTTGCTATGGAGAATTGCATTCATCCTAAGACACCTTACGCTAAAGAGTGAAGAAATGACTATCCAATATAAATAGACATGTATACACCAAATTTAAAAGGTTGTGAAGTCTTTTACCTATAAATTAATGATAACAGGAAAATCATGCACACTCCTATAAAAAAAAAAAAAAAAAACCTTTCATTAGCCAAGGGGGCTAACAATGCTTAAGAGCCATTATCCGGAAAGAGGAAGCCAAACTTGGTCCTGCTTGCAAATTAAGGAGGTGGGGAAAATGGAACTATCCTTATTAATAAAGAAAATTACAATACAATTCTCAACCACCTAATTTTGGTTTTGACAGTTGTCTTAAGAGATGAAAATCATGATGAACAGTCCAGAGCAGCCATTTGGACGGCCCACCATCCATTGTGTAAACATTGCCATTATACTCTTACCTTACCAGACTCTAACAATCAGTGTCTTAAGACAATGAGGTAAGAAAGTGTACTCACCTCTCCAGTCAGATTTTCATACATAAGCAATTGCTCCACAATCTTCTCAAGCACTTGATGATTGTTTTGAAGCATTTCCTTTGCCTTGTCATATCCTAAGTTATACATCTGGAGAGACAAAACACACCTTGAATATAGACTAATAGCACATCTTAACTCAAAGCAAAAGAGAGATGGTTGTAGAAACATGCAACTATGATCTAATTTATGTATTAAACAGGTTGGTTCATCTGCACAGAGAAAAAAAGGATCAGTCAGCACAAAGCAACATTGAGGAAAACCTTTTCAACTTTAGCAGCCATCTCCAATTCATGGTCCTTCCCCATACTGAGTGTCCCAACCTGATTCAATAATTGTAACAGGTATAATAAGTTATTCCAATAAAAATGTCTAAAATTTGATCACATAAGATGAGAATATATAAAGGTCACATATATATATATATATATATATATATATATATATATATATATATATTGGAAAAAGGGTAAATTTTATTCCAAATGCAAAGCAATAATCTTACAACATACAATCATGGTGGGACTCCCACACTACAGTTCTCCATAGGATGTACATCGAATTCAATGTTATGGAGGATGCCTACAGGAGGGGTGATTAACCCCTCGAAGATACGACGGTTTCGTTCCCTCCATACATGCCAAACAGCGACAGCCAGTCGGACTCTGGCGGTCCGGAGCCAGTCCTACCCTCTTCCTCTGCTATCTCGAAGCACATAGATGATGTCCCCAACCCCCTTTCCGGAATCACATCCACCCAACACCCTGCTTTGCTCAGACCAGATCTGCCATGACAGGTCACACTCAAAGAAAATGTGCCTTATAGATTCATTCTCCATACTGCATAGCACATACTTAGGGTCAAGGACCTGAACCCCAAAAGCAGTAAGTTGATCTCTCGTCAGAAGACGACCAAGAAGAAGCCGGTAAACACACAATTGCATCTTCCTTAATAGTCCCTTACACCATACGAACTCATAGTCAGTACTCAGAGGAAAAGTGCGCCTAACGAGATTATAGCAGCTCCCGAACTGGAACTGTCCAGTCCCCGTAGAAACTCCAGGCGGGTCTCAGACCCATCGATCAGCCGACAATACTGGGTCCAAGGTGACTGCCCTGATAATCTCACCAAGCTCCTCGGTGTAGCGGTAAGACTCAGGGCTCCACTCTCCATCTCGGATAATCCGTTGGCAAGTCAGACCCCTTCTGTCATCCTGATGCGACGGTGCTCCCCTGATCTCTAACAGAGATTGACGATCAATCCAAGGATCCCGCCAGAGGTCTGTGCCAGCCCCATCATTCATGACCCTTCGGATTGCAGAATTGAGTAACCCCTATGTCTCAAAATAGTCTTGAAAGTGACTGAATGGTTATTGTCCATGGCACAGTCCCATAGGTTGCCATTTTCACATATTTGTTATGCATCCAGTCAGCCCAGAGGGATCCCCTATTGATGAATCTTCATGCCAGCTTCAGCGCCGAGGCCTCCCTGATCTCCAACAATGACCGTAGTCCCACTCCTCCCTCCTTCCTGCGACGACAAAGCTGCTCCCACCCATGCATACCACCCCTCCATATGAAGTCTGCACAAATCCGCTCCACTTTCCTGATAGTGGCAATAGGAAGTAAGATGTATTGCAGCCAGAAATGGGCCACAGCTGATATCACCGATCTAACCAGCTCGATACGTCCTCCAAACGATAAACCAGCAGCTTGCCATCCTTCAACCCTCCTCTGGACGTACTCCACCAGACTATGGCAGTCCTGATCCCGCGCATAGTTGACTGTGAGAGTGACCCCTAGATACTTCACCGGTAACTCGCTCCTCTCAACTCCCAGCGCGTCGGCCAACTCCTCCTTCTGGGAACACAGGTAGCTGAAATACACCATGCTCTTCTCTCTGTTCATTTGCAGGCCTGAAAGAGATTCCAGCTCTCCCATAATCTCCGCAATCGTGTGCATACCCTCCGTAGATGGCTGGATGAACACCAAGAGATCGTCTGCATAAATAAGGTAGGTATCCGGGGGATCAATCCTCCTGAACAATGGAACCAGTCTTCCACGATGCACTATCATGTCTATCAAGCATGTAAAGTATTCCATAACAAGCGTGAATAGGTAAGGGGACAGAGGATCGCCTTGCCTAAGTCCACGATTGCTCTGGAAATACCCAAATGGGGTGCCCCAAATGAGAACAGAGAAAGTGGGAGTCGTGATGCATTTCCGGATCCTCGTAACCCAGCCGTCGTCAAAACCCATGGTAGACATCAGATGACAAAGGAAATTCCTATTGACCATGTCATGGGCCTTCCTCAGATCCACCTTCACGCATGCCTTCTCCCCGCCAGGTTTACCGAAGCCCCTCACCATCTCATGCGCCAGCAGGCTGAGCTCCGCGATCAACCTCCCCTTGATGAAAGCAGCCTGGTTCGGAGAGACTAAGTCCTGCATGATCCCCTCCATCCGCCGGCACATGAGGTGCGTAATTATCTTATACAGATAATTACAACACGCAATAGGTCTGAAATCTGCCAGCGATATCGCTCCCTCCTTCTTAGGCACAAGTGTCAGGAAAGTGTGGTTCAGCTCCTTCAACTACTTCCCTTTGGTGAAAAACTCCTGGACCACCTTAAGGACCTGGAACTTCAGAATGTCCCAGTGTTGTTTGTAGAACCCGCTGCTAAAGCCATCCGGACCTAGAGCTTTGTTGGGATCCGCCATCAAGATAATAGTCTCCACCTACTCCATAGTAACAGGGACAAGTAGTAGGCTATTCCCATAAGGAGTCACCAACTTCTTCGTAACTACATCCGAAAACACAGACAGATAGTCAGTCTGAAAATATAACTCAGAGTAGTACCTGACTGCCTCCTCTTGGATCTTTGCTGGCTTCCCCGACAGATTACCCTCTGCATCAAGCAGCTGGGAGATGTTCCGATGATGTCTGGTCCGAATGACATCATTGAAGAACTTGGTGCAACGGTCACCATCCTTCAGCCAGGAGCATTTAGCGCGCTGAGCCGCACTAACCTCCTTCTGGAGATGCAGGATGTTGACTTCCCCTATCAGCTCCTTCTCTCTCGCCGTCAGATCCCCGTTCATCATGTCAGATTGCATATCCTGCTGGATGGACCGGATCTCTGCCTCCTTGTCTTCTAGCGAAGTCTTGGGCAACCCCTGCACCCAGCTTCATAAGGATCTCTTCGTGGCATTGAGCCGGTGCACCATACGGAACTAAGCCGTACCATCCTGTCTGCTAGAAAGGCCCTCCGTAACAGCTTCCAAGTAGTCCTCTGAGAGATACCAGCTGTCGTTGTACCGGAAGGGACGCGACCACACAGTAGGCCGGACTGTGAAACCAACCCTGATGGGGGAGTGATCACTCGTCCCGGCGGCCAGACCCTCAGCCGAAGAGTTGGGGAAGCACCGAAACCACTTCCCATTGACCAGGGCTCTATCTAGCTGGCAAGCAATCCTGTTACGGATTGCTTTGTTATGCCAGGTCCAGATAAATCCCAAGCACGACAGCCTCTGAAGTCCCGCCTGAAGTAGACATTTCTGGAAGTCATATAGGATCAGGAACCGGCCTGCCACCCACCTTCTCCCCTCTGTGTAGTAGGGCATTGAAGTCCCCCATCAGTAGAAGCGGTAGGTGCGAAGAAGCAGCAACGGAGGCCACCCTGGATATGTCGCTCCACAGGGACTCCCGCCGTCGTCTGTCGTTGTGGCCGTACACCGCTCCCAGTAAGAACCGGAAACCACCCTTGTTCTCAAAAGAGATGGTAATCAGCTGATCCGTCATCAAGATCAAGTCCCCATCCCAACAGGTAGAATTCCACCTGACCCATATCCTAGCCATGTCGCATAGTGCCAGGTTGTGGAGTTGGATCCAATGAGATGGGATTCGGCGAGCTAAAGTCTTCTCCTCTTTAATCTTCGTCTCCAACATGATAGAGATGTCACACTTCTCTCTGTGTAAGACCCCACAAATCTCCCTTCATCTCCCTAACGAACACGCGTCCCGCACGTTCCAGGCGATTATCGCCATTAATTATTTAAAGAGAGGTTCCCCTGAATATCACCTGGACTGGCACCTGGGGGTGGTACCACATCCGTCGCTGTCATATCTTCCTCTATCCTCGCAGTAGGGGGCTGCCGGGTCGATGCCTGGGAGAGCACCAAAGTCCAGGCCGGGTTGTCCACACAGAGCGCCTCATCCGTAGCAGGGGAATGTCCCCCCATACTGGTGGGACCATCTCGCAGTGGTCCAGCACGTCTCTTCCTGCTATAGACTATCTTCTCAGAAGAACCTCCATCAACCCGCTCCCCTCTCCCCAAGGCTACCATCCCTCTGGTGACCATACTCCTCTGCGCTGAGAAGGTGATCATAGCCCCACTAGTAGGAGCCGACTGGGACGAGATATGTGAGGCATAGCCCCCCAGTCTCCTCCATCGGTCGGTCCCCCTCCTGCATGATATCCTCCGCCCCGCACGTTCCAGGCGATTATCGCCATTAATTATTTAAGGAGAGGTTCCCCTGAATATCACCTGGACTGGCACCTGGGGGTGGTACCACATCCATCGCTGTCATATCTTCCTCCATCCCCGCAGTAGGGGGCTGCCGGTCGCTGCCTGGGAGAGCACCAGAGCCCAGGCCGGGTTGTCCACAAAGAACGCCTCATCCGTAGCAGGGGAATGTCCCCCCACACTGGAGGGCCCATCTCGCAGTGGTCCAACACGTCTCTTTCTGCTATAGACCATCTTCTCAGAAGAACCGCCATCAACCCGCTACTCTCTCCCCAAGGCCACCATCCCTCTGGTGACCATACTCCTCTGCGCTAAGAAGATGATCATAGCCCCACTATTAGGAGCCGGCTAGGGCGAGATAGTGAGGCACAACTCCCAGTCTCCTCCATCGGTCGGTCCCCCTCCTGCAAGATATCCTCCGCTCCGTCATCCCTGGCTAGAGACTCCATTGCCCGTGGTGGGCCAAGCACCTCAAGAGGTGAAGCAGAAGGCGTCGGCTGAGATCCCCCTGCCGGGCATAAACTGTCCAGACGTCCGAAACACGCATACTGAGAACAGGTTGGGGGAACCCATTCATACTCCACCTTCTGGGTAAGAACCTCTCCAGAAGGCACTTCATACTCCAGTAGACACGGTAACTACCCTCCAGCCCGGATCTCAACGAATATCCGAGCATACATCAGCCTCGTCCGAAAGGCTGTAGCATCATCAGCCTTGATCGGGGTGCCCACCAAGCTGGCAAGTCGCATCAGCAATAGGATATTCCAGAACCGAACGGGGAACTCAGGAAAGTGTATCCAAATCGGGATAGCATTCAAGACTTCCCTCTCACAGCGCAAATCTGGGGTCCACTCCTTCAGGATGATCAACCTGCCATCAAATGTCCACGGACCACCCTACAGGATCCTGGAAACATCTTCTGCCAGCCCAAACTTCACATAGTAGAAGCCATTTCCCTAGCAAATATCTCCATACAACCTTTAGACTGCCAGACGCGTGCCGCATACACCCTGATCTGTCCATAGAATGGCTTGTTGCCCAGGACGTACAGTACCAGCGTATTTTCCCAGAAGGCAGTCACCTTCTCAATCTCCTCTGCAGGGAACGAGCCCCGGAAGCCGCTCCCTACCTTCTTCGGTGGCACATACTCCATAGAAGGACTTTTAGGCCCCACCGGTGTGCAGATCTCAGCCCAGGAACGTCCTGCTGGACGGGGAGCCGTTCCCTGTGAGCGGGTGGCAACTCTAGGGGTAAGAGACCCTGAACCCTGACCTCCCCGGTCCACCACTTTGCCCTTTCCTTTTTCCGTCATAGTCGCCTTAGGGCGCCAGCCCACTGTTCTTCCAGTAGTCACCGCAGGGCCACGAGCCGACATCCTCAGCCCCGATCCCTCGTCCGGTTTCCTCCAAGCAAAAGGGCACGTCGTTTGGAGACTCTGCGCGCCCCCCACCTTACTCCCCGCCTTGGCCCCCCGCCGTCTCGTGACTGGACGTCGTCCAACCTAGGCTAATGAAATTAATGGCACTGTTGCCCCCCCTATTATAGCAGTTATCCCTCCTGTTGCTTGCTCTATGTTGTGTTAGCTATCATCCTTCCTGCTTCAAAGTATTCAGATTTTTCCTCACTTTCTCCTGATCATTTTTACACTATGATAACCCTATAGATTAATTGAACCTTAGAATAGATATGATTTTGTTATTCTGTACCATTGTGCAGAGCACTTCGCGATAGAAAGTAGTGACTTGACTTAACAATCAGCATGCAGCTAAAGGAGGTCACAAACTCCCATATCAATACTTTAGGTCTGATCTATGTTGCATGGAGACACAGACAGACATGACTTGTATCAAGGTTTACATTTTTTTATTATCAGTCTTCTTTGTTTGTGTGGGTGTGGGTGTGGGTATGGGTTTTTTTTTTTGGGGGGTGGGGGGGGGGGGGGGGGGGGGGGGGGGGGGGGTGAGAGGTAATAGGTAGGTTGCTGTTTCGGTATTGGTTTGAACAGATGCTTAAAGCCTTGAGCAATTCTTGCATGTATGTCCAACCCTTTGCGTAAGTAGAAGTCCTGTCTGATACGTTGAGAAAACATCTAGTTCGGAATGTCCATGCTTCCTGGTGTCAGATCAGCCTCACATGAAACTTGCCCAGTGCAAATTCTTAGTTCACGTATTCAAACTTCTTCTAGGTTTGATGCATCTAACTATAATCTGAAATTTGAAATTTATTAAAGAACACAAAGCTAAAGGACGGGATATGATAATTATATAGTATGCTAGGTTCTGAAGGAGATACATAAACTAGGACGGCTGAAACGAGGGAAAAAAACAACAACAAAGCTTTTATTGCAAAATTTTGGGGCCGGCTGTTTGAATCCTCCTCTTCTATTCAGCTCTGTTAAGAGCAGTGTCCTCATTAGCATGAACATAGCTATATAATTCTTGAACACTTCTAACCATGTTCATCTAGGCCTACCTCTAGTCATAGCGGCTCCATTAACTACTAAATTACCGCTCCTTACCATAGCATCGTTTGGTCTATGTCGCACATGTCCAAACCACCTAAGCATCTTGTCACCTCTAAGTTCCCACAGATGCACTAATTTTTTATCATATCCTTTAAAGTACTGTCAGACATCCATAATAACATTCTCATTTCGACTACACTAACTTTATGGATATATTCCATATTAGCATTCTCATTTTGGCTACACTAACTTTCTAGACATGTTGACATGCTATAAATATTTAGTATTCTAAGTGGACAGTTAACCAGTTGCCATAATAAAGACAAACAAATGAAAGGGTAAATTACTAAATTGTCACCATCTGGTTCTACAGAAAAGCTTATGCATGAGTTTTTAGAAAATAAAAATGTTAATAATCAAGTTTCTGCATGAGAAAATCATGAGATTCAACCAAACGACACCCCAAGATATGCAATAGCCAAAGTGTTGAGGCATCACAACTTCCTTAGCAAAGTGGTCACAACTTAATGTGAAAGTAAGGCTTAGTTCCGGGCTGGACTCCCAGACGGAAGGTAAGACAGACTGATATAAATGTATGCTAGTGAGATTCGGTAATACCTACACCCTTTCTTCCCCAGCCCCATAACTACAGGGACAGGTAGAAGAACCCTAATCCAGTAGATCTAGATGTGGTGGATGAAAGAGATCAGAGGTTTACTGCAAAAAAAAAATAAAAGGAAAACACCAAGGTTTAATTAGAAGAAAAATCTCCTCTCTAAATAAATCTCCATCCTCTCTTCTCAAACTTGGTTGAAGAGTACAAAGTTACTAACTCAAGTTAAGAGGATGTAAATAGCCTTCAGCAGCCACATGTTAAAAACAGAAAGTTCCAATAAAAGAATTCAAAATATCCTGAAATTGATATAACGATATGGCATGCATATCTTCTAGATATGGTTTTAGCAACTTTGCACACCCTGCTCAAACATTGGCTTAGGTACAAGGATCAAAAAATGCCACGAGTCTTATATCTGTCAAAGAGCCTTCACCAAACTCGTGCTAGCATAGACAGTTCCAATTGACCTGTTTGCTATGTATTGTACATAAGATATCTTTTGGATATGATTCAAGGTAGTCAAAGGCGCAAGGCGCACTCGAGGCACAAATGGTCCATATCGCCCGAGTCGCAAGGCGTACGCCCGAATGAAGCGAGGCGCAAAAATAAAAAATTAATAATAATATACATAAATAAATTAGTAACGTAAGAAATAAAACCAAATAAACATATTAAAATCAACAAAAACATGTCAAAACATAACCAAGTGTGCTAGCAGAGCAACACTAGCAATCATCGACTAACAAGAATTTGTATTCTCCCCCTACCACGTTTTTAGTAAATTTTATTTTTTACCGTCCAACTATAGCCAACTTTGACAACCGTGGAAAGGACTACCTTCCTCCCACTTGTATGTGGTAAGGCTCTCTCCTTACCTCAAAGTTTTTGAAAAAATAAACACACAAACACAAGGAATCCCTAGGTGCACCTTTTCTTGGTTGCGCCTTGTTGAAAGGCGTGCCCGGAGAAGTACGCCTTACCTAGTGAGGTGCAAGGCACAGCTGCTCGCCTTGCCAAGACGCGCCCGAGATGTGCCTTTGACTACCATGATATGATTTTAGCCAAAACTTCAAACCCTGCGTTATGAAGGGCTTAGGTGAAAGGAACAAAACATCAAAGTTGCAGGATTCATGAGCATTGGTATTTAACTCTTTAATACCCTCCAGGCCACAACCCCCTAGCAACCCTAGACTCATTAATTGTTATTCTAGGTCCCTTTAGAAACTCTTAAGGACCGTTCGAATAATTTCTCTCTCTGACAAGCATGAATGTCCTTCTATATCAGCAGATGAGAACCTGAATACAGCTCCATTTGAAACCTGTCTCAGGAGCCATTTGATCACCAAATACCTTAAAATCAAGCCCACAGCTATTGTTGCCACCTCTTAAGAATTAGCCTACTTTGCTCTTTTTCTTGGTGAAGAAACGTGCTATCAACTATCTGGTAGAATATCCAGCATGGTTAAAGATGGTACATACCTCAGACCAGCCTCGTCTTTAATTAGGTACCAACCAACATATCATTGTCGAGATAAGTTTTGATATTTTGCTTAAGATAAATTGTTGATCCGTCTTTCTCGGTGCCTCAAATTTGTTTCTTACGGGCCTTTTTGGTAACCGGAAACTAATAGGGAAAGAAGGAAACCATTGGAAACTATGTATACTTTCCATGAGCAATGTTGTTTGGCAACCGGAAACTCACTTTCAAAAGTCCATGCCACATCAACATATTTGGAAACTAAAAGCCAATTTAGTTTCCTCTCCAAACCATGGAAAGTCATGTTAAGTCTTCATGACATGTTTCATGAAAAGTAATTAATGCCATCATTTTTATATTACTTTAATAGTGTAATTTCTCTACTTTCAACCAAACAAACAACCATTTTTGTTTGGAAACATAATTTCATTAGATTCCAAAACCTCTACAGAAACTTCATCTCCAAGTTTCTTGTAGTTTCCTGTTGCTAAACAGGCAAGATGACTACTCATCTCTTCAATTTTATTATCTAAACCACTTCATTAACTCCGTATACTTGCACATTTTCCTTTACTTTCTTTCCATAATGCCATTGTCCTTATGCTGAAAATGCATAATTGTCCATCCATGAAAATCTCACCATTGCAGCTACACCACCAATGCTTGGGTCAATGATTGCCGTGAGTCAGATATCTCTGCTTAGGTGTTCCTATTTATATTGATTGGGTTTCCAGGTAAGTAAATTAGATACCCTTTCACCACCCTCATCAAATTTGCACCGATTCTCCGAGGTCCTAACAAGTGTTCAGCTGTAAAAGATTTTAGAGCTATATCATATAATAACAAAGTAAATTATCTACAACGCTGAGTGGCGGAATCGCGACCTTTTCCCAAGTGGACTAGCCAACCATATGATTGTATGGCTCGTGCTCAAGCCAACTAGACAATAAATTTGGATCTATATTAAAGTGACTTAGCAAACAATTTAGGTACTTTACTATACAGGAAAGGAAGGAAGAAAAGGGCACATGGATTAAATATGAACAAGAGTCCCAACTTCTTTTGTTCCTCTACCAAATAGACTCCATATCATCCTTTCTATCAATTGTGATACTACGATGTCCAAAGGAGATTTTAAGGGAATTTGCAATCATACAAATCACATCAAACACCTATAATAAATTATAAGAGTGAAACACTAGTTTCTAACAGATTTAAAAATAGAATTTCACCAGGGACAGGCAATTACCGCATTGCTTGTGATGTAAATGGCAGGACTGTCATCAGGACCCCATCCATATTGAATCACCATCCGAGTAGCTATCTGCAGATAATGCCCCCAGTGAGAAATGTTACATGAAAATTTGTCCAAAAGAAACACATCCTTTGGGGAAAGGATAGTAGCATCTGGAGCCCGAATATACCTCTTGTGCCTGCTTGAGTTCGGATGAGGACAAAAAATTATCTTCCCCAAAGGGAAGTAGCATCTGAGCAGCAATATATGAGCCAAAACAAAATACAAGCTTCTTCTCAAGGTATGACCTAGATTCCAGATTTCCATTTGCAGAACCTTCATTTTTTGCCTTTGTAATTTTTGTACATCCAATTCCCTAACAAGGGAAAATATATTCATCCATCATTAGTTTACCACCACCATCCACAAGAAGAGTTTTATCCTAGAAATTTGGGCATTTATATCACCAAAAAGGCATATGAAAGCTAAGAATCATTAGAAACAATAGCATGTACACATAATAATTGTTGAATAATATTAAACATGAACCCTCACCAACACTCTAAAGCTTTCGTAGTGGCAGGCATTTCAACAAGGTACCAGAGCAACCCAGGTTCGAATATCCTCTAGCACGCATTATAAACGGATTTAAAAAAATACATGCCAACTTTCGGCCCACAAAATCGATCTTCGACTCACCAACACTCTAGAGTTTTGGTGTAGAGGCAGAAACTTTAACAATAATCACTAAAACTAGTTAAAGGATGGGCATTAAATCAGAATTTACACATGCCAACTATTCACATCACAGGTATGGACATGGTATTGACATTGTTGTACGAGGCTTGGGTTTACAACAAAAGTTAAGCAATTTGAAATAGGATAGACAATTAGAAACCCAAATTAATTTACTTTTGGATGACTTTACAAAAATAAACATAGAAATGATTAATGGTGAGCTTTGGACCAACACAATAGGTCCCACCAAATCACAAGTACAAGATCGGGTACGGGGAACATGAATCATTTTCTTCCATTTTAGATTAAAAAGGGCCATACTGAGCTTTAACATTAGGAAATATCATATTTATCCTAGAATTTTGGGCCCCTATAACTAGGACTTGCTCTTCCTAGTGCATCTACTGGTTTCTATTACACATGTCCGAACCACTCAAACTAGGTTCTCTCGTCTTATCTTTATTATTACACCATCACCAAGTTCTTGCAAATGCAATCATTTTCTTGTCTCATCTTTTAAGCTATTACCACTCATATATCTAGATCACTGTTCTAAATATTGGCCTAGGCAACCGCCTAGGCGGTAGGTAGCCGGTGCCCGCCCGATGCCCACCTAGTGCCTCTTGACGCCCGACTATAAATGTTTTGGGGTTTTATGAACAACTACCGCAATCTTCAACATGATTTTGTTTCTTTAAACCACCTAGAACTAGGCAGCCGCCTAGGCGGGCTAGTGTCTTGTGCCCGCCCGACTAGTGCCTAGTGACATTTACAACCTTGATCTCGATATTTGTATTTCAACCATGTTCATTTTTAGCAAGTTTCTTAATCAGTGTTCAAAATATCATTCATGGCAACCCCATGGCTGATTTACAATGTCGCCCCATGATATGCTAAAATGTTGCACATATGGCTTTTGGTAAGTGCCAGATAAACAGTAGCCGATATGAACTGCTTTATAACTTCAAAAACACACTTTTTCAGAAAGGTTAAAAAATTATTTCTGAGTATAAAAATGTACATCTCAAGGCTACATGATAGTAGTTATAGAGGTATGCCCCGATTGGCCATAATGTCTCCACTCCTAGCAGAGTTCTTAGCCTTTACTCTTAACTTTGGACATGATAACTATTACGTTCTCCTGGATGCTCTTACAAAGCACAATCTTTGGGGTAACTTCCTGCTGAAATATCTATTTCTTTCTTACCATATGTGCCACATGGTTGTTGCCATTACAATTCTCATCAGGATGGAGATTCTATTTGTCTTTTTGCGACGCCAGATAAGTTCCTTGATCTCTTTCTTAAAAGTATGAGAAGTACTATGTCTCCTTGGGGTCAGACACAACCTCACCCTACATAATTTTCATATGCATGCAGTATAAGAGCAAGTGAAGAAGAGGTGGCTCCTTGTCTACACATTCAGGCTCAACCTATATATATATATATATATATATATATATATATATAAAGCGATGCATGCGGCCCGAGTGGTCAGGAGTTCGAATCCCAGTGGGAGCGATTCCAGAAACAATTTACCTGGTTCCAAAAAATATATATATATATATAAAGCAATCCGTAACAGGGTTGCGTGCCAGCTGGATAGAGCCCTAGGCAACGGGGAATGGTTCAAGCATTTTCCCAATTCATCGGCTGAGGGCCTGGCCGCTGGGACAAGTGACCATTCCCCCATCAGGGTCGGCTTCACTATTCGGCCTCCCGTGAAGTCTCGTCCCTTCAGGTACAACAACAGCTGGTATCTTTCGGAGGGTTACTTGGAGGCTGTTACGGAGGGGATCACTAGCCATCAGGAGGGGACGGCCCAGTATCGCATGGCTTAGCGGCTCAAGGCGACGAAGAAGGCTTTAAGAAGCTGGGTGAAGGGTCTGCCCAAGTCTACACTAGAAGATAAGGAGGCGGAGCTTCGGACCATCCAGCAGGACATGCAATCTGATATGCTGAACGGAGACCTAGCGGCGAGAGAGAATGAGCTGATCGGAGAAGTCAACATCTTGCGTCTGCAGAAGGAGATTAGCACGGCCCAGCGTGCTAAATGCTCCTGGCTTAAGGATGGAGACCGATATTCCAAGTTCTTCTATGACGTCATTCGGACCAGACAGCATAGGAACCATATTTCCTAGCTTCTTGATGTATATGGCAACCTGGTGGGAGAGCCGGCTAAGATACAAGATGAGACAGTCAGGTACTACTCTGAGTTATATTTCCAGACTGACTACCTGTCTGTGTTCCCAGATATAGTTACGAAGAGAGTGGTGACTCCGTATGGGAATAGCCTTCTACTTGCCCCAGTTACTCTGGAGGAGGTGGAATCTATTGTCAAGACAGCGGATTCCAACAACGCACCTGGGTCGGATGGGTTTAGCAGTGGATTCTACAAACGCCACTGGGATACCCTGAAGTTTCATGTCCTTGAGGTGGTGCAGGAGTTCTTTTCCAAAGGAAAACCGTTGAAGGAGCTGAACCACACATTTCTGACTCTTGTGCCTAAAAAGGAGGGAGCGACTTCGTTTGCGGATTTCAGGCCTATTGCTTGCTATAATTACCTTTACAAGATAATTACACACCTTTGTGCCGGCGGATGGAGGGGATCATGCAGGACTTAGTCTCTCCGAACCAGGCGGCTTTCATCAAGGGGCGGTCGATCGCGGAGCACAGTCTTCTGGCGCATGAGATGGTGAGGGGATTCAGTAAACCTGGCGGAGAGAAAGCGTGTGTGAAGTTAGATCTGAGGAAGGCCTATGACATGGTTAATAGGGTTTTCTCTGTTATCTGATGACTGCTATGGGTTTCGAGGACCGTTGGGTAGCGAGGATCCGGGAGTGTATCACGACTCCTACCTTCTCTGTACACATCACCTTCTCTGTACTCATCCAGGACACCCCATATGGGTATTTCCAGAGCAACCATGGGCTTAGGCAAGGTGACCCTCTGTCCCCTTACCTATTCACGCTTGTCATGGAATACTTCTCTTGCTTGATGGATATAGCAGTGCATCGAGGGAGACTGGTTCCATTGTTCAGGCGGGTTGACCCCCCGGTTACCCATCTCATTTATGCAGATGATCTCATGGTGTTCATCCAGCCATCCACTGAGGGTATGCACATGATTGCCGAGATTATGGAAGAGCTGGAGTCCCTCTCTGACCTGCAGATGAACGGGAAGAAGAGCAGGGTGTATTTCAGCTCCCTCTGCCCCCAGAATGAGAAGCGGGCCGATGCGCTAGGAGTTGAGAGAAGTGAGCTCCCGGTGAAATATTTAGGGGTTCCTCTCACAGTCAACTATGCGCGAGATCAGGACTGCCATAGTCTGGTTGAGTATGTCCAGCGGAGGGTTGAAGGCTGGCAAGCCGTTGGTTTATCTTTTGGAGGTTGCATTGAGCTGGTTAGATCGGTGATATCGGTTGTGGCTCATTTCTGGCTGCAATCCATTTTTCTCCCTATTGCCACTATCAAGAAAGTGGAGCGGATGTGTGCAGACTTCATATGGAGGGGTGGTATGCAGGCAATCTCCTAGGAGCAGCTCTGTAGACCCAAAAAGGAGGGAGGAGTGGGGTTAAGGCCGTTGCTGGAGATTAGGGAGGCCTCTGCGCTGAAGCTGGCTTGGAGATTCATCAATTGGGGGTCCCTCTGGGCTGACTGGATGCATAGCAGATATGTGAAACAGGACAATTTCTGGACATGTACTACTGACAACAATCATTCAGTCTCTTTCAAGATTGTCTTGAGACACAAGAGAGTTCTCCAATCTGCTATCTGGAGGGTCATGAAGGATGGGTCTGGCACGGACCTCTGGCGGGATCCTTGGATTAATCGACAATCTCTATTAGATATCAGGGGAGCACCGCCGAATCATGAGGACAGTCGGGGGCTGACTTGTAGACGCATTATCCACGATGAAGAGTGTAGGCCTGAATTCTATCGTTATACTGCGGAGATGGATGAGAGTATCAGTTCTGTAGTCATTGATCCCGGTCTGCCTGCTGATCGGTGGATTTGGGAGCCGCCAGGTGATTCTTCGGGGACTGGAATCTTCCAGTTTCGGAGCTGTTACAACCTCATTCGGCGCACTTATTCTCAGATTACAGACTATGAATCCATATGGTGTAAGGGACTTGCCCGGAAGATGCAACTCTGTGTTTACAAGCTTCTTCTGGGCCGTCTATTGACGAAGGACCGACTTAGTGCTTTTGGGGTGCCGGTCCCAGACCCTACGTATGTGCTATGCAATGTGGAGAATGAATCTATAGGGCACATTTTCTTTGAGTGTGCCCTGTCTTGGCAGATCTGGGCCGAACAAAGTAGGGTGCTGGGTGATTGTGACTCCGGAAAGAGGATTGGAGACATCATCACTGTGCTCCGGGATAGCAGAGGTAGAGGGCAGGACTGGTTTCGGACCGTCCGAGTTCGACTGGCAGCCGTTGTTTGGCATGTATGGAGGGAACGGAACCGTAGCATCTTTGAGGGTCTAGTCACCCCTTCGATAGGCATCCTCCATAACATAAAGTTTGATGTAAATGCTATGGGGATCTGAAGAGTGTGAGTCCCACTCTGATTGTATGTTGTAAGAATATTGCGTTGCTTTTGGAATAAAATTTACCCTTTTTCCAAATATATATATATATATATATATATATATAAGATTGGTCTTAAGCTATGCACAGCTCTCTACCATAGTCTTCAGCTCCTCGTAGCCTTGGCCCTTCGTGCGTAAATACTCTCCTCAAATATGGATTGAACCTCTTGGATAAGCTTCCTGAATACTGCCATGGATAAGACATCATCATCCAACCCAATGTATTACTAACCAGCTTTGTCTTGTTTGGCTCCACGGAGTCCATGCATATCTCTAATCTATCGTGTCCTTCTCCAAACACTCAAGGCAACCCACATGACCGACAAGGATGCGCTCTGTCGTAGGCTTCTTGCACTTGCCCCTCTTGTACTTAGTAGCCTTCTCCTTCGGCCATGCCGGCCTCTCTTGGATATGCTCAGATGACGACATGGCAACGGCCAATCTTTGCTCTAATACCACATGACATGGATTTGTGTTTTTTCCTACACTACTCTATGTGCAGCGGATGTCATACTTCCCTAAAGACTCATGCACACCCAAAAACTTGGTTACAATGCTATGTGTAAAAGAGAATAATGGAGCAAAGAGAGTGATTAGAAAGTTGGAAAGCTTCACTATAACAAGAGAAAAGTACAATTTTGGGTAGTAACGAGCAAATGAGACGTCTTAATCTTATATAATCTTAAAGGACCTTAGATAAGTGGCTAAGATGATGTCACTTGTCCTACATCTAATGGCAATAACCTTTTAGAGCTATGATTTTTACAAGAAAAATATGAAAAATATTTACATGATGACAAGATCTAGAAATTCTAGAATGATATGGAATATCCAAAGAATCTTTCAAGAAATATCCAAGGAGTCTCCAGAGAAATCCACACAAACCTAGGGTGTTCTAGATAGTTCTATAATAATGTCCTCCTAAAGAGTTGTGCAAAGCTTTCCACTCCCTAAAACTCAACCAAAATATGGGACAAAAATATTGTGTGACATTGTCCTAATAGGACCCTCGTGGTTCCCTCTTTTGTGTCACCATGTACTCATGTTCTACCTCAGTCAGATGGATAGACAAAATGATCATCCTATTACAGTATGCAAGATGAGACTTCTTTCTTATCCAAGTTTGTTATCTTTTGGTCGACGTAATGCTATGGATGTGAATGCAAGTCCTTTGATCCAATAGCGCATTTGACTTGATTACTTTACCCCAGGAAACTCAAGAGGTAGTTGTGCATGGGCGTTTACTTTCGATCAAAATCCCAACGGTGATTTTGAGCACCTCAAAGCTTGTCTAATTGCAAAAGGCTTCACCTACCACTACAATTATGGGGTGTACAAGAAAATAGTATCCCTTTTGCCAAGCTAAAAGTTGTCAGGATTCTTGTCTTTGGTTATCAACCACAATTCTTATCTTTGGTTATCAACCACATACGGCCACTCATTGGCTTGACAAATAGAAAAGCTTTCTTAAATGTAGATCGTTTTGAGACGTTCACCTACAATATCGTTTTACTCGTAAGGTAGAGTTTAAGAGCATCTCCGTGAGGTTGTTCGAGTATGGAACCTAAGGTTGGAGGAGCTATGCAGATTAGCTTAAAAGGTGGAGCAAGACTGTTATTGGAACCTAGTAGTAGTATGGTTTGGTGAACATGTTGGTTTAGCTGTGGTCAAATAGATCGAGATGATAATATGTTGGATCTGATGATTGTTAGGGCTCATTCGAATATGAGCTAAGTTGGAAATTGTTGTGTTGTATCTTGCATTTGGTTGAGCGCTTAAGGTTCATATATATGCAGTGCCCACTCTGATTGTATGTTGTAAGATTACTGCGTTGCTTTTTGGAATAAAATTTACCCTTTTTCCAAAATATATATATATATATATATATATATATATATATATATATATATATATAAGATTGGTTCCCTGGACTTGACAAGGGAGTTCCTTTTAAATTATATGGGTCAAGTCCAACATTATACCTTATGAATCAACTCCAGTTCGGGTGTCACCATGTTCCCAACACTTTCCAACCAATTTCACATCAAGGACATGCCATCTTCAACACTTACATGGTATTGACATTGCTCACCTGATAGAATCCTTGCTTCTCTCTCAACGAAGTTACTTCTTAGATCTCTTAGAAGAAATTGGTGTCCAGGTTGTAGATCAATTGATTTCCCAATGGATCAGAATGTTCAATTCTTCAAAATTAGCTCTTCTGATCCTCCTTTCCATGATCCTGATAAACATTATCGGCACGTCAGCAAGCTTATCTATTTTATTACTAGTCACACTAATATTTCCTTTACCGTCAACACAACCAGCTGTACTCTCCCACTTTCATGTGGTCGAGCGCATTCTCTAGTGCAATAAGGGGGGCATCATGGTTTGTCTTCATTCAGTGCTTAATTTGACCGTATCCCCCCCTTGATTGGTATAGGAGAGACCTAGTTGTACACTCCACACAAGAGAGTTCAAACATGAAATGATCATTGATCCACCGGAACTGGAATCTGTTTGGTAAAATGCATATCTTGTTCGATCCTGCTTGACCAGCAGGCAGTTCCCTTTTAGTTGCCATTGCCTGCAGCAGTGGCTTGGTTGGATTAAATATTGGTTCCAGCAACAGTTACGAGTCTGGCTTCAGATTTTTTAAGGGTTTTAGAGTTGTTACAATTATTAGTACAGGAAAAAAAATGAAGAGACTTAGGCAACAGTTCTTTTCGTAAGTTTAAAAGTTTTCTTCTTTTTAGCCTCTAATGACTAGTGGATTTCCCATTGACCCACACACCTCTTAATCAAGGTTTGCATTATCGGTATTGGTATCAGAATTGGTTTCGGACTCTTCTTATGAGTATCTGTACTGTTGGTTTCGGCAGTTTTGCGGTTTCGAATCAGAGTTTCAAAGTTCTTTATTTTGGAAAGCCAAATAATGATCGAAATTTATTATAAAAGAAAAATATTTTCTACATTTTATTATTTGTTGTTTCATTTTGTTCTTAATGAAATAATAGTCAACATTTGTTGTTTATTTTAGGCTAAATTTTACATAAATACCCTGAACTACTGTTTTGGCAAAAGTTTAATACCTCGAACTTTCCAAGTTTTGGCAAGTTGGTTCCACTGTTGGCCTAGCATCTCACTTAGCTGTCACATGCAAAGCACCTAACCACTTGGAACTTTTTTGCCCCTAAACAATTTCAAAATTATTTCAATGAAACATCATTTCAATAAAGTTCTTTAAAATGAATGAGAAAATGAACAAAGCAAAACACTCTTCTCCCCCTCTAATAACAAGTTTAACTCTAACCCTAATCCCCTTCCACGAGCCTGTCCGAGCTCCAGCATACCTTCCTCACGGCCTCCCAGGCAGCCATGAGCCCTCCCCTATACCCGCTCGAAATGGCAGAAAACATTGTTGTCATTACAGCAATTTTCGAGTAATTTTGGGGTGGGGGCGTGGACCCTAACCCAAAAGCTACAAATATACTTTTAAGACTAAAAATCACTTCATATAAAAGGGGGGAAAAGAAAACAAAGAACAAAAAATAGGAAAACCTAACCCTAACATCATATCCCTTCCTACTATCGCCGTCCCCTTCCCCGTGATCCCTGCTCACCGCCATCGTCGAACCCCTCACTCATCTTCGTTGTTGTTGCCACCCCGATGTTGATGTCTGCTGCAATCGAAGAGCAGTTCGAGCTAGGCAGGAAAAGACAAGGTAAGGTGTGGGATCGGTGGTGACAGTAATGAGGGGCAGGGGTAGCGGCGAGAGACTAAGGAGCGACGGCTGTGAGAGGGAGGGGAAATTAGGGTTAGGTTAAAATAAAAAATGAGTTAAGGAGTAATTTCTCTTTTTTTAGGGACGAAATGGACCTAGAACAGCTAAGTTTGATATTTGTTAACGGCAGGGTAATGCAAGAACTTATTAAGTTCATGGTATCAACTTGCTTACAAAAAGTTTATGGTATCAAGTTGCAAAAACTTTATAGTTGATGGTATTTAAGTACAAATTAGCTTAAATAATAGTTGTCTCCATCATGTTGGCATCTTATCCTAAAAACTTGGCCAGTCCAGCATCTTCAAACTTTCTGAGCCGCCACTTCAAATTTCCAATTTTGGAGGGAAGTAGCTGAACTTTCGACAATGGGTACGATGATGAAAGAACTGTGTGAAGCACAGGAGCAATGTGCCTGAAGAAAATATCAAATTAAAAAGGTTATTCAAGACGCATTACTCTTCCTCCAAAGTCCAAATGCAATGTCTAGATAAATTGGGTGGCACTGATTGGACAAAAAGATTGTTTGTGAGATATTACATAATGTTATACATAGTTACTTCGAAAGTCCTGCATTCCTTTTAAATGGGATTATTCCAGAAGCATTCAGGTTGGAACCTGGTTTAGAGAGTAGCAGGAAGTATAGGCATAGCCTGCAATGGAAAAGGGATAGTTGTTCATGTCAACTACATGCAACTATAAGAATGCAACAACCCCACTAACAAATGAGTTTTATCCACAGGATTTCATGCATCTGCATCTGGGTGTCAAATAATATTTTATTTAACACTGTAAATATGACACTATATATTAAAAATAGGATAAGATATCAGCGTCTTCCTGGGAAGTTGGAGATGGCATCAATTGACGACAAGATGAGAGAATAATTTTTGGTGGTTTGGACACGTACAATGCAGACCAACCAACAGATGCTCCAGTAAGGAGAATCCATAAGGAGATAAGACTAGTAGTTAAAAGAGCTGCTAGGACTAGACGTAGGCCTAATAGAAAATGGATTGAAGTTTTAAAGAAGAATATGGTTTTTGTTAGTTTTAAAGAAGACATGGCACTTAACATAGATGAATGGGAGAAAGAATTCAAACATCCTACCCCAAAATTTTGGGATAAAGGCCTTGTTGTTATTATTGTACTGTAATATGATACCCTAGTGTAATTTCTCTAACATTTTCTTATCAAGGCTCAAGTACCTAGTCCAACACGATTCAAACCAAGGTTGTGAAAACTGCTAGATGCTAATCGGACAAGCACTCTCCTCCTAGCATGAGCCCGCATAGGCAGCCGCCTAGATCTAGGCGGTTCAAAAAAAAATTCCAAAAAACCTACTGAAAATTGCTGAAAATAAAACCCAAAACCACGCATAGTCGGATGTCGAAGGGGACTAGGCAGGCATCAGGCATGCACCAGGCGCTGCCTAGGCTGCCTTTTAGAACAGCGATTCATACGACTTCGTACATAAAACAGTGCATCATTTAAACAAGCATGGAATTAAATCTGACAGCAGGTTACAATCATGGTGACAGTCAAATAATAGCAACTTCTCCCAACAGTATCCAGACGGTACATAAAACAGGAAATATGATGAGCAGGAGCTAGAAACTGAATGACAAACCTCCCAAGCAGTTGGCTCTAGCCATATATTATCAACAACATCATAGTTTGGTAGAAGAAGAGCTACAAGTCCACGACCAGCTGCCCAGACAGCATGGGGAAATTTTGTCTCCCTTGTCCACTACAAAACAAGTAGCAAACTACCATAATAGTCATCTCAATAAAACAAAACTATTTTTTAAAAAAATCAAACAATATAAAGAATTGCCCACATAGTAACAATTGAGGACCTGCACCAAAACCAAGAAATTAGTGTATCACAAATAACATGAACACACCGCTTCAAGTGAAAGATATTCTGAGAAATTCAGTTGTGATTATTGGGTTCTCAATGAAAGGCAAAAATGTTATTCCATAACAGCAGAACATTGTATCTATATGGAATTAATTGATAAATTTCATGATTGGGAACATAGACATGAGTGACAATTTGACAAGGATACATGATGTATGACATAGAAGCTCCCCAAACCTCAGATACGAGAACAAGCAAGAAATGTATTTTCTTTGTAAGTATACAAAATATTTAATATAAAAAGTTGTATAGTGAAGAGTTTTTGTGTGTGAAATAATGGACAGATTAACCGAATTATTAAAGTATTTTGCTAGAGGGGCACAACACTCGTCATCTTATGTATTTCCTAACCATATAGACGATGACAAACTTAGTGTGGATGTGGATTGGACTTGTGATTTGTGTCATGTTGGAGGTGACGGTTTTCATTGCAGAGACATGTCCAACATATTACATGATAAAAGTATTAATTGGAAGGACAACGTTAGTCCACGTTTTGCCATTTCATAAATAAGATAATTTTTCCCAATTGAAGAAAAAAAAATGAAGTCAAATCATGTAGAACTTAAACTGTTTGTTTCTCTATCCACAATACTAAAATAGCATCCCTCGTTTTGACAAAAGCAAGATTGAAAGACTACTCTAATTAGCAATTGCTGGGAAATGTACAACTATCCAACAGATGAACAAGCTCTTCAAAGACCGTTCAAGCTAAAGTAGTGCTCTTGCTTCCTCGTTACTTGGTTCCCAAATGAAAGGGCTTCACCTCTATTTGTAAGTGACAATCTATGTTGTACAAATACGGACATGGATACGGATAAGGAGACGATACAGATACAGGATGAGGACATTTTCAGATAAATCACCTGTATTAAACTAATACAACTAATACAAGCACGAATATGGGCACGGACACGATATGGACACCATTTTGCCGTATATGTGCAACATAGGTGACAAGAGATGTGTATGCAGATTTCTAGATGAATATTAAATTTGGAGATTAGATACAAAGAAAATTCTAGAGAATTTCAAAGGTGCAATTATATAAGAAGAGTTCGAGGAAAAGAGGACTGAAGGACAAGAGACATATATATAAGGGTGAGAGGGTCAAGATAAAGAGTCTTCTAGAACAATAGAGGATCCGAGAATATTCTAGAAAGATCAAGGGATCTTTCAAGAATGTTCTAAAAGGTAAATCTAGAACCGATGATGAAATCTTAACACACACCATGAATGACAACTACCCAATGTTCTAGAAGGCGGTCTAGGCAGCTGCCGCCTGGTGCCCGCCCGATGCCCCCGCCTAGTCTTCCCCCCCCCCTTCCACCCCCCCCCCCCCCCCCCCCCGCGCCCGAATATGTATGTTTTGGGGTTTTATGGGCTTTTTCTACAATTTTAGTAGTTTTTTGGAAAAAAAAAAAATTTAACCGCCTAGATCTAGACGGCCTCCTAGGAGGCGGACTAGGCGCTAGGCAGTGGCTGCCCGCCCGACTAGCACCTAGTGCTTTCCAGACCTTGTGACTGCCCTATCTTATACACGTTATCTTTAGTCCTCGTGTCTCTTAATTCTCCGAGAAAAAAAAATTATTTTGATCTAGTGCTTGTGAAACATGGTTTGGATTACTTGTAAGTTTATCACTTCTTATATGCTTATTATTAGTTCTCTATTGTCTTTCTCCACGTTTGGAGATTTAAGTTTATCACTTCTCATATGCTTTCTATTAGTTTTCTCCACTCTATGCTTTGTGCTTCTTTACCATAATTTGATGATTGGTTCATCCTCTAATCTTTAGTGAGTGCAATATTCACATATTTTATATTTGACTTCCTTTGCATTATCGATCTCTGATCTTGTATTGTTGATTCTTTGTCATAGTGCTCTACCTCACATACTTTGTATTTGACTTCCTTTGCCTTACAGATCTCTGATCTTGTATTGTTAATTCTTCATCAAAGTGCTCCACCTGACTCAGACAGTTTCCCCTAGTGTCTAGTGATGAATGTCGGTTTAGCCTCCAATGATTTAGGAGACCTAGAATCTTCTTCTTTAGGTTGTCGCTCATTGTAATTATCTAGTTCCCAAGCTTTTCTTGTAACTTGTGTTCTAGATCCCACAGAATCTGGTAGTACCAGCTCTTGAGACGAGTAACATAATGAAACTTTGTCGATAATGATGATTAACCATACTAGTCGTAGTTAAACCGCACTAGTATTAGTTGCTCCCAAGTGTCCTCTCTTCCAATTTACTCATAGTGGCTCTTGAAATTTGCTCATAGTGGCATTCGCAACTTCCTCGGGAGATAGGATTACTTTAAGCTGCCATCTTGTCAAAGTTCCGTACTTCGGTAAGGAGGCTTCCCCGACAATCTTTGTTGCATCGAAGGATGCTTGAAAATCCTACTCTTTTTTCACTATCTTAGTGAATGTTTGGTGTCGTCTAGTTGCCTTCACCAAACTGCTTCCCACCAATCTCAAGCATAGAGACTTTTTGTTGTTGAAGTTGTATCAAATAACAATTTGTTGTACATTATTTCTTGAGCCATGATTTTATTGAGCTCCCCCTGATTTGGAACTTCTTCCTTGCTTCTTGCCTCTTCTCTAACAAAGGAAGACGGACAACCATCAATAGTTGAACAAACACAAATGAAGAAAAGCCAAGATTATTGAAGAAAATAATCATAATATTCTAGTCATATTGTATCTTTTCTTTAATATGGTCTTATGAGCTACCCTAGGTAAAGAATGTAACTTGGTATATCTAAAGGCAATTGACAGCTCAAACTTAGCCTTAGCCTAAGGGTAGCCTACAGTTAAAGCCATAAAACATATAAGTTTTGCATGTTTTCCAGCTTATATAGTTCTTAAATTAGGAGTTTAGACTTTATTTTCAAATATCAAATAACTTCGAGACTTGCACTCACTTCAACCAGACACCCTTCACTATTTCAATCATATCTAGAGGTGTAGACATAATTTTTACTTGCAACTTAGTTTTTGAAAACTAGACTTCCACACCTAAAAATCATACGTTCACAAGTTTTTTAAAATATATCTCTAACTTTGTCAAAATCAAGACACAAGATTGCACATGTCTGCAGAATACTCTATGTATTCCAGTCTGACACACCTTTACTCTTTTAGCCATATCTTGAGCTACATACATTATTTTGACTCGAATTCGTTTTAGAAACTAGACTTCAACACATTTGTATCATAAATAACTATATAAGACACTGTGACTAACTCAAATGAGAACATACTTAAAATCATGCATCTTCAAAAGACAATTTCTGAGTCAGAAAAATGGTACATATGCAACATACCGCCAGTATGCTTCACAAGTGCATATTTTCTAGCAAGTTTAGTGAGGAATTTTACTCACTCAAAGGAATACTGCTGGTATATACCGCCAGTATAACGCAGCCATACCTTTGTTTGAAATGCCTTGTCTTTTGCTTTCCAATGGCTATATATCTAGATGTTACTAAACACAAAGGCATACTACCGGTATGTCGTTCTGCACGGTAAGAGTTAATTTTCCTTTGTGTTTTTGGTGAGTTATAAACATGGGTTGTTCACCAATCTCAACTCATTTTAAAAGCCTAAAACTTGTAAATTTCTTACTCCTAACCCCCCTACTATCAAGAGAGATTCAATTGTGGATAAAGTAAAAAATTGTGTTGTAATTGAGATCTTCACTTGTAAGAAGATAACTCATTGAAAGAGGTTCAAGTCCGCAAGCCTTCGGATCGAAACTGAAGTCGGGGAGCCTTTCGGATCAA
Organism: Iris pallida; assembly: GCA_029216955.1. Taxonomy (NCBI): domain Eukaryota; kingdom Viridiplantae; phylum Streptophyta; class Magnoliopsida; order Asparagales; family Iridaceae; genus Iris; species Iris pallida. The sequence goes on from JANAVB010036113.1 coordinate 131,197, forward strand.
AGCTCGTGTATGAAGTTGGTGAGTCCTTCGGGTCAAAGCTAGCAAGTATTTTAATAATAGTAGATTAAAGTCGAAGCAAGAGTTCCAGGATCAGTTTACCTCACTACCTCACGGAGGATATCAGGATACATCGGGCATTTGTATTATTGTCTTACTTCTAGCACCAACTTGAAATTTTCTATTAGCATCTTTTAATTGTGCTTAATTTTCGTTAAACTCTATTCACCCCCACACCCACCCCACAACCCCCTTCCCCACCCCCACCCCCCATCCCCAAGGTGCTTTCATCAACTACTAATTGTTATGACAAAGAAATTATATTTCGGTATCAAAAGGTAAAAAATTAACAGTTTCATCCTCATCCCTGTGATGGACTTTTCAGAATCTAATATTGAAATTCTTCACAAACTTAAGCACTATACAGAATTAAGCACCCTCAAATTATGTTGCGAGATATATTAAGGTCCATCTCAAGTCATTGGAACTTCGCATCATCAGTCATAAATAATGCTACTAGTGTCTCGTGCTTCCTCTGGTGTCATCACTCACTTTGTGTCCAGCCTTAAGCTCAACTTAGTGAATGAGGGAGTGATCATCAGTGAATGTCCTGAAGTAACAAACACCAAATAAACATTTTAGTTCAGGTTCCCCAAATATATGAGAAAGTGGATTAATGAGAAGGTGAATCACTTTGTTTATGGCTTGAAAAAAGAAAGAAGGAATGATGATGCTTACCCAAAATACAAGGTCACAAGTAAACTCAGAGAATGATAAATCATGGAGCATGTTTTGAGAACCGGAAGAGGACAATGATCAAGTCTACTTTGACCATCATTATGGAAATGGAAGCCAACGCAAATGACTGAACATCAAAGTGATACAATTCATTTGCCTCATGACCTCCTTCAATCACTACATGTGTCTTAGATCTTGAATCACAACATACGAAAAAGAATATATATATATATATATATATATATATATATATATATATATATATATATATATTGCAAACATCCCCCAAATCGAAGAAAATGGCAAAAGCTCGGGCGACCGATCCCTCTGCTAGGGTTTTGGAGAAGTCGACCTCACCTCCCCCCCGACCCGCTCGCGGGGAGGGGGCCTCGTCGGCAGGGAAGGGGGGGGGGGGGGGGGGGGGGGGGGGGACGGCCGCTCGGCGGTCCAGGAGGCGGCAGCAGCGGGACCCTCCCACGCGGGGGGGGGGGGGGGGGGGGGGGGGGGGGGGGTCGGGAGGCACCGGCGGGACCCCCCCAAGTTGGGGGGGGGGGGGGGGGGGGGGGGGGGGCGGGTAGAAGCGGAGGCAGCGGGACTGGGCCCAGCGACCCCAGGCCGGGCGGCGGAATCACCCCACGCGGGGGGGGGGGGGTCGGGTGGCAGCGGCGGGACCCCTCCAGGCGGGGAGGGGTCGGCGGAGGCGGTGGCGGCATTTTCGGAGAAGAGGCTTCCGTTTTCGAGTTCGGGTCCGGAGGGGACAACACTGGGGATGCCGGCTGGCAGACTGTGACGAGACGACGGACTGGAGGACGGAGAGGGGCACAGTCCCAAGTTTCGGGAAGGACGGGGCCAGAAAATCATGGGAATCGATCCCTGATCGGCGCTATGGATCCCCGGCGCCGTGGGGGAGGCATGGTGCGATCTGTTCCGGGTTGGAGGCCAAAGGCGACGGCGGCCTAGAAGGCAAAGGGTATTGCTACTGATACCGGCAAGACAGGCCAGGGTCCTGTTAACCCCCCGACCAGGACGCACGCTTAGGAGCAGAGGCCTCGGTCATGGAAGGAGGTCTGCACGCCAGTGACTGAGAAAAGCCCGATGTCGATGGAGTTTGTCCCACCGATATCGGTCGGAGGAGGACTTCAGGCGTATTTTCCCGCTGAAGAAATAGCGGTTGTTTCCGAATTTTGGAAGAACACTCTGGTGTTGTATGTGTTAGGGAACAAGCCGTTCTATGGCCAAATTCGGGATTATGCGGAGCGTGTCAGGAGACCCAAAGGTAGCATGGAATTCTTCTCTCGGGAGAACGGGTTCTATTATGTTAAATTTGGATTAGCGGAGGATGTGTCTAGGATCCTTCAGGGGGGGGTCTTGGTCATTTGATGGAAGACTCATTATATTGAAGGAGTGGACGCCGGAGTTGAGGTGTGAGAAGGAGGTGCTGAACGCTATCCCCATCTGGGTCAGATTTCCTGAGTTCCCAGTAAAATATTGGAGTATCCCGCTTCTCATGCGACTTGCCAGTCTTGTGGGGAAGCCGATCAAAGCAGACGAGGCCACTACTTTTCGTACAAGACTGATGTATGCCAGGGTCTTCGTGGAGATCAAGGCGGGCTCAGAGCTACCGAGTATGCTTGAGTATCAGGTACCGTCTGGGGAGGTTCTGACACAGGCGGTGGAGTATGACTGGGTCCCCCCATGTGTTCTCACTGTGAGTGTTTTGGGCACACTACCAGTGCGTGCAAATACAAGGGAAAGGAGACTGCCAGGCCACAGGCGACTCGGACGGAGGCACCTGGGAAGTTGACGACCCCCAGTCACTTGCCGGGGGAGACGGAGCCAGCCAGACATATGGAGGAGGACACAGGGATGGAGGTTGATAGGAGGCTGGAGTCAGGATCACCGCAGAGACAGGATAGTACGCAGGGTGCACTGGTCCCGTTCAGGCCACAGAGGACCATCGTGACCAGGGGTATGAGCACTGCTGGTGGTAGTCAGATGGTGACGGAGGCCTCCCCGGCGATCATGGTGTACAGCAGCAGGAAAAGGCACGCTCCGGCCACACGGGAGGATATCCCTCAGGCGAGGGATATGGATGACGAGACTGAAGACAACCCTGACTGGGCTCTTACTCTCAGCAGGATCCAGGCCCACCTTGCTCCTTCCTCTATGGTAGATGCAGTCATTGATCAGGCGGATGAGACACTTCCCTCGAGTGTCGATCCAGACGAGTTCCAGGGGGACCCCTCATCTCTTAATTAGATGTCGGTCCTTGCATGGAACATTAGGGGGGGGTGTTCCATTGGGCGATGGAGGAAGATTGGAGGGGTTCTGAGAAGAGAGGCGTGTGACATTGCTATCCTACTGGAGATGAAGATTAGAGGGGCCGCTATGCTCTCGCGTAGGACGCCGGCAAACTGGGAGCACATTCACAACTTGGATCTTTGTGGTATGGCAAGGATCTGGGTTAGGTGGAACAAAGAAAGCTGGAGGGTACAGATCCATAAATCAGAACAACTCATCGGTGTTACTTTCGAGAACAAAGGTGGGTTCCGATTCATCCTGGGGGCTGTATATGGGCACAATGACCGGAGACTCCGGGAGGCTTTGTGGGAGGACATTGTTCATCTGGGTCTCATGGCGGACAACATGCATCTCCCTCTGCTCATCATGGGGGACTTCAATGCTATGCTACTTCGCCAAGAGAAGGTGGGAGGTCGTCCTGTTCCGGACTCGATCTTATATGACTTCCAGAGGTGCCTGCTTCTGTCAGGGATGCGGGGGCTGGAGCGAGCTGGACATATCTGGACCTGGCACAACAAGGCTACTCATAATCGGATTGCTTGTCAGTTGGATCGGGCCTTGGGAAATAGTGAGTGGTTCAGGTGCTTTCCGAACTCGGTGGCGGAAGGTCTGGCGGCGGGTACTAGCGACCATTCTCCTATCCGGGTTGGCCTCGGTGAGAGTCCCACTCTGAGGGCGAGGCCATTTCGGTATAACAACAGCCGGTATCTGTCAGCCGGATATAAGGAGGTGGTTACGGGAGAGATGCAGCACTTCCGGGAAGGCACGGCTCAGTTCCGCATGGTTCACAAACTCAAGCAGCTCAAACGGGCTATCAGGGGGTGGGTGAAGACGATACCGCGGACTTTTCTGGCAGATAAGGAAGCCGAGCTTCGGGACACTCAGGTGGCCCTCCAAGCTGACATTCTGAACGGGGAGCTGGCGGCTAAGGAGAAGATCCTGATTGAGGAGGTCAGCATTATGCGACTGCAGGAGGAGATTAGTGCGGCACAGAGGGCTAAATGTACCAGGCTTAAAGATGGAGACCGCTGCACCAAATTCTTCTACGATGTGATCCGTACCCGTCAGCACCGGAACAGCATCCCCAGACTTCTGAATGCTGAGGGACGTCTTGTAGGAGACCCGACGGAGATTCAGGAGGAGGCCGTCAGATTCTACACTGCCCTTTATCAGCAGACGGACTACTCTAGCACGTTCCCTGCCCTTGTCACGAAGAGACTGGTGTCCCGACATGGGAACAGTCTGCTCCTGGCACCTGTGAGGATGGAGGAGGTGGAAGATATAGTTATGAAGGCTAATCCCAACAAAGCTCCCGGGCATGATGGCTTCTCTTCAGGGTTCTTTAAGCGACACTGAGGTGTGCTTAAGACCCATGTCCTGGCGGCGGTTCAGGAGTTCTTTGTGGAGGGCAGGCTTCTGAAGGAGATGAACCACACATTCTTGACGCTGGTTCCTAAGAAGGAGGGAGCGACATCACTTGCAAATTTTCGGCCCATTGCTTGCTGTAATTTTCTTTACAAGATTATCACTCATCTTATGTGCAGGCGTATGGAGGGGATTATGCAGGGATTGGTGTCCCAGAATCAAGCAGCGTTCATCAAGGGCCGGTCGATAGCGGAGCACAGCCTGCAAGCTCATGAGATGGTGAGGGAGTTCAGAAAACCTGGGGGGATGAAGGCTTGTGTGAAGCTTGACCTCCGGAAAGCTTATGATACGGTCAACCGGGACTTCCTGTGTCACTTGATGCTTGACATGGGGTTCGAGGAGAGGTGGGTTGCGAGGGTGAGGGAGTGCATTTGCTCCCCTACTTTCTCAGTCCTCATCCAGGGCACGCCGCATGGCTACTTCAGTAGCAACAGGGGGTTGAGACAGGGTGACCCCCTCTCCCCGTATCTATTTACCTTGGTGATGGAGTACTTCACTTGCATGATGGATACGGCAGTGCATAGCAAGAGGATCGTTCCCCTCTTCCGGTTGGTGAGTCCGGTTGTATCCCACTTGATCTATGCTGACGACTTATTGGTGCTTCTCCAGCCTTCCATGCGGGGAATGAGAGCGCTCTCTGACATTATAGAGGAGTTCGGGCGGCTATCTGGGCTCCAGTTAAACCGGGAGAAGAGCAGAGTCTACTTCAGCTCCCGGTGTACACAGCAGGAGGAGAGAGCCTTCGCCTTAGGTGTGGACAGAGGCGAGCTCCCAGTGAAATACCTGGGGGTCCCGCTGACGGTCAACTATGCCAGAGAGCAGGATTGTCATAGCTAGGTGGACTTTGCTCAGAGGAGAGTGGAAGGCTGGCAAGCTGCGGGTTTATCATTTGGCGGACGGATTGAGTTGGTGCGTTCGGTTATTGCAGGCATCACGATGTTCTGGCTCCAGTCTATCCAGATCCCCATGGCTACTATTCGGAAAGTGGAGGCCATCTGTGCTGACTTCATCTGGAGGGGAGGGATGCATGCGATATCCTGGGACCAGTTATGTCGGCCACGGGAGGAAGGAGGAGTGGGGTTGAGGCCTCTCCATGCGGTCAGGAAGGCATCTTGTGTGAAGATGGCCTGGAAATTTCATCAAGGGGGGTCGCTCTGGACGGAATGGATGGCGAACAGATACCTGAGGAGGACCAACTTTTGGGCCTGCAGGATAGACAACAATTTCTCGGTCACGTTTAAGACTATCCTGAGGTGTAGACCGGTGCTTCAGACCGTTATTTGCAGGCATATGATGGATGGGACGACTACCGACCTCTGGCTAGACCCTTGGTTGGGTTCCAGATCCTTGCTCGAGCTACTGGGAGGGCAGCTGGACAGAGAAGCGAGCAGGAGGCTCACTTGTAGTCGGATCATCAGAGATGGAGTTTGGAGGCCAGAAGGATATCCATATACTGCTCAGTTTGCCGAGGAGATTCGCCTCATTACTATTGACGCTAGCCAGGTGGAGGATTCATGGAGCTGGGCCGGCCCAGGTACGGGGAGCGGGTCAGGTCTATTCTGCTTTCGTAGCTGCTACGACTTGGTTCGGACCCACCACGACCGGGCTGAGGAGGTGGACTTCATTTGGGGCAAGGGCGTGGCCCGAAAAATGCAACTGTGTGCATACCGTCTTCTCCGGGGTAGACTGATGACGAGAGACAGACTCCTCCGGTTTGGGATGCAGATCCCGGATGCCAAATGTGTGCTATGTAATGAGGAAGATGAATCAATGGGGCATCTCTTCTTTGTATGCCCGGTGACCTGGCACATTTGGACTGAGCAGTGCGCGCAGCTTAGAGAAGGAGTTGGGGTGGATAGAGACATCCGGAGCATTCTCAGCTGGATCCGAGATCACAGAGGCCGGGACCCGGGGTGGGCCAGAAGAGCCAGAGTTCGACTTGCCGCGTCTGTTTGGCACATCTGGAAGGAGCGGAACAGACGTATTTTCGAGGGCTTGACTACCCCCTCTATTGGAATTCTACACAAAATAGAATTCGATGTATCAGTAATGGCCCCATAATTTTATATTTTGGGCATGGGATGTTGTGATATCTTTGTATTGTAATACCTTTTCCGCTATATGCGAGGAATAAATTCACCCTTATTCCAAATATATATATATATATATATATATATATATATATATATATATATATATATATATATATTTTTATATATATATATATATATATATGTGTGTGTGTGTGTGTGTGTGAATCACAACATATGAAAAAGAATATATATATTATATATATAGGAAAAGGTAATTGTATTAATAGATAAAATGATTACATAAACTTGTATACAATCATCTCAAACTATATATCAAATTCTATATTATGAAGAATGCCTACAGTCGATGTGCTAAGTCCCTCGAAAATGCGATGATTTCTTTCCCTCCACAGATGCCAACTCGTCGTTGCCAATCATATTCGAGCATCTACAAACCACTGAGCTCCCAGTAACCGTTGACCATTAATGAAGTCAATCTGGACACTGATAGCCCTTGATATCGATGAAGGGATATGCAACTTCTATGTGTGAACATTCCAAATATCGCATGCAAATAGAAATCAAAGTATAAATGATTGATGGACTAAACGATCCATGGTAAGTAAACGTCTTCTAATCAACTTGAGCATATGAAATTGCATCTTATGCGGAATAATTTTAAACCAAATGAGATCAGCGTGCGGCACAGGGTCAAACCGCTGTAGAACATGCTCAAAGGCTGCTCTCAACTCAAAAGCACCCGACTTTGCATTGTCCCGGGACCAGGTGTCCACCTCTTTATCCCTCTCAATAGGAATAGCCTGAATTTTCGCGGCTAGCAGATTCCAAACAAGTCCAACTTCTATGGAAAAAGGTTTGGTGTGCAGATTTCATCACCATTCGGTATATATATATATATATATATATATATATATATATATATATATATTGGAATAAAAATATATATTGGAATAAAAAAAAAAAAAAAAAATATATATATATATATTGGAATAAGGGTAAATTTTATTCCACGCAAATCACAGTAAAGGTATTACAATACACTATTCTCACATCTCCATCCCCAGTTAAGGGGCCATTACAGATACATCGAATTCTATATTATGTAGAATTCCAACTGGCAGAGTAACCAGTCCCTCAAAGATACGCCTATTGTGTTCCCTCCAGACGTGCCAAACTGATGCAGCAAGTCTAACTCTCGCCATCTTGGCCCAATCAGGGTCCATGCCTCGGCGGTCTCTGATCCAGCTGAGGATCCCCCGGATATCTCTGGCACTGCCAACTCCTCCCATCGATCGCATGCACTGTTCCTCCCATACGTGCCAAGTCCATGGGCACACAAAGAATAGGTGGCCCATAGACTCCGCGTCACCGGTACAGAGAACACACTTCGGGTCTGGAATCTGCATCCCAAACCTAATAAGTCTGTCCCGAGTCATCAACCTACCCAGAAGAAGTCTGTATGAACAAAGCTGCATTTTGCGAGCAATCCCCTTCGCCCAAATAAAGTCATACTCCGCAATCCTGTCGTATGGGGTCCGAACCAGATTATAGCAACTTTTAAAACTGAATATCCCAGACCCACCAACCGAACCAAGATCAACCCAACCCCAGGAGTCCTCAGTCAGGCTAGTATCAATAGTGATCCGACGAATCTCCTCCCCAAACTGAGCTGTGTATGGATACTCCTCCGGCCTCCAGCTCCCATCCCTGAGGTATATATATATATATATATATATATATATATATATATATATATATATATATATATATATATCTGGAAATTGCTGAGAAACCCAATTTCGGGATAGGCTTTTATGAAATGCCCACCCGCTGGATGAGTTTTATGAAATAGCCAGAATTAAGTATTTTCACGTTAAATATTCCAAGATTCCCTTTTAGATGCCACCCGCTGGAAACTGCTATTTTTATAATTCCGAAACTACCCCTCCGCGCGAATTGGTCATCTATATGTATTTGAATTCAAAAAACTCATATCTGGATTGCGATTTTCGTCTTCTTCTTCTTCACGGGAAATCTGAATTCCATTGCTCTCATCTTCAGCAGAGATCGTAAAGATCGTTCGTAGTTCGGTGTGCTTTTCTTCAGTCGAACTCAGATCATCGTTCGTCATCATCATCACCATCATCATCATCTTCATCGTGGAGACATTTGAAGTTTTCCGACGATTAGGTCAATTGTGGAGAGAGATCTTTCTTTTTCTTTTCCATAAGAATTATCATCGTTTTGAAAGAAGAACGAAACTCTTTATTCCTGACAAAAATTTTCTAAAAAAAAAATATTCTCCGTGTTAAAACCACAGAGAATGACCATTCTCCGTGCTAAAATGACGGAGAATGACTATTCTCCGTTTTAAAAACCACAGAGAATGGCATTCTCCGTGTTAAAAACCACGGAGAATGACAATTTTCTATGGGTTTTAACACGGAGAATGCCATTCTCCGTGGTAAAGTGACGGAGAATGGCCATTCTCCGTCATTTTAGTACGGAGAATAGCTATTCTCCGTGGTTTTAACACAGAGAATGGTCATTCTCCGTCTTTTTTAATACGGAGAATGACCATTCCCTCCATGTTAACACGAGATTGGTCATTCTCCGTGTTAGTATCACGGAGAATGACCATTCTCCGTGTCGAAAAAGACGGAGAATAACCATTCTCCGTTGTAAAAAATGACGGAGAATGTCCATTCTCCGTATACAGATCACGGAGAATGATTATTATCCGTGTTAATATCACGGAGAATGACCATTATCCGTGGTAAAGTGACGGAGAATGGCCATTCTCCGTCATTTTAGTACGGAGAATAGCTATTCTCCGTGGTTTTAACACGGAAAATGGTCTTTCTCCGTCTTTTTCAATACGGAGAATGACCACTCTCCTCCATGTTAACACGAGATTGGTCATTCTCCGTATTAATATCACTGAGAATGATCATTCCCCGTGTCGAAAAAGACGGAGAATGACCATTCTCCGTTGTAAAAAATGGCGAAGAATGTCCATTCTCCGTGTAAAGATCACAGAGAATGATTATTATCCGTGTTAATATCACGGAGAATGACCATTCTCCGTGATTTTACCACGGAGAATGGCAATTCTCCGTGGTTTTGACACGGATAATGACCATTCTCCATCATTTAGTACGGAGAATGGCTATTCTCCCTCATTTAGTACGGAGAATGACTATTCTCCTGCGTTTTAACACTAGAAATGGCCATTCTCCGTGATTTTACCACGGAGAATGGCGAGTTGAAAGTTTGGAAAGCCATAACTTTTGACTGGGAGATCGAAACGAGGCCCGATTTGTCGCAAAACGAGCGTATTTCCGAGTCTGAAAGTAACCGATTCTCCGTTAGACGGACTTTCGAAATTTCAGAATCGCAAAAAAATAATGTTTTGACCTCCGTTTTGACATGGAAAGATTTTGGAGAAGAAAACCTAGATTCGAAAGTGAGCAGCGTATCGAAGAAGAGGAAGAATAGAAAGTGAGCAACGTAACGAAGAAGATGAAGAATCGAAATCTTTTTTTTGAAGAGTATGTTTCGCGGGTGCTTTGAATAAATTAGAAGGGTAAAAGGGTCATTTGGAATCCGCTTTGGATAAGTTTCTCTAATTCTGGGCACGCGATGAAAGTTTTTTTAGCGGTGGTTTTTTCATGAAACTTTTTTAGTTTTTGGACATTTCATAAATTTCCAATATATATATATATATATATATATATATATATATATATATATATTGGAAAAAGGTACTTACTATATATAAAAATTTGAAAGGTCTACAAATCAGATCTTGGGAGAGACATGAAGTTCTCCATCACTTTTACATCAAATTATATATTGTGAATCACCCCAATAATGGGCGTAGTCACCAACCGAATCCTTATTGTATTGTACTACTGGGAACCTCGATTCCTTTCAGTCATGATGTCTGCCACCTCCTCCCTCCAACTTTGAGAGCCATGTCACGACCCGATCCCAATATAATGGGTCTAGTCGGATCATGTCCAGTCTGCACCGTTGTGAGACGGCGCAGTAAGCTGTATCAAGCAGTGAAACACAACATACAGAAATCTAACGAAAATAAAAATATTTTATTGAATTGGAAAAGGGTCTGGGAAAAAACAAACATTAACAATATTTAATTATTACAACTGTTTTCTGAAAAGAAAAATAAAAGAAAGCGCTAAGCCAACATTCTAGGGTTCTGGGGTTCCTGGTTCAGCCTCTGCGGGACCCAAGTCTGTCCCGTCGAAAATGTAATAAGGTAGCTCCTCTTCGTCGATGTCACCTAAAAATGTTGGATCTCCAGTCAGGAGGGAGCAAGTACGAGTATGTACCTCACATTTCAAATAAAAACAGAAAAGTGCAAGCTAAACAGTTCAAACAATATTTTTCAGCAATTTAACAATTCAATACTTGAAACAATGTGATTTGAATATGTAACGTTTATGACCGACTTGGGTTGTACAATAGCATCCTAGCGAAGCGATACGGCTTATCCCCGTGTGTAAGAGGGTAAGCTCGCACAATAACAATATGCAATATGAGGGATATTGGTCATAAACGCGACACTATTCCCCCAATATCCCCACAATCAATATCAATCAATATTTGAACCCTAGGAGAGGGTTCCGTATAGCAATGTGGTTTAAACATGCAACTTGACAATTACTAATTAAAATATAAGATAGCATAACCGTAACTTGCCTCAGATAGTCCCTTGACGTGGAAAGCGACGAGTAGCAGGTAACCGTTTGGGCTTAGGGTCCCGAACCTACAGATTCGTAACACCAGGTTCAGCAGCTAGAAATAATTACACTTTAATCCTTAAGGGCAACGCCAACTAGTTAATTAGGGCTAAGTCTGGTCGGGTTGAAAATAACATAATTTTTTAATAACGTTGAAAAATATTTATATTTTAGATACTAAGTTACAGAATAATCGTTTTAGTAAAAATACAAGTTTTTAACGTAATAATTAAGGGTAAGAAAATTATTATTTAATCGTATTATAGAAATTAGTATTTTTATGTAATTACCAAATTACGCGAAAATACGATTTGCTAAAAACCCATTTTTTGACTACTACTCACAAAATAAGGAAAATAATATTTTAACTTTATTTAATAAATTAATATTTTACCAAATTTATGATTTTCCTCCAAAACTAATATTCCAATATTTTAATTAGCTAGAAATCATTTTTTGGTTATTGTTACTAAAAGTGTTATTCAAGACCAAAATAATTCATTAATGAACAATTTTATTATTAAGAGAAATTAATTACCGAACAATATTAATAAAACGATTTCCCTTAGAAAATACATTTTTAAACCATTTTTCGTAATAAAGGGAAATTAATTTTTTTTAAAATACTAAAATAGTACTTTTGCATAAAATACATTTTTTTTGCCAAAATAACGATTTTTAAATAAATATTAGTTTTTATTATATTAATCTTTTTATAAACCTTTTTGATTAGAAATCATTTTAAAAGGAGAATATATATAATTTATAATACAATTTTTCTAACAAAACTTTTATTTAAAATAATAACTTTTAAATGAATATTATTTACCACTATTTTGTAAATAAAATAACTAAATCATTTATTAGGTTTAGAATCTCTACAAATTAACATTACAAAATAAATGATAATCCTAACTTTTATTTAAACCAATTAAATCATTTAAACCATATTTTAAATTATTAAGGTTAATCCATAAATCAATTAATACCAAATAAGCATGTATAAAGTTTCCTAATATGTATATTATTACCACATTGCTAATTTAACACCACAGAAACCAAATAATCAAAACACAGAACTTAGTTTAATAATCTACAGAAACTAACCTAAGGCCAGAAGGTCTAAATGGTTCTGTGAACAACCAGAAGATGGAAAAAATGAGGAAAGGGAATACCCAAGCTTGATGAATGAGTACCGAGGGGAGGCCTCGGACTCAGAACAACGCCGGGAATTATGGAAACGACGAGCACGGACACGTGTACGCACACGGACGGACACACGGAGACGGGACGCGCATAGGAACACGCGCGGGAGGCGCCGGGCTATCGGGCTGGCGCGGGGTTGTGCGGGGACGGACTCGGAAGGTGGGGAAGAGAGGTCAGTAATCGGAGAGCGCGGCGAGGGGAGCGCGGTGGTGGTCTCGGATCGGAGAATGGTGGAACGGTTAGGGAGATAGAAGAGTTATTGTGATGGTGGAAAATTAAAGCTTCTGTGGATTGGAAAAGTTTCTGCTCCTAAGGGTTACGTAGTGGAGAGGGAGAGGAGTATGTGGACACGGGTTGGGCGGATCAGAGAGGGAGACTCGGGTGAGTGGGAGAATGGTTAGCCTATTGTGTTTGGGCTTCGGGCTGTGGGTTCCATGGCTTAAATCATTGGGCTGAAAAATAACTAACTAGTAATTAATTAATAACACAAAAAAAAGATTAACAAGTTGTGGGCTAAAAACAAAAGGCTCACCAAACAATATAAAACAGGGACATTAAAAATAAAATTAAAGTCATGGGCTTCACAAGTCTGTAAGCTGAGTTGAGAACACTGATGTTGCCAAACGGATGATGAGAAGGAACATCTAAAGAAGATGTGCTCCATAGATTTATGATCTTGTTTACACTGCTCACACAATGGTGATGGAATCTGCACATCAAACCTCACTAGGCGGTACCGAGTAAGCAAATTCTCAAGGCAAGATTTGTATAAGCAAAATTGTATTTTGGAGGCCACCCCCTTGGTCCAAACCACTGGTGCCAGCTCCATGGGAGGGTGAACCTCCCTAATAGACGCGTAGATAACCGATTGGGGAAATATGTGCTGTCCAGTGTGCGTCCATACCCATCGATCCCTTTTCGGACTCTGAGTATCCACTTGACCTCTTCAATCTCCTGCCGAAACTGTCACGTCATAGGGTGAAGATCCGCTCTCCACACATCCTCCTGCAGAACAGCGCACACCCGGGCTCTCCTTCCCGCCGCTGGCAATGCTTGCCAACCAACTCGATCCGCCAAGCTCTGATGGTTGATCCAAGGATCCCACCATAGGCCAGTAATTTCTTCAACTGTCACCACTCTGGAAAAAAAGTCCATTCAAAGTATTCTAATAGGATAGTAAGTTCTTCCAAGTAACGGAGTCGTTGCTATTGGGTCGGATTTTTCAGAAAGTCTGGTCCTTCATATACCTCCCCTTCATCCACACCGCCCACAAGGAATCCTGGACAAGAAATCGCCAAGCTTGTCTCAATCCCGCAGTCTCACGCAGGGCCCGCAAAGACTGTAGACCGACACCTCCCTCCTCCCGAGGTCTGCATAGAATCGTCCATCCTATAGCGTGTAAGCCTCATCTCCAGATAAAGTTAGCAAAAAGTCTTTCAATCTTACAAATGGTCGCAGTCGACAAGATGAGAGTCTGCAACCAGAATCGAGCAACATAGATAACGGATCGAACCAGCTCGATGCACCCTCCAAAGGATAAGCTTTGGGCATGCCAACCCCTCCAGACGGCGCTATGCATAGTCTACCAGACTTTGACATTAGATCTCTTTGGCGTAGTTGATAGACAACAGAATTCCCAAATATTTGACTGGTAGATCTCCCTTTTCAATACCAAAAAGTAAAGTCCTCTCTTCTTTCTGCTGACAATGATTGTTGAAATATGTCATACTCTTATCCTTATGCAGTTGTAGGCCAGTCGGTGAGCCAAACCGTTCCATAATCAAGTTCAAAGCCACAATCCCACGACGCAAAAGAACCAGGAAGACCAGCAACTCATCCGCATAGATAAGATAGGATACCGGAGGATGCACCCGCTTGCGTAGCGGGGTAATCTGACGTCTATGGATCGCCACATCCATGAGCGATGTGAAAAATTCTATGACCAAGGTGAAGGGGTATGGCGATAGCGGGTCCCCTTGCCAAAGCCCTCTAGAACTGCTGAAGAAGCCATATGGCTGGCCCTGACTAGGACAGAGAACGAGGGAGTGGAAATGCAGACCCGAACCCTATCCACCCAAGTACGATCAAATCCCATAGCAAGCATAATATGGCACACAAACTTCCTATTGACAGAGTCATATGCCTTCCGCAGATCAAGCTTGACACATTTTATTTCCTCCAGGTTTGTTGAAGTTCTGGATCAGCCCATGAGCAAGCAGACTGTTATCAGCAATAGACCGTCCCTTCACAAAAGCCGCTTGATTACTAGACACCAAGTCCTACATAATCTGCTCCATACGTCTGCACATTAAGGAGTGATGATTTTATATAGAAAGTTGCAGCAGGAGATAGGACGAAAATCGCTAAGAGACGTCGCTCCTTCCTTCTTCGATATAAGAGTCATGAAAGTATGGTTGAGCTCCTTAAGCAGCTTGTCGTTGTTGAAGAAGTCTCTAACAATCTCCAGCACCTCTTCCTTCAGAATATCCTAATGGACTTTATAGAACTGGCTCCCAAAACCATCCGGGCCAGGAGGTTTATTCGGGTCTGTATGGCACACAATAGCTTCAATCTCCTCCATTGTCACTGGTGCCAGTAGTACATTGTTACCCAGTGGGATAACTAGCCTCTTGCATACAATCTCCGAAAAGTCAGATAGATAAGAAGTTTGATTGTAGAGCTCAGTATAGTACCTAACTGCTTCCTCCAGTAATCAGTAGCGTTGACCACCTTTTTGCCATCTATTCCATAAAGCTTTGAGATATGATTACGATGTTGACGGGTCCGGATGATATCATAGAAGAACTTGGAGCATTTGTCACCATCACGCAACTAGCTACATTTGGCTCGTTGAGCCAACTCGATCTCTTCTAGTATGCATAGCGCCCCGACCTCCCTACAAAGATCCTGCTCCGCCGCTGCAAGGTCACTATTGAGAATGTCCTCCCGTAAAGCAAGTTGCGCCTCCCGAAGCTGGTCCTCCTTGTCTGTGAGAGGGGTAAGTCGTGACCCTCTCGCCCAAAATTTCAAACCAGCCTTTACCAATTTCAGCCTCTGAACCATGCGAAATTGGAAATTTCCCTCAACAGGACCCCAACCCGAATAAAAAACCTCCGTATAGCCAGTCATGCAGCTCTATTTGTTGTTGTACCTGAAAGAACGTGCCTTTTGGGAGGCTGTCATCGATAGATGGATGCGAACTGACGAATGATTACTCGTGCCGGCTGGGAGGCACTCAGCAACTACATCAGAGAACATTGTAAACCACTTCCGATTCCCCAAAGAACGATTAAGTTGACAAGCAACTCGTTTGTGGGTAGTTTTATTATAGCAAGACCAGATGTGACCCGTTCTGTCCACCGCCGACAAGCCAGATCGCAAAAGGCAACTTTGGAAGTCCTACAAAACTTCATTTGGGACACGCCGACCTCCCACTTTTTGTGACTGAAAAGTAGGGCATTAAAGTCCTCCATCAACAGCGGCGGCACATGGAACTGATTCTCAGCTACAACACTAATTTGAAAAATCTCCTCCCATAAATCCTCCCGAAGCCGCCTGTCGTTGTTCCCATACACCGCTCCCAAGATGAAAGTCATCCCCCTTATTAATGAAAGACACAGCAATCAGTTGATCTGACAAATGAATTACCTGTCCAGCCCAGCTTTTGTTGTCCCAGTTCACCTAGATACGTGCCACCCCACCAACCTCCAAGTTATGCACCTGACACCAATAATGTTGGGTCCTACGTTGTAGCAGTCTAGGAGACTTAATTTTAGTCTCTAGTAACGCTACTATGGAACATGCTTCCCGTCTCAATACTTCTCTGATCTCCTTCCATCTCCATATCGCACACGCACCTCGGATATTCCAAGCTAAGATAGACATTTAATATCCAGAAGATGACCCATCAACATCTCCAGAGCCGCCATTTGGGGGAATAGCGTGCTCCATCTGACCTTCAGCCGCTGCGCCCCCCGGAGACGCCTCAAGAGGCGGGCTAAACCGGCTGAGATCACCACCACTTTCACAATGGTCCTTCCGTCTGGGATTGGCTATACAAAGATCAGAAGAGCCCGTAATCAATATCTCCATCGCATCCTACCCTCCATCCACTCTAGGTATCACCGTTCGGCGCTTCCTGCTTGTGCTCTCCTTCGGCTGATTGTTACAGTCTTCTATCACCTTATTTCCGAAGCACCCCCTGACGGCCTAGAGACTTGTGTCGTCTGGACTGGAAAAAAATAGTTTGTCCGGAAGTAAATCTGCTTACGATATCAGTCGTGCCCTCTCCCAAGGTCTGGCCGTCTCTCTCCATCTCCATTCCACTTCCGGTTCCCACCTCAATGCCATAATGGCCTCCAGCATCAGTCATATCTCCATGAGTCTGCATCACCCGATCTACCCATTGAGAGAAAGGATCAACCTGATGAGCATCTGCCCCTTCCACACTCGGTTGAACCTCCTCCATCATTGAGGTGACCGTCTCTTGAGGACAAGGTACCCCACTACCATCGCGCAATCCTCTATCTCCATGAGTATCAGTCTCCCCATGCCCTCTCATATCACTGATGGGTCCCCCAACCTCCCCTAACGGACAACTTTTTGAAGGATGACCGAAACATTTACAGTGGCGACAAACTGGTGGCACAAACTCTTACTGAACAGTTTGTCAAAAGATCCCACCGGAAGGCACCTCATACTCGACGAAAGGCGGTAGATCAGCACTCGCATCTACTTCAACAAAGATCCGTGCATATCCCATACGTGTTTTGTACGCCGTAGCTTCGTCGACCTTGATTGGCTTTGCCATTGACACTAGCGATCTTCATCATCATAAAAATGCTCCAATGATTAGCTGGTAAACCGATAGTCTGATCCAGATCGGAACCGTAAGGAGTACTTCACGCTCATAAGTCGACTCAGACATCTATGCTTTCATGATAATAAGTCTGTCATCAAAGGTCCACGGTCCTCTCTGAAGTACCCGCTCCATGTCTTCTTGTAAGCAGAAACGCACAAGGTTGAAGCCATTTTCTCGTGAGAAAAACTCCATACCGCCTCTCGGCCTCCAAACTCATGCCGCGTACGCACGGGTCTGTCTGTAGAACGGTCTCGAGCCAAGCATATATAGAATGACTGAGTTGCGCCAGTAGTCCGCGGTCTCAGCAAAATCATCCTCCGTCAGGGTTGCCCGAAGTGTTGTGCCCACTATCTTGGACTGAACATAAGACATCTGTGTTGGCAAGCTAGCCACCCCTCCACTTAATATATTCGCATAGGATTTCGGGACCCCGACCTTTCGGTGTTCTCCAGCAACCAGGTTGTCCTTATTCACAGCCCACCATCGTTGTAGAGGCATTGGTAGTATGGACATGTTATTCGGCATCTGGCTAGGGCTCCCATCCTGCCTCTTAGCCACCCCTGAGCCTGCACTACTAACGTGTCTCCATAACACGTGTCGATGGTCGCCACCCCTATGGTGATCGCCTCCCAAAGCCCCACCTGGCCGACGAGCTTCGTCATCCCCTTTAGAGTTACTACTTCTAAGCACCGTTGTCCATCCCATCTCCTCCTCCGGGTCCGTATTATTTGGAACCCGTCGATCGCCGTCACCTATGGGGCCTTCGCCCCCGGCCGGAGCCCGACCCAAGCCACTACCGCCCCTAGCCGACCCCCTTCTGGCCGCACCGCCCCTAGCCGACCCGTTCCCGGCCGTGCCTGTCCTGGCCGAGCCGTTCCTGGCTGCTCTGCCACCGCTCATGTCGCCACCGCCTGAGCCGCCACTAGCCGGCCCACTCCCGACCGCATTGTTCCTGATCGATCCGTTCCCAGTCGTGCCGCCACCACCCGCGCCGCCCCTTACTTTTGCATCCCCGGAATAACAACTGCTGGATCATGTTTAAGTCATCTAATCTTAACCGTTGATTTATTAAGTTATCTAATCTTAACCGGTTTTTTTTAGAAAACCAAAGCCGGTGGACGACTCTACCCGACCTTGGCCCTGAGGCCGTGGCCACTGCACCGCCACCTCCGTGGGAAGGAGGGCTCGAGTCCGGCCCTCACTCCCGGTGCACGGTGGTGTTACCAGTACACCACGACTCGATGAACCAATCAAATCAACGGTTAAGATTAGATGACTTAAACATAATCCAACAGTTGTGATTATGGGAATGGAGGAGGGATGCTTAAGTGAGGGGATGCGGATTCCTCCTAATATATATATATATATATATAAAGGTACTTTGTATTTATATTGAAACAAAAAAAGCTACAAGTCAAGTCCCAATGGGAGACTTTTCTCCATCTCTTTTACATGATACTCTATGTTATGGATCAACCCAATAATGGGCGTAGTCACTTGCTCAAAAACTCTATGATTCCTTTCTTTCCATATGCCAAACAACGGCCGCCAACCGAATCCTAGTTGTTTTGTACCACTGGGAACTCCAACTCCTTCCCGCCATGATATTATCACCTCCTCCCTCAGATTCCGAGGGCTATGAGTCTGCATGTTGAGCTGAGAACATTGATGTTGCCAAACAGACGATGTAAACGAACAGCTGAAAAATATATGATACATAGATTCACAATCTAGCTTACACAACTCACAAATAAGCGATGGAACCTGAACACCAAACCTCGCAAGCACTGTTGTAAAAATCCGACTAGTCGGTAGTCGGCCTTCGTCGACTCGACTAGGGAGCTAGTCGACAAAAAAAAGGCTCAAACAATAATCGGACTTAGGCAGCCGACTAGGCGGCAAGACTGGCCTAGTCGACCGACTAGGCCAGTTCCAAAAAAGGGATAAAAAAGATCAAAATTCGACCCGAAATTCAATTCTTTCAAAAACGTAAAAGCAACCGACCGAGAAGGAGAGGAGAAAGAAGGGAAGGAGAAGAAGTTTCAGAAAAGGTACATATCATGGTCATATATTGCGTATATATATTTTTTTGGGTACTTAATTTAATACTTTGATGACACATGTATCGCACATATATTATATTTTTACTGCATATATATATATATATATATATATATATATATAATATATATATATATATATAAAAAAAAAATATATATATATATATATATATATATAATATATATATATATAAATTAAAAAAACTCAAACCGATTAATCCGACTAGTTTTCGACTAGTCTCCCGATTAATCTGATTAATTCCTAATCCCCACGAACCGACTAATGGCCGACTAGCGATTTTTATAACCTTGCACGCAAGTCGATCCCGAGTAAGCAAACTCCCAAGGCAGAGTTTGTACAGGCAAAATTGTACTTTGGAGGCCGCCCCCATGTCCAAACTACATGTGCCAGCTCCATAGGAGGGTGAACCTCCCTAATAGATGCATAGATAACAGAGTGAGGAAATGACTGTTGTCCCGTGTCAGTCCACACCCAACGATCTCCCTCTGAATTCTGGGGGTCCACCTAGACTTCATCAATCTCCTGACGAAACTGTCGTATCGTAGAGTGAAGATTCGACCTCCATGCTCCATCCGCAGAATAGCACTAACCCGTGTCCTCCTTCCCACCGTTGGCAGCGCCTGCCATCCCACTCGCTCTACCAGACTTTGATGGTTGATCTAAGGATCAAGCCACACATCTGTAGTTGCTTCGTCCTTCATCACTTTGGAACTAAGGCCCTTTAATATAGTACGGTGAGATAACAAGTTCTTCCATGTAACAGAGTTGTTGCTATTGGCTCAGGTCTCCCAGAAAAATTGGTCCTTTAAATACCTCCCCTTCATCCAAACCGTCCACAAGGAATCATGCGCAAGAAATTGCAACGCTTGCCTCAGGCCTGCAGTATAACGCAGGGTCCATAAGGACTGCAAACCTATACCTTTCTCCTCCCGAGGTCGACAGAGAGTCGCCCATCCAATAGAGTGTAAGCCCCCTCTCCATATAAAGTCGGCATATTATTTTTTGATTTTACTAATTGTCACAGTCAGGAGGATGAGGGTCTGCAACCAAAATCGGACAATGGCATATATAACGGAGCATACCAGCTCAA
Source organism: Iris pallida (assembly GCA_029216955.1). NCBI lineage: Eukaryota > Viridiplantae > Streptophyta > Magnoliopsida > Asparagales > Iridaceae > Iris > Iris pallida. Next base: position 151,717 of record JANAVB010036113.1, read on the forward strand.
TGCTACCTCCAAAGGATAGGCTCTGAGCATGTCATCCCTTCAATCTATACTGTGCATAATCCACCAGACTTTGACATTTAGCCTCTTTGGCATAATTGATAGACAATGAAATTTCCAAATATTTGACTAGTAGATCCCCCTTCTCAACCCCGAGGAGTAGGGCCCGCTCTTCTTTCTGCTGACATAGTCTGTCGAAATATGACATGCTCTTACCCTTGTTCAGCGGGAGGCCAGTCAACGAGCCAAATTGCTCCATAGCCGAAGTCAAGGCCTCTATCCCACGTCGCGAAGGAACCATACAGACCAACAAATCATCTGCATAGATAAGATGGAAAACTTGCGGTTGAACCCGTTTGCACAACGGGATAATCTGACGTCTATGGACTACCACATCTATGACAGATGTGAAAAAGTTCATAACCAAGGTGAAGAGATATAGCGACAACGGATCTCTTTGTCGACGTCCTCTCCAACTGCGAAAAAGTCGTACGGTTGGCCCTCACTAATACTGAGAATGAGGGAGTGGATATGCAGACGCGGACCCTATCCACCCAAGTACGATCGAAGCCCATAGCAATCGTAATATGGCACACGAACTCCCACTTGACAGAATCGTATGCCTTTCATAGATCGAGCTTGACGCATACTTTAGCCCCTCCAGGTTTGTTGAAGTCCCAGAGCAACTCATGAGCAAGCAAGCTATTATCAGAAATAGACCGGGCCTTTACAAAAGCCGCTTGGTTGCTAGACACCAAGCCTTGCATTACCTACTCCATACGTCTGCATATCAAGTGAGTGATAATTTTATATAAATAATTGCAGCAGACGATAGGCCAAAAATCATTGAGAGACATCGCTCCTTTCTTCTTCAGAATCAGAGTCAAAAAGGTATGATTGAGCTCCAGAAGTAGTTTGTCGTTATCAAAGAAGTCTCTGACAATCACCAGGACCTCCTCCTTCAGAATATCACAATGGACTTTATAGAAGTGACTCCCAAAACCATCAGGGCCAGACGATTTATTGGAGTCCGCATTACGCACAATAGCTTCAATCTCCTCCATCATCACAGGTGCACACAGTACTTTGTTACCCAACGGAGTAACTAGTCTCTTGCATATAATATCCGAAAAGTCAGATACATAGGAATTTTGATTATATAACTCAGTATAATACCTGATCGCTTCCTCCTGCAGTGCATTAGCATTGACTACCTCCTTGTCAGCTGCTCCATATAGTTTTGAAATGTAATTTTGATGCTGACGAGCCAAATAATATCGTAAAAGAACTTAGAGCATTTATCACCATCACGCAACCATCTACAATTGGCTCGTTGAGCCAGGTCAATCTCTTCCAGTGTGCGTAGAGCCCCAACCTCCTGGCAAAGATCTTGCTCCATCGCTGCTATATCACTATTGAGGATATCCCCATGTAAAGCCTCCGGTGCCGCCAGAAGCTGGTCCTCCTTATTAGTGAGTTGAGTGTAGCGTGTCCCTCTCGCCCAAAGCTTCAAACCGACCTTTACCCGCTTCAGCCGCTGAACCATGCAGAATTAACCCTGATTAGGAGAGCCCCAACCTGCCTGAAAAACCTCAACGTAGCCGTCCATGCCACTCCACTTATTGTTGTACCTGAAAGGACGCACCTTTTGGGAAATTATCGCCGCCAGATGGACGCGGACAGGTGAATCACTCGTACCTGCCGGGAGACTCAGCAACCGCATCAAGGAACATAGCTAACTACTCCATATTCCCTAATGCGCGATCAAGTTGACAAGCAACTCGTTTGTGGATAGCATTGTTGTACCATGACCAAATGTAACCCGTCCTCTCCAACTCCTACAGACCATATCGCAGAAGGCATTGTTGAAAGTCCTGTAGCACTCCATCTGGTACAAGCCACCCCCAACTTTCTTATGTCAGAAAAGGATGGCGTTGAAGTCTCCCATAAACAGCAGAGACAATTTGTACTAGTGTTCAGCTACAACACTGACATGAATTATTTCCTTCCATAAGGTCTCATGAAGTCGCCTATCGTGGTTGACATACACAGCTCCCAATATGAAAGTCATCCCTCTTTTATTAGTGAAAGACAGCAATCAGTTGTTCTGACAAATAAAGTATCAATCCAGCCCACCTTTTGTTGTCCCAACTCACCCAGATGCGCGCCAGCCCTCCAACCTCCAAGTTGTGCACCGGACTCCACTGATGTTGGCTCCTGCGTTATAGCAGTCTAGGAGACTTGATTTTAGTCTCCAATAACGCTACAATAGAACAAACTTCCCGCAGCAAAACATCTCTAATCTTCCTCCATCTCCCAATCGCATACGCACCTCGGACGTTCCAAGCTAAGATAGGCATTTAAAATCTAGAGGATGGCTCCTCAATATCTCCAGAGCCGCCATTAGGGGAGAAAGCATGCTCCATCTGGCCAACCGATCAGATGGTGGTTTAGCCATCATCACGCCCACATCACGCTCTACATTATGTATAATTCCAATGATAGAAGTCTCAAAACCCTTACAAATTTGTCGGTTCTGTTCCTTCCATATGTGTCAGACCGCTGCAGACAAACGCATCCTAGCTTCTTTAAACCACTCTGCACCTCTACTTCGCACCTACTTCAACTTGGTGATTACCCCCATTAATATCCCAGACGTCGTCAAATGCCAGGTTTAACTTTCTACCTTGCTCAAGTAACACCTGTGCAGCAATTGAACAATTGAAAAACATATGCTGCAAGGACTCAATGGGATTCCGACGTAAAATACATCCTTTGTCGTCCACCCGCACACCGAACCTCGCCAATCGATCCAGAGTTAATAGGCAACCCAACCGCACCTTGTACATGCATAACTGCATCTTCCTGGCTACCCCCTTCTCACCCATATGAACTCTGAGTCTGCCATGGGTACCTGTTGACCATGTACAGTCTTGTATACTCTGCTATACTCAAACTTGCCACTCGGAACGTCATTCCATACCCAGATGTCTGCAGGCAAGCTCTCATCTGTGTAACAACCTGATCAGATCTCCAAACTGCCTCGCCCACGTATGGCCCTCAGGATGCCAAGCACCATCCACAATGAGACTGCAGAGTCTCTGTTGTCTAGTTATCGGACCACATACCAGCCGACCACAACGATCAGCCAGACTTTGATGCTTAACCCATAACCCATGGGTTGACCCACAAATTCGTAGTCGATCCATCTTTAAAAGATCTAAGCACCTCTCGTTGTACTGTCTGCCTGTGAAGTAACATTGTTTTAAACGTCACCGAATCATTACCATTACTATGGTGCACCCAAAAGTTTGCCCCTTTAAATACCTGCTCTCCGTCCATTTAGACCAAAGAGACTTTTGGGATATGAAATTCCATGTTAACTTCATCCCTGCGATGACCCGCAGAACTCTCAGAGATTGAAGCACAAGGCCTCCTTTATACCTAGGCCTGCATATGTCTTCCCAGCTAATAGCATAAATTCCTCCATGCCATATAAAATTAGCATAAATCCCCTCAATTTTCCTGATGGTAGCATATGGAAATCATAATCGCCTGCAACCAGTACCTCGCAATAGCTATAATCACCAATCGCACTAACTCAATACGTCCACCAAATGACAGACTTTGGACATGCCAACTCTACCCTTCGTCTGGCGTAGTCCACTAAATTATGACATTCTATATCATTGGCATAATTGACCGATAGGGTATCCCCAAGTATTTCACAGGTAACACCCCCATCTCCACTCCCAACACATTGGCCCTCTCTTCTTTGTCCGAACAATGCAGGTTGAAGTACACCGTACTCTTTTCCGTGTTGAGTTGTAGTCCGGTAATTTTGGCAAACGTCTACAAGACCTCCGTGCATGCACCCAACGAACGATGGGTTCATAAATACTAATAAGTCATTCGCATATACCAAATGAGAGACATGTTGTCTCACCTTCACTGTTGTAAAAATCCGACTAGTCCCCGACTAGGGGGCAAGTCAGCAAAAAAATCGACTCAAGCAATAATCGGACCTAGGCAGCCGACTAGACGGCTAGACGGGCCTAGTCGGCGGCTAGACCTTGGTTCCCAAAAATATGGGTAAAAAGATCAAAATCTGACCCGAAATTCAGTTCTTTCAAAAACCTAAAATCAATCGATAGACAAGGAGAAGAAGTTTCAGAAAAGGTGCATACCAATGACATATATTGCATATATATTATTTTTGGGTACTTAAGTTCATACTTTGATATATATATATATATATATATATATATATATATATATATATATATATGAGGAAGGATCAAGATCCCCAAACTTTTTGCATCCCCAAGCATCCCTCCTATTTACACCGTTGGATGGTGCTTTAAGTCATCTAATCTTAACCGTTGATTTACCAATGGTTAAGATTAGATGACTTAAAGCACATCCAACGGATGTGAACATGGGGATGCTTGGAGATGCAAAAAGTATGGGGATGCCTATCCTTTCTCTCTCTCTCTCTCTCTCTCTCTCTCTCTCTCTCTCTATATATATATATATATATATATATATATATATATATATATATATTGCAGATGACCTCTAGCCTAGTGGTTAAGAGAGATGCATGCGGCCCGAGTGGTGAGGAGTTCGAATCCCAGTGGGAGAGATTCCAGAAACAATTTACCTGGTTCCAAATATATATATATATAAACTCAAATCGATTAATCCAACTAGTCCCCAATTAGTTTCTAGTCCCTGCGAACCGACTAACGGCCGACTAGCGATTTTTACAGCCTTGCTCACCTTCAAGTGAATTGGACGGATAAGATGCTGAAGAACCGCCACATCCAGAAGGCATGTGAGATATCACAATAGTAAACAAATACGGGGACAAGGGGTCCCCCTACCGAAGACCACTATTGCTATGAATAAACCCATGGGGTTGGCCTCTGATCAATATAGAGAATGTGAATGTCGTGATACACTCTCTAATTATCTACACCCACCTATGATCAAATCACATAGCAGCCATAATATGACAAACAAAGTCCCAGTTGACTATATCATACGCTTCTGCAAATCCAATTTCGTACATGCTTTCTTCCCCCAACTTTGTTCAAGCTACAGACCATCTCATGCGCCAACAAATTATTGCCCGCTATCGCTTTTCCTTTAGTGAAAGTCGCTTGATTGCACGAGACCAGCTCTGGCATAATGTCCTCCATACGCTGACACAATAGATGTGTTATAAGCTTATACAGATAGTTGCAGCAAGCTATCGGCCTGAAATCCGACAACGAAGTAGCTCCCTCCTTTGGAATCAGTATGAGAAACATATGATTTAGTTGCCGCAGTAGACGTCCATTCACAAAAAAAGTCATGTACGATCTCCTATACATCTTCTTTAAGCACATCCCAATGTACTTTATAAAATTTGCTACCGAATCCGTCCGTTCCTGGCGCCTATGTCGGATCAGCCTTGAACACTATAGCTTCAACTACCTCCATCCTAACCGGGGCCAAAAGACCTCTGTTGCCATACTCCGTAACCAGACGCTTACAAACAACATTGGAAAAATTAGTCATATAAGTATCATGGTTAAATAAGTCGGAGTAATACCTGATCGCTTCAGCCTGTAGTTCGTCCGGAGAAATAGCCACGGTGTCATCAGGAGCTATCAATTTGCTGATACGGTTACGATGTTGTCGCTTATGAACCACAACATAGAAAATTTTGGTGCATTGATCACCCTCCTTCAACCATGCACACTTAGCCCGTTGGGCCAAGTCTATCTCCTCCTGGAGCCGAAGTAGTTCAACCTCCTCAATAAGAACCTTCTCCACAGCCGCCAAGTCCGAGTCCCCTTGCAGGGCCGCCTGCACGTCCCGAAGTTTAGCCTCCACCTCTTGCAATCTGCGGTTGGTACATGTCCGACTCCATTTCTTGAGGCCACTCTTAACCTTCTTAAGCTTTTGAATGAACCGGTATTGTAAATTCCCACGGACCTCCTCATGTAACCCTTCCATAACAACATCCACATAACCCCTCATCAATGGCCATTTGTTATTATACCGAAATGGTCTAGCTTTGGCTCTATCGAACGGAACAACCTGGATCGATATGGTCTAGCTTTGGCTCTATCGAATGGAACAACCTGGATTGATATGGGAGAGTGGTCACTGGTTCCCATCGCCAATCCCCAGCCACAGTATTGGAGAACATGCTAAACCAAAGACGATTTCCTAGCGCCCTATCCAACTTTGGCAAGCAACTCGTTGATGCTCTGACTTGTTATTCAAAGCCCACAGGTGCCCTATACTCGCTCCAAGCTCTGAAGTCCGGATTTAAGTAGGCAACTCCTAAAGTCCTAGAGAATCGCATCAGAGACCATCCTCCGCCAACTTTCTCATGACTATAGAGCATAGCATTGAAATCCCCCATTAGAAGTAATGGAAGGTTTCGTTGGCCATCTACAACCAGACTAACAGAAATCATCTCCTGTCATAGCTGTTCTCTCCGACGCCTATCATTCTGACCATAGACCGCCCCAAATAGGATTTGGAGGCCACCCCGATTAGTGAGATCTACTATAATCATCTGGTCAGACGTATGTATGACCCGCCCAACCCAACTCCGAGCATCCTACTGAACCCAAATCCTTGCCGTAGCACACAAGGCCAGATTATGTGCATGTTGCCAATGAATTTGTGTTCTCCTAACAAGCATCCTCTCTGACTTTATCTTGGTCTCAAGAAGAGCAACCATAGTATACTCCCCTTTACCAATCACTTGTTTCACCTCATTCCACCTGCCAAGCAAGCAAACGTCGCGGACATTCCATGCTAGGAAAGACATTTAAATATCAGAGTGGTCCCCTTGAAGAGCACCTGACCTACCAATAGGGGTATTAGCAGGTTCGCTTCCCTCTTCATCTAGAACCTCCACAGGTCTATAAGCCATCTGATGCCAGTATGGATTGTCGATGCATAAAAACTCCACTCTATCCTGGGTCGCCCCTCATAAACTGCTCGCTTCCTCTCGAATCGGTCGAGCATGCCTGTTATGCACAGTTGTATCATTGAGCACCACATTCCTCTGCTTGCGAGCATTCCCTCTCCCTGAGGGAGGTCGGGCCCCTCCATACTTGCTTTTTGTGGTTGTGTTCTTCAACTGAAACGCAACCATGATGCCATCATTTATTTTGATGTAGTCACCACTCCTAATGTAGGCAAATCTCGTTCAGCCCCCTCGATCAGAATCTGTCCCCTCCTCTTATACACCGCCAAACAGTATCCACCTCTTGCAAATTTCCTCTGCTTCCCACTGCTTCCTTCTCCACTATGGCGAGAGCACCATCGCGCCCTCATTCTGACAATCTGGCATCTGATCCTCCTGGAATTTACCCTGAGTCTCCGTAGCAACCACTGTCTCTTCCCGAGCCAGAGTTTCCTTCCTCCTACTCCTCCCCTCGAGCCTCTATAGAACCATATATGTCCCTGCAAGCAGAACGAGACTTGCACACTTTCTGAGGATGTCCAAAACAACGGCACCGCTGGTAGATAGGAGGAATCCACTCGTATTCAACTCTTTGCTGATAGACTTCACCCGATGGCACTTCATACTCCAGGATCGAAGGAAACTCCTTTCGTGCGTCTATCCCCACAAACACCCTCGCAAAGTCCATTTAAGCTCTCTTCCACGTGTCTCATCCGCTTTTATAGGCTTTTCTATAATACTCGCGAGTCCCATCATCAGAGGCACGCTCCAATATATAATTGGCCATTCCGGAAACCTAACCCACACTGGAACTGAGTGCAACACTACCCTTTCACAGAGGGATTCAGGAGGCCACACCTTCATAATAATGAGTCTTCCGTCAAACGTCCATGGCCCTCCCTGTAAGATGCGATCCATATAATCACGCACACCAAAACGGACGTAGTAGAACCCATTCTCCCGCGAAAAGAACTCAATACTTCCTCTGGGCTTCCGGACTCGATATGCATACGCGCAGATTTGGCCATAGAAAGGCCGATTCCCTAGCACATATAGAACCACCGTGTTACGCTAGTATTCGATAGTTTCACCCAGCTCTTCCTCTGGGAATGGCACGCGTAGCCGCGTACCCACCTTTTTCGGTTCGACAAACTTCATCTGGCCACCATCGTGCTCTACCCCAGACCGACACAAGTCCGCCCACGATTTGCTTCCCCCTCCCTTAGTTCAGGCATTGGCTCCTTTCCTCTAGCAGACGACAGGGTAGGCCGCGTCAAAACCAGTCTTGACTCCCTTCAATCACGACCGAGGGATTTCCTGCACGTCGGGTGCCAATCCCGCGCCGCCATGGGCCCGCCGAATGCCCCTAAGGGGTGCCCGATACGCTGCTCCCCCCCATCTCGCCAAGCGCACATCCGTGGAACATCCGGCCATCACCGCCTGCTCCGAGGTGTCGCTGCATCACCCCTGTCGCCGCTATCCCCTACTTCACCTCTGAACCGTAGTCCATCCACCCCACTCGCGGGTCACACCCCCTCCCTCCTTCGGCCTCATCGGCATCAGAATCCCATGAAATACCCAATCCTAGGACTACGCAGTTGCCGCCTTCGGTCTGATCCGTGGCTCCCGCACCTCCTTTTCCGCCAGGCAAATCTACAGCCACTCTCGGCAGAGTGGCGCCGTCGTGGTCGACTCCAGCACCGCGGTCGCCGGGGTCCCACTCTTTTCCGGGAAACCCTAGATCGCCTAGGGGTCTTCCTGCCACCACTATAATCATTTATATATATATATATATATATATATATATTTTATATATATATATATATATATATATATATATATATATTGGCGACATCAAATCAAATCTAATTGGATTTAGTCAACTGTATTTAATTTAGATTTATTGTTTATTAGTTGGCAGAATCTATTTTTGTAACAGACTTTTAAGATTTTATTTTTGTTTTAACAAAATCTATTGTAAACATATTTCTGTTTTACTTTTTTGTTTTACTACTCCCTATAAATGCTTGTTGTTTCCTATGATTCAATAATAAAGAAAATATCATGCTTGAAAGGTATCATGCTTGAAAATATCATGCTTGAAAGGTATCATGCTCCCAAAGTGATGTTAATTGATGATTGTAGAAGCATAGAAAATATCATGCTTGAAAGGTACTCTTAAGCTTAAAAGAGTGTCAACCTCTAAAGTTGTGTGTTTTGGTCCTCATGACTAATTTACACGACGAAGGCTTGCTCGCATAAAAAGTTGAACAGTACCCCACGCCTAAAGTGTCTCCAGAAGTGGAGAATCAGGGTGACAGGTAATTTTTGTGCACGCTTAAAAAGCTCACGACAGAAAGTCGATTCAAATTCTTCTTTTAATCATGGTGTGCATTGAAGAACGAATTCTGACATTCTTCGTATTTCGAAACGTACGAGAACGATGCAGAAGTCGAGTAGGTGGCATTGATTATGCCATCGTAATTATTATGATTTATTGCTTTCCTCATGAAAAATTGTCACATGACATGCAGCGCAATTAGTTCACACTTGAAAGCTACGCAGAGCTTCACATATAATGCAGATTACACGTAAAAATTGCAGTTTTCTCCTCAGAAGTGAGCATGCAGAGCAATTTTTACGCAGGAAGATGATTCCTCTCTCCCCTCAATTACTGACAGAGCTGTCAGAACTGTGGCATTAAGCATTCCAAGTATGACGTATCCATTAAAAGTTGTGTTTCGAACTTTGAAACGATAGTCGTCGTACTCATAAGGAATTAATATATTCCTCATAACTGATAACGCGTATCGCGTAGACAATGTTTCGTGTGTGTGTTTCAATCCAAAATTAATGCACAGTAAATACGTAAATTTAAAGCATCGAGGGTCCTGCGCATAAAAAGTGACAATAGTGTGTTTTACTTTGTTTTTACGCAGAATTCCAATAGTTTAGCCGTTACATACAATGAGAATGGCTATAAATAGCTTGGGTTTTGTGCTGCCAAGGGATATTGAAAACTTCGATTCTTGAGCCCAGAGCCTACTTGTTGCCGGTTTCTCTCCTCCATAGTGATGTGAGTTTGAGACTTAGCTAGACTTTTCCATCGTGGTGTCGGGTAATCAAAGGAGTAAAGTGATCACGTGCAGATCAGATCTCTACTGCTACTCTTCCCAGAAACTTGTTCTATTTGATTTGTACTTAGAAAATTCCTATTGTAAGCTTCATAAAAAAGCATTTTTTGTACTTAGAAAACAATAATCAAAATTTTCTTAGTGAAAATCACTTTTGTTAATGGAAAACAAAATAACGGCTCTGTTGGGGACTACCTACACCATCGACGAGAAGGTTGTGACGCAATACGACATTGCGTTGATGGGAACTATTTAAGAGACGTTGATTTTTGAATTCAACCAACAAGCTTTTGAAGATATGCCATCGGAGGGATGCTCAAGCCCTTCACCAATTGCGAAGCAAAGGAAGACTCGCAAGACTTGACTGCCCAACCCCGATTCTCCAACCCCGACATCGCTGATGACAAGGGGAAGAGCGTAATGGCCTGTGACAATGAGGATCTACTTATAAGCAATGCTGCTCAGATGCTTCATGTCCATAGCTCTGAGGACAACATCCTTAGCAACGTCAGTGTGCCTGCTAAGGCAAAGAGATTGTGACGCACTCGCAACAAACTTTGCGCAAGTCAAATGGGCCTCGGCAAAGCAATTCACTACGATACCGATAGGTCTACTGACGAGCACGCAGGCAACCCTCGCACGATGAGCGCAGTGTTCAAGGTAACTAAAGGACAGTATTGTTCAGCATAAATTCCAGCGAAGCAGTGTCTGAACGAAAAAATTTGAGGCCAGCAACAAAGTAGCTTCTCAACGTCGACGTGAACTCCAGAGTCGAAGCCAGAAGCACTTTAGACTTTAACAAACATGTCCAATTGGTAAGGCACGCCGCCTTGCAGCAAGCAAGTTCGCACGCACAAAAAGGAGCTTTCTAGTATGCACATTCCAGCGTCCAAGTAAATGTCACCCTAGACTAAAAAGCATTTCCACGAGGAAATAAACTATGTTTCACAGCGCACAATGTAGCGCGCGTAAAAACGAGCGACCGCTCAAATTATACTCCTTTATGCCAATAAAGGTACTCATTTGTGCGTAGGCATTGAAGACAAGATCGAGGAGCAGATGACTTCTACGCACTGAAGATGACAAATTTTATCGCGTAGAGAATTTACGCGCAGAAGACGGTTCTTCTCTCTGTAAAACTTTAACCGATTCCCAGAACTACTGCGTGAAGAATTTTCCCGCAAAAAATTATGCCAAGCAGAAAAGTTTACTTTTCTCTTCTTCCTCTGATTTGCGCGATATACTTAGCATAATGCAAGAGAAGTGCTTGCTCCAACAGCAATGATTTCATCTGAGCATTGCTACCATAACATTATAATCAACTAATGCTGGTCCAAGGCAGTTGATGCACCAGTTAAGCAGTTAGTGTTCGATAGACTGTAGTTCACTTCGTCAACTGGACAGTGATCCCGAAGGCGAAGATGCAAAGACGAAGAAGACTTGTCCTTTGCCTCCATCAACATGATACAGAGGTCTTCCAGTAGAAACCGCAGTAGAAGGGGAGTAGCTCATTACCCTTCAGCTTCTCCAGCCAATTCTTCAGACTCTGATTAAAGAACCAGAGTCGATAATTGGACCATTCCAACGGAGGGCGTCTATCAATGCACCTGTTCCAGGACAAACTCTCCGCAAAACAGAGACTTACCTACCGCTGGGGGTAGCATCCCTTCGAATTCCAAAGCAGACAAAGTTATCAACGACTTGTTGGAAAGCTTATTTATCTATCGCATATAAGACCTGACATAGGCTTTGAAGTGAGTTTAGTGAGCCAGTATACGCATGCACCTTGTCAAGGTCATCTTGACATCGTGTATAGAATCTTGAGGTATTTGAAGCAAACACCAAAAAAGGGACTATTTTTTGCAAAGATTGATGATCGAAAACTTAGAGCATACACTGACGCAATTGGGCTGTTCTATCGATGATAAAAAATCAATATCTGGTTATTGCGTCCTATTATGGAAAAATTTGATAACTTGGCGTAGTAAATCAAATATATTCATATAATTTGATTTTATAAATATATTATACAATATAAAATATATAAAATAAATGAAAGCAAAGTAGTGTATATGAATAAATACAAATTTTTGTGTATTAGATTAAAATGAATAGTATAATTCTTATTTTTCCTGATCAAGAAAATCCATGAAAAAGAAGAAAAAATAGAAAAATTGGTTTTTTATGATCAAAAATGCATTCATATTGGTTATTCCACAAGAAGAAAAAGAAGAAAAATGTCGGTCTGTTGAATTTCAAGTTTAAGGGTTTAGCAATAAGATATGGAGACTCACTTTACATTTGAAATTACATAAAAAAAAAGGTTCTTTTTATCACAAAGAGGTCTCGAATAATTCTGGAAAAACGTCAACGGCTGTTGAATTATTTGTCAAAGAAAAATAGAGTACGCTATAAGAAATTAATTAATGAGTTAAATATCTGGGAGTCACAAACTCGTTAATGAGAATTTAAAATTTTAAGATTGGTTTGAATTTTTTTATTAGTTACAAGATTTTTCATTTTGGTGAACCTCGTTTTGAGAAATTCATGGAATGGGATAACAAATTAAGGAAGAAAAGATATGACTGTACCGGCTACAAGAAAAGATTTCATGATAGTTAATATGTCATGTATAGAATCTTGAGGTATTTGAAGCAAACACATGAAAAGGGACTATCATTTGCAAAGGTTGATGATCGAAAACTTAGAGCATACACTGACGCAATTGGGCTGGTTATACCGATGATAGAAAATCAATATCTGGTTATTGCGTCCTATTATGGGAAATTTTGATAACTTGGCGTAGTAAAAAACAATCTGTTGTCGCAAGAAGCAGTGCAAAAGCAAAGTATAGAGCCTTGCTCACGAAGTTTGTGAACTTATTTGGATAAGAAGATTGATGGAAGAGTTGAAGATCAAATACGATGAACTATGCACCTTTATTGTGATAACAAATCAACCATCAGTATAGATAGGACTAATCATATGGAGATAGACCGATATTTTATCAAAGAAAAGCTTGATGGAGGTAGTATCAGCAATGAATATGTGCCTACTTCTCAACAACTAGCTGATATACTCACAAAGGGAGTGACAGAACAAACATTTGATTTTCTTGTGAACAAGCTTGATCTCATCAACATCTACAGCCAAGCTTGAGGGGGATTGCTCGCAAGATCAAATCAAATCTGATTGGATTTAGTCGACTGTACTTAATTTAGATTTTATTGTTTATTAGTTAGCAGAAGCTATTTTCCCATTTGTAACCAAAAAAATTATCAAAATATGTTGTAAACAGATTTTGTTTTACTTCTCTCCATATATGCTTGTAGTTCCCTTTGAATCGTTAATATATATATATATATATTGGGAGAAGGTACTTGTGTTACACACTCCTGTCCCGAAGGCCTACAAACGCAGCACAAAGGCCACACTCCGAGTCCGAAGGCCCGCACCTATACCGTACTTGCATCGCATCCACACCCGGTCTGTACTCCAACTGCCTCACATTAATTCCCCCACAGAAAACTAAATGTGCTTCCCCCGTTGCTCGAACATGTATCCTCTGGGGGGATATGCCACACTCCAACCACTTGAGCATATATATATATAGTAAAAGTTCTGATGGACGATCGGGTTCCCCACGTGACCAAGGCTAGGGTTTCGACGAACTTCCCTCCCCCGCAGCCTCCAGACCCCCTCGCCGGCGGGGGAAGGAAGTTGGGGAAGAAGGGGGTCAGCGGCGGCGCCGCCTCAGGCGGAGGGGGGGGGGACGGGAGCGGTGGGGGGGGGGGGGGGGGGTCGGGCGGACCCCACAGGCTGGCTGCGGGAGGCGGCACCCGCCCAGGCGGGGGGGGGGGGGGGGGGGGGGGGGGGGGGAATCGACGGTGGGGGGGTCAGGCGGACCCCCCAGGGCGGTGGCGGAGGTTTTGGGGTCGGTTCCGGGGGGTCGGGCGCCCCCCCCCCCCCGGGCGGCCGTGACGGGCGTGGCTACGGGTGGTCCGACTGTGGTATCGGACGGGGTTCGGATCTTTCCGGGGGTCTCCAACACTCCGTCTTTTGAATTCGGAGCTGGATCTGGATCTCAGGAGGGTCAGATTGAGGGAGGAGGATGGACGACGGTTACGCGTCGTCGCGTAGTGAAGACTGGAGGAAAGGTAGGAGGAGGACAGGGCCATCTTAGGGATCGCTTCACTGCGAACAGAAGACAAGACGGGTCAGGGGCACGGCCATTGGGTCGTGGCCCTGTGGCGTCTGCGGAAAGATTGGTGGGCTGGCGGCCCAAGGCGACCGCGGAGGATAAAGGGAAGAGCAAGGTGGCGGAGCTTGGCGGAGCTTGGTGGAGCTTGGAGGTCAGGGGTCTGGGTCTCCCCCCCGGGGGCTGTCCCCAGGCCACATGGGACGACTCATCGGCAGGCTGGAAGGTCCTGGACAGATATATGCAAACCTATGGGATCGAAAAGTTCCACATCGATAGTTCTATACGTCCTAGACAACAAGCCTTTCTACGGTCAGATCCGGGGTTATGCGGCACGAGTCTGGCAGCCAAAGGACAGTATGGAGTTCTTTGCTCGCGAGAACGGCTTCTACTATGTTAAGTTTGGGCTTGCGGAGGATGTCGCAAGGATCCTGCAAGGCGGCCCCTAGACGTTCGACGGCAGGCTTATCATTCTGAAGGAATGGACCCTGGAACTTAGATGTGAGAGGGAAGTCCTGAATGTCATCCCTGTATGGATTCGCTTCCCTGAGTTCCCTGTCCGGCTCTGGAGTATCCCTTTGCTGATGCGTCTGGCGAGCTTGGTGGGCACCCCGATCAAAGCGGATGAAGCTACTACCTTTCGTTCGAGGTTGATGTACGCCGGAATTTTTGTGAAGATTCGGACTGGGGGGAGTTATCGAAGATGGTGGAATATGAGATTCCTTCTGGAGAGGTGCTAACCCAGAAGGTAGAATACGAATGGATCCCACCTACCTGCTCACGATGTACCTGTTTTGGGCATCTGGCCAGTGCTTGTTCGGCTGTAGGCCCTCAGGTGGAGCCTACTATTCCCTTTAGTGAGGCTCCAGACTCATCCTGTGACATGGATTCCAGAGATGACAGTGGAGAGGAGGTCTTGGTGGGAGGGGTTACTCCTCCAGTGAGTGATGGCGGGATGAGCCTTATTGTCTCTACCCAGCTAGCTTCCACGAGTGGGACGTTGACCACTTGCCCGGGTCAGAGTAGTATGATTACCAGAGGCATGGTGGCGTCGGGGATCGAGGAGCAAGGGGTGGCGGATCGGCTGAGGGGCAAGTTTACTGTAGGAAGTGACGTGCCGTTGGTTCGCTGAGTGACGGCCCCTCCAGGGAGGGGGGCATACTACTGACAGAGAGGAGGCGGTGTGTTTTGACAACCCTGCCTGGGCGTTGGTGCTCTCTTAGGTCGCTCCCCAGCAGGCCATTCCGACTGGGATGGAGGAGGATCTATTAGCGTCGGATGTGGCACATTCCCCAAGTGCCGATCTGGGTATTTTCCAGGGGACCCATCCTCTCATTAATTAATGGCTATCATCGCCTGGAATGTGAGTGGAGCGTGTTCGCTAGGGAGGTGGAGAGAGATTTGTGGGATTCTTCACAGAGAGAAGTGCGACATTTCTGTTCTATTAGAATCTAAGATCAAAGGTGAAAAGATAATTTCTGCCAAAGCTGATCACAGAGAGAAGTGCGACATTTCTGTAATTATCTTTATAAGATAATTACGCACCTTATGCGCCGACGGATGGAGGGGATCATGCAGGACTTGGTATCTCCGAACCAGGCTGCGTTCATCAAGGGGAGGTCGATTGCTGAGCACAGCCTCCTGGCTCATGAGATGGTGAGGGGCTTTAGCAAACCCGGAGGGGAGAAGGCATGTGTGAAACTGGACCTGAGGAAGGCGTATGACATGGTCAATCGAAACTTCCTCCGTCATCTGATGACCGCCATGGGTTTCGAGGACCACTGGGTTGTATTGATCCGGGAGTGCATTACATCCCCCACTTTCTCTGTCCTCATCCAGGGTATTCCCTATAGGTACTTCCAGAGCAATCGTGGGCTTAGGCAAGGTGACCCCCTGTCCCCTTACCTGTTCACGCTTGTCATGGAATACTTCACATGTCTGATGGACCTGGACGTGCACCGTGGGAGGCTGGTTCCATTGTTTCGGAGGGTGGATCCTCCAGTTACCCACCTTATATATGCAGATGATCTCTTGGTGTTCATCCAGCCATCGACGAAGGGTATGCAGACGCTTGCGGAGATTATGGGAGAGTTGAATTCCCTCTCGGGCCTTCAGATGAACAGAGAAAAGAGCATGGTGTACTTCAGCTCCCTATGTCCCCAGAAGGAGGAGCGGACCGATGTGTTGGAAATTGAGAGGAGTGATCTTCCGGTGTGATATTTAGGAGTGCCTCTCACTGTCAACTATGCGCGGGATCGGGACAGCCATATTCTGGTGGAGTACGTCAAGAGGAGAGTGGAAGGTTGGCAAGCCGCCGGATTGTCATTTGGAGGACGCATCGAGCTGGTCAGATCGGTGATTTCGGCTGTGACTCATTTCTGGCTGCAATCCATCCTCCTTCCTGTTGCCACTGTTAGGAAAGTGGAGCGGATTTGTGCAGATTTCATTTGGAGGGGGGGTATGCATGCGATCTCTTGGGAGCAGCTCTGTCGACCCAGGAAGGAGGGAGGAGTGGGGCTCAGGCCGTTGCTGGAGATTAGGGAGGCCTCCGCGCTTAAGCTGGCATGAAGATTCATCAACGGGGGGTCTCTCTGGGCTGACTGGATGCACAGCAGATACGTGAAGCAGGGCAACTTTTGGACGTGTGCTACTGACAACAATCACTCAGTCACGTTCAAGACTGTCTTGAGACACAGGGGGTTCTCAAATCTGCAATCCGGAAGGTCATGAAGGATGGATCTGAAACGGACCTCTTGCGGGATCCTTAGATATATCGGCTTTCGCTATTCGACATCAGGGGAGCCCCGACACATCAGGAGGACAGGCGTGGTCTGACGTGTAGTCGTATCATTCGCGACGGGGAATGGAGGCCGGAGTCTTATCGGTTTACAGAGGAGCTGGATGGGATCATTAGTACTATTGCCATTGATCCGGACTTGCCTCCTGATCGGTGGATTTGGAAGCCGACAAGAGCAACTCTGGAAACTGGGGAGTTCCAATTCCGGAGCTGCTACAACCTCATCCGGCGCACCTTTCCTCGGAGTTCTGACTACGAGTTTGTATGGTGCAAGGATCTGGCCAGGAAGATGCAGCTTTGTGTCTACAAGCTTCTACTGGGCCGTCTTTTGACTAGGCATCGTCTGAGTTCGTTTGGAGTGTCGGTTCCAGATCCCAAGTGTGTGCTTTGCAGTCTGGATTGCTTTAAAGTCTGGAGAATGAATCTATATGGCACATTTTCTTCGAGTGTGCCCTGGCATGGAAGATCTGGTCTGAACAGAGTAGAGCGTTGGAAGGGTGCGACTCTGGGAAGGGAATTGGGGACATCATCACTGTGCTCCGAGATAGCAGGGGGAGAGGGCAGGACTGGTTCCGGACCGCCAGAGTTCGACTGGCGGCCTCGGTTTGGCATATATGGCGGGAACGAAACCGTCGGATATTTGAGGGGCTGGTCACCCCTCCGGTAGGCATTCTCCATAACATAGAGTTTGATGTAAATGCTATGGAGAATTGATGAGTGGAAGTCCCCCTTTGATTGTATGTTGTAAGATTACTGCATTGCTTTTGGAATAAAATTTACCCTTTTTCCAATATATATATATATATATATATATATATATATATATATATATATATATATATGTATAGAAAAGGTAAGATCGTTTTTGTTGAACTAGAAAGAAATATATGAAGATGTGTTCCCAAGTTCCATTTATGGTCGAGTAGTACTTTGGTCTATAATACCAAAGTTACTAAGAACCATGACTAAACTAGGATCAATACTAGTATGACCTTTACAATTCACGATAAGCTCTCTAACCTCTTTTACTATTATTTAATGCAGCCAAGATTGACCTAATCTTCTCCTTCCGATGGACCCCCATGTTTCTCTCTTGCCAAATGCGCCATACAACAACATTAAGTGTCTTACCGGGGAGTAGCACCGACTCTTCTTTGTGTGTTTTATCTTCGAGCTCCAAGTATATTGAGTTATGTTATCTAGACTCGGGTTCGAGTGTCGGGTACAGGTAGAGTCGGGTCCTTCAAACTCATAATTGAAGGACATGTAGTCTACGTTAAAAAGGATCCAAAGTTTGTATACAGGTATGGAAATACGGCTTTTAAAATAAATATAGTTGCTAAATGAAGAAAAGCCATGTATTAAATGAAGAATCTGGTAAGGGAACCCTATTAAAAATGCTTAATGAATCACGAAAAGTCACCACAAATGCCAATATCTCAGCCTCCAAATAGGCCCCAATATTAATAGCTTTCATGCTCAACAGATTGGGATTGGAAAAACCTCCATTGTAGTTTTGTGTATGCAAAATTGACCTTTTGATTCAATAATGAAATGAATAAATGTATATGCAACCACTTTTACAATAATTATAACGTTGAATAAGAGTTCCTTCAGCTCCCATGCTTTTTTCCAAATGTTTTTTCCCATAAATGAGCCTACTACTCCCAAGATACAGTTGCCTAGGTGGAGCTACACTACTCCCATGTTGAAATTAATAATAATAGTAACTATATAATAAAGCATGAAGGATCTACTATCGTCATAAAACATGCTTATATTCTTCTTCCAATTTGTGCAGTAGCAACAAATTATAAAAAAAAGTAAGCATAGAACTTTCCTAGTTTCTTCTCCATTGTCGTGTCCGATTGTCACCACAGATCACGTACTCGTGTCATGTCGGGTCGACACGGGTTCTTTGCCTTAAAGTGACGAGTCCGGATAACAAAGGTATTGAGGTCTTATCTCCATTTGCATCCCAGATATGATTGTGCTCCAAATGTTTCTTGTGTAGCCACATTGGAAGAGTATGTGATCATTCATCTCCTCAGCTTTGTGGCAGACTTAACATTCCCATTGGTATGCATGTCATAGCTTATGGGTCTAGATTTTCTTGGGAGTCTACCCTTGATCCCTCTATAAGTACAATACGATATCTCGTTGCAATTGCTCTTATACCACACCAATACTCGATCACTAGTGAAATAAATTAACCTCTTATCACTCTACCTCAATAGAGAATTGTTTGTCGTAACAAGCTCATAGCCATAAAAGCAATGAATGAAGTGTAGACAAAAATATAAACATTAGGAAACAAATTTGAACTTAAGAATAGTTTCTTACATCAAGAGGAGGATTAAGAAGTTCGATCCCGTTGCTTATCTGGCCGTAAGGTTCCATTAGATCTACCACAGACTGTATATCCTGCTTTGTCAATGTCAAACCAAGATGATTCACCAAATATCTGCTAAGCCTCTTGATAGTTTTGGTTCCTCTTAACCACCCAGGAATGTTATTGCTTACAGTCTGTTCAAGCAACCATTAAAGAAAAAAAAGATTATTGTATCCTTGTGTAACAATTAAAAACGATTACCCTGCTAGTTAGTAATAATATCGTGGTAAAGGATAAAACAAGATAACACCAAAATTTACATGTAAAATATGACTTTAAAGGTTTAATTAATTATTCAATCATGAAGCAGAGGCACATATATTGCTAGGAAACAACAGTTAGATAATGGCTTTCAGTTTCTCACAAACAACCTCACAAGAAACATTTGAACTATAACAAATATTAAGATGAAATATGTCTATCTTCCACATAAGTAGTACCAAGGTATACTTAAAATTGACTCTTAATAAATTATTAAATTATAACTAATAAGACTTTGACATGTAAATTTAAGCATTTATGTGACATTTCGTTGTGTTCTACTTCTATTATACATTCTGCTAATTTTTACATGTAATGTTTTTAAATATTGCTTATGGAAACGTCAACTTTTACGATAGATCATCATAATCCAAGCCTTCTTCCATAAGAATGGGGTAGGCTATGGAGCCAAAGAATACTCCATAAAAGAATTGGCACAACTGCTATGACCCCTTGTTGGTTGTTGATCTAATGTCAACCCTCTATGTTGGTGTCATATTCAAAGCCATATAACTATGAGCATGTAAGGGCCACATAGCCAATTGGCGAGCAGGTAGACCTAACTTCGGGTATGCAATTTAAGCTCTCATGCTACCATGGAGCACACAATGAATAACATAAAGATTGACACAGGTTAAGAACCGGGCATAAAAATTAAAAACTTTGTCAAATCATCTAATGGGCTTTCTTATACTCCATAACGTTCTTTAAAAACTTCAATTCATATTCGCTTCGGTGTACCTCTAGTCCTGACAGCTCCTTTAACTACTATCTTATCGCTCCTCCCTATTGGAGTATCAATTGGTCTACACGCTCTACGCTGCACATGTCCAAAGTTGGCTCCAAACCACCTACCATCTCTCATCTTGTCCTTAATTAGTGTCACATCTAACTTCCCAGAATACTCATTTCTTATCCTATCTTTTAACGTATTGTTAATCATCCATCTTAGCATTCTCATTTCTGGTACACAAATTTTATGGACATTTTTTTTAATTGCCCAACAGTGTCATCCATGAAGCATGGCTGGTCTTGTACCGTCTTATATAATTTTCCTTTGAAGTTATCTTTTGTGTACTCCTCTATTTCAAATGTCTTGTTTTAATTCTGCTCACATCCTAAATTAAGAATATTCCCCATATTGATTTCTATGTTTATAGCTCTTGAACCATCAATGACCGATACCACTCTTATGACAGAGGATCGCATTCTTATTGATAGGGACAGCAATAGTTATAACCTTTAGTACTTGTTACCAAAAAATCAGCTTTCCGGGCAGGAAGATACCATCTCATCCTAAGCAAGAAACTCCACTTGAGAAGTTTGTTGATGGCATTTCACTGATAACCATATTGATGAAAAGGGGACTACTCAGCCTCGACAACTGTCCTAAGCATTGAACTGAGCCTTCACTAAACAGGTTCAAGATACTACATATCCAAGTCCAGTTCATAGAAAAAAGCTACAAATTCCAACTATAATCCAAACCTCTTTGACAGGTATCGGTTTATGTTCGTCTTTAACATCAATTACAATAGTCATTGAGCACTCTTTATACAAAGAACAAATGTACCAGAACAATAAAGTTTCCTTTGTGCATGCAAGACAGCTTCAAATTCAGGTATAGTACAAAAAGCAACAGACAGTTCCTATTTGGAGATTCCTAGAAGCAACCCAAGAGATATGGTCACTTCTCAGTGATAGTTTTCAAAACTTATCCATCTTTCAGCACAATCACTCAGATTGTAAACATGATCAGCTGGATCGAAATTCCAGTGTGATACTGAATCCGATATGCAGTCGATTAGACTGAGTTTTGTTAAAAATTGATCTAGCAATGTACGCTTAGGAAGAACAAAGGTTCAGTCTCTTGTACAAGTAGTAGGCCGCTAAAGGAACTTCTTGATGATAAAAAGACAGGTATATTTTGGAGGGTGCTTGCGTCCCTGACTTGAATGGAATCCCAAGAAATGGATATACAAACAAGTTGTAGGACAGAACAAAGGTTAAATCTCTTGTAGAAGTAGTAGGCCACTGAAGGAATAGAGAATAAAAAAGACGAGGTGTATGCTGGAGGGGGATAGCCACCCTGAATCAAATGGATTTATAAACAATATGGCATCTCCAAAGTTCCTCCAGGAGGTCTAATCATGGAACATCCAAAAATCCACGTGACATAATAAGGCACCTTCCATCCGTAAAGTGAAATCAAGTGTTAATAGATACTTGAGAGTAAATAATAAGGTTCACAGTATCGGTATCGGAAACGGTATTGGACCATTCCAACGAGTATCGGTATCGACGGTATCGGTGGTTTTATCGGCGGTTTCTGATCGGAGTATCGAATTTTTTTTGTATCGGAAATCAAATAATTATTAACAAATTATTAACATTTTAGAAAGTATGTTTTATACATTTAGACATAATTTTCAGTATTTCTAGTGTTGTTTCTTAGCAGTTTTAAAATTGAATGAAATAGTAGTCACTCTTGCCAATTGGTTTACATGCAATAGATAAGTTTTCATCTTTTACATGCAATAGATAAGTTTTCATCTTTTACATGCTTTTACAACCTTACTATATTTTTACGCCCTTGCTAATTGGTCTTTTTTCGTTCAATGTTCTTTGCCAAATTGACCAGAAAAGAGGCCCCCGTTATCGGTATCGGTCAGTATCGGTTGTCAGTCAGTATCGGATTGGGACATGCCAAACCGTATTGGTATCGGCCGTATCGGAACGGTATCGGCCGATACTGCAAACTATATAAATAAGCTTTGTGTCAATTTTCTGTCATATGCCACCTGCCGAATCAAGACTTTCTGCTCTCAAATGTGGTCAAGTGTTGAGTTCATGGAGATTTATTCTTCAGGTCATCTAGTATGCTAGGGATGGTCTCAGCTGCTTGACCATCTATTATTAAGCGACAACGCAGTCCATTGATTTCAGTAGGTAAAAGCTGGAGAATTAAGGCCAACTTCTCTGGAAAACAGGTGATAGACTTGAAATCTACGCTGAAGGAGTAGCTACTAGGGGTGAGCAACGGTTCGGTTCGGTTCAAACCGAACCGTATATATGAAAACCGAAATAACCGTAAACCGTATTTCTCAAAACCGAAAACCGAACCGTTTTTATAAAAATCGAACAAAACCGAACCGAATTAATTCGGTTCGGTTTTCAGTCGGTTCGGTTTCATGGGCCAATATGCCGGACCTTCAATTTTTTAGCAAAATATGCCTATTTAAATAACAATTTATTTTTAAAAATGGTATTATTGTATTAATGAATTATATATTACATAGTGTGAAAAATATCAGTATATATATAGATTGAGGGTAGAGAGAGAGTGCTCAAAAAAGTACCGACAGAGAATAAGAGGAGAGTGCCCTCGGCTAAGGGTTACAAAATATTAGTATATGTAGATTGAGGATAGTTTGATAAATTACTAAATCTAAATCGGTTTTCGATTCGGTTATCCGGATCAAGAACCGAAAACCGAACCGTTATTTTAAAATTTTAAATTTTCAAACCGAAAACCGAACCGATAACCGAAAAGCCGAACCGTTTGTCATATTTCGGTTCGGTTCGGTTCGGTTTTCGGTTTTCGGTTTTCAACCGTTATATGCTCACCCCTAGTAGCTACCATAATGGAGAAGTTTATGGGGAAAAAATTACAAATACCAGAGTCATTTCGGAAAGCAAGTTCCGGGTGCGGAGCGAAGACAGTGAAAGCATGACTAATGAAAATCTTATATAAATAGATAGTAAGGAGGAAGAAGGCTAAGATCTCAAATCTGGAGATAGAGGAGGCGGCCAGTGCATGGGATAAGACCATTATGGCATATGTGGTAGGATCAAGACCATTCTATATGCATATCAAGGCTTTTGCAATGCGACTGTGGAAGCCAACTTGCTCACTAGAAGTTGACTCGCGTGAAAAGTACAAAACCATGTCTGTCCCTCTTATAGAGAAAGAAGTTGACTCGCATGAAAAGTACACAAGCTTATATTGGTATTTCTTCTTTCAATTTGGCTCGAAGGAGGAGTGCGATCGAATTCTTAACTCCGGACCATGGATGTTCGATGGCAGGTTACTCATCATGAGAAAGTGGAGCAAGTATACTTTGACTATCCTGGAGGGGAATAAAATACAGGAACAATGAATTATTACTGTTACATCATCATTTTCAAGGAACAATAAACAGAAAAAATTGTATGAAAGTTGAGAAAGGATCAGAATAGCTAAGGTAAGATTTCAACAACTTAACCATACCCAACAAGAGTTACAAATATGGGAATAACAACAAGAAAGCCCGGTCCTATCAGCTCCTTGTTCTTCCTATCAGCCCGGTCCCATCATCATTTTTTCTTCCATTCAGCTCCACTGGGGGGGCATATCTTCTAAGGGCCATCTCATCTGTAAAATTAGCATATTATATATCCTTCTTCACAGCCTTAATTCAAGTTTGCTTTGGCCTATTTCTATTTCAGGCAGCTCCTTTAACTAATATCTTATGTCTCCTAAAATGTTGCATCTATTGGTCTCAGTTACAAATGTCAACAACACCTGAGAATATTTTCTCTCATCTTACCCTCAATTCGCAGCTCCTCCAACATCCCACAAATATACTAGTTGATAGAAGACAAGTTAAAATACTTGAGTATGATTGGACCAGTTTTAGGTATTAGGTTCAGTTGTGGTTTATTTTATTTTGGTTTATTTAGATGGTTCAGTATATTTAGTTGAGTCAAGATTACAATTATCTGTAATCTTATTCAGATATGATTCAGTTTTCTTTGGCAAGTATTTCATGGACATCAGGTTTCATGTGTACGCCTACATAAAGGCTTGTAGACACAAGATGTTTTATTCAATGAAAAGTTGACAATTCTGTTTATGTTTGTGGTGTGATGACTATTCCTAGATAAAATTCTCTACTTCATATATTTTCTCCACAAAAAACCTAGTTTTCCTAAATCAAATCTGTTATTATCTTATTCCTCTCCTTAAGTGTTGTTGTTATTGGGTGCCAACCAAATCCTGTTTCACTAGTTTATGTGGGATTATTCACAAATATTTCACTATATGCAAGCCCACACTACCACTTCCCACAATATACTAGTTTCTAAATGGACAATAATTGTTGCATCTAAACGGACAATACAAATCCAAAATCGAATACAGAATCAGATTTGGAACTGATTATCTCCAAGATAAACTAACATTTTAGTATGAAGTGTATCCATGTGAAAATAATCTCTGGTATTTATGAGCAAAGTTTGTAAGGACTAGCACACATTACCTCTGTTTTTGTATCTTCAAAGCACTATGTCGAGAGAGGGATGAGAGGAGATTATATATATATAGGGCTGGATGGGCGATCGGACGACTACGGCTACGAACCCTAGGGGGTCCCTTCCTTGGGACCCCGGAACAGCCAGCGCAGGTGGATCGGCCGGCGGCAGCCCGGTCGGGGGCGGGCCAGCCAAAGGCGACTCCGGCGAGGTCAGGGCTGGAGGCGAAAATGGCGGTGCGGGTTCGGGAGCCCTGTGCAGAGGTGGAGATGCGGGCGCCGGCGCTGCCACCGGCGCTGCCAACGGCAGGGGGGTGCCTGGGTGGACGCCAGATGGTTCCTCGGGCGGCGGCGGCAGCGGCAGCATCGGCGCGGGTGGTGGCCGGAGCAGCACTTGCATTGGTGGCGGCGAGTCGACGGCGGTAAACGGGGGAGGATCGTCGAGAAGGGCGGACGTTCCCGGAATCGGGGCGGATCGTTGGGTCCCGGATCTGACGGGAACTCCGAATTTCCAACCTGGATCCGGGTCTGGATCTCAGGGAGGACAGATGGAAGGAGGTGGCTGGACGACGATTACGAGACGTCGTGACGGAAAGACAGGGGACAAGGAGGGTGGCGTGCACACCCACCTAAAGACGCGCTACACTTCTGAAAGGAGGGCGAGGGATGGTGCAGGGTCACGGAAGTCGTCTCATGGCCTTGGGGTCCCCCCTGGACGGGGGATAGTTCTATTAGGAGAATGGTTGGGTGGCGCCCCAAGGTGGCTGCGGCGGATAAAGGAAAAGGAAAAGCGGTTGACTTGGGGGGTCAGAGAACAGGGTCCTCTCCACCAGGTGTCGTTCCTTCGGCTCAGGGGACGGCTCATCGCCCAGTGGAAAAGTCGTGGACTGACATTTGCAAGCCTGTGGGTCCCAAATGCCCAGCAGCTATGAAATTTGTGCCACCAAAGAAGGTATGGAGTGGTTTTTTAGTCTCGTTCCCTACGGAGGAGATTGCGAAGGTGACTGCTTTCTGGGAGAATACGTTGGTCATGTACGTCCTGAAGAACAAGCCCTTCTATGGACAGATCCGGGCTTACGCGGCTCGTGTCCGGCAGCCTAAAGGAAGCATGGAGATATTTGCAAGGAAGAATGGCTTCTATTATGTAAAGTTTGGACTAGCGGACGATGTCACCAGGATCCTTCAAGGAGGGCCGTGGATGTTTGATGGCAGACTGATCATTCTGAAAGAGTGGACACCGGATTTGCGATGCGAGAAGGAAGTCCTCAATGCTATCCCTGTTTGGATACGCTTCCCGGAGTTCCCAGTCAGGTATTGGAGCATTCCATTGCTTATGAGACTCGTCAGCTTAGTGGGCAAACCGATTAAGGCTGATGATGCTACAGCCTTTCGATCGAGGCTGATGTATGCTCGGATGTTCGTTGAGATCAGGGCTGGTGGGGAGCTACCGAGTATATTGGAGTATGAAGTTCCTTCTGGAGAGGTCCTAACCCAGAAAGTGGAGTACGATAGGGTTCCCCCAGCCTGTTCACACTGTGCTTGCTTCGGACACCTTGACAGTACATGCCCAACAGGAGGACCGAAGTCGGTGCCACCTTCGGAGTCTACTGAGGAGCCTGGTCCATTACGGGCGATAAAGACTGTCTCCGGGGACGAGAGAGCTGAGGACATCATGCAGGAGGGGGACCGGCCGATGGAGGAGGCTAGTGGCCTGAGTTTGACTATCTCATCTCAGCCGGTTCACACTAGTGGGGCAATGGTCACCTTCTCGGCACAAAGGAGCATGGTCACCAGAGGCATATCGGCTTCGGAGCGAGAGCATCGAGGATATGGAGGTTCATCCGAGGAGAAAGTTTACAGCAGGAAGAGACGTGCTGGCCCTCTGCGCGACGGGATCCCCAGGGAGGTAGGACACTCTACTGTTCATAGTGAGGCGTTATGTGTGGACAATCCGGCTTGGGCTCTGATGCTCTCACAGGCACCAAACCAGAATTCTCCTGCTCCTGGGATGGAGGAGGATATGGCAGCGACGGACGTGGTACCATCCCCAGGTACCGATTCAGGAGAAGTTCAGGGAAACCACCCTCTTAATAATTAATGGTGGTTATCGTCTGGAACGTGAGGGGTGCGTGCTCCTTAGGGAAATGGAGGGAGATTTGTGGAGTCTTACGCAGAGAGAAGTACGACATCTCTATTTTGCTGGAGACTAAGATTAAAGGAGAGAAGACTCTTGCCCGACGGACCCCTACTCATTGGGTCCAACTCCACAATCTAGCACTTTGCGACATGGCGAAGATATGGGTTAGATTGAATACCAACAGTTAGGAAGGGGATTTGATCCTAATGTCGGAGCAGCTGATTGCCATCTCTTTTACTAATAATGGTGGTTTTCGGTTCTTGATGGGAGCTGTGTACGGCCACAACGACAGGCGACGTCGGAAGGCCCTGTGGAGGGACATATCCAGAGTAGCTTCCTCTGCTGACTCCTTGCATCTTCCGCTTCTCTTGATGGGCGACTTCAACGCCCTACTTCACAGAGGAGAGAAGGTAGATGGCAGACCTGTTCCAGATCAGATTTTGTATGACTTCCAGAGGTGTCTTCTTCAGACGGGGCTTCAGGAATTGGCACGTTCGAGGCACATCTAAACTTGGCATAACAAAGTTGTCTGCAACAGGGTTGCTTGACGACTGGACAAAGTTCTGGGCATTGTGGGCAACGGGGAGTGGTTTCGCCGCTTCCCTAATTCTTTGGCCGAGGGTATGGCCGCTGGGACGAACGATCACTCCCCCATCAGGGTCGGCTTCACAGAGCAGCCTACTTGGAAGTCGCACCCTTTTCGGTACAACAACAGCTAGTTTTTCTCGGGTGGATACTCGGAGGCTGTTACGGAGGGTCTGCTTAGCCAACAAGAGGGTACGGCTCTGTACCGAATGGTGCATATTCTCAAGCACACGAAAAAGGCTATCCGGAGTTGGGTGAAGAGATTGCCCAACCCTTCCCTGGAAGATAAGGAGACGAAGCTCAGGGCCATCCAAAATTCCATTCAATCTGACATGCTAAACGAGTCCTTGGCGGCTAGAGAGAAGAAGCTGATTGGGGAAGTCAACATTCTGCGCCTGCAGATGGAGATTAGTGTGGCCCAGCGCGCTAAATGCTCCTGGCTTAAGGATGGCGACCGCTGCTTCAAGTTCTTCTATGATGTTATCCAGACCAAACAACATAGGAACAGCCTTTCTCAACTGCTCGATGGAGAGGGCAAACTGATGGGGGAGCCATCGAAGATCAAGGAGAGGCTGTCAGGTACTATTCAGAGTTATATTTTCAGACCGACTACCCCTCTGTGTTTCCGGATATCATTACAAAGAAGCTGGTGATACCCTATGGGAATAGCCAACTACTTGCGTCGGTCGCTATGAAGGATGTGGAGGCTATCATCATGAAGGCGGATCCCAACAAGGCCCTGGGGCCGGATGGATTCAGCAGTAGATTTTACAAACGCTACTGGGATATTCTGAAGCTTCCGGTACTCGAGGCGGTCCAGGAGTTCTTCACCAAGGGGAAGCTGCTGACGGAGCTGAATCATACCCTCATGACTCTTGTGCCAAAGAAAGAAGGTGCGACATCGCTGGCGGACTTTAGGCCTATAGCGTGTTGTAATTATCTTTATAAAATAATATACACCTTATGTGCCAGCGTATGGAGGAGATTATGCAGGACTTAGTCTCTCCGAACCAGGCGCTTTCATAAAGGGGAGATCGATTGTTGAGCACAGTCTTCTTGCACATGAGATGGTGAGGGGTTTCAATAAACCAGGAGGGGAGAAGGCGTGTGTGAAGCTGGACCTAAGGAAAGCCTATGACATGGTCAATAGGGACTTCCTGTGCCACCTGATACTTGCCATGGGATTCGATGATCGGTGGGTTGTGAGGATTCGGGAGTGCATTACATCCCCCACCTTCTTTGTCCTCATCCAGGGTACCCCATATGGTTACTTCCACAGCAATCGAGGACTCCGGTAAGGCGACCCATTGTCTCCTTACCTGTTCACTCTTGTCATGGAGTACTTCACTTGTTTGATGGATATGGCGGTTCATAGTGGGAAGCTAGTCCCGATGTTTAGGAGGATCGAGCCACCTGTTACTCATCTCATATATGCTGACGACCTCCTGGTATTCCTCCAGCCTTCTATGGAAGGTTTGAACACGATCTTGGAGATTATGGAAGATCTGGAAACTCTTACAGGACTTCAAATGAATCGAGAGAAGAGTCGGGTCTACTTCAGTTCTTTTTGCCCTCTGAAGGAGGAACGAGCAGTAGCTCTGGATGTGGAGAGGAGTGATCTTCCGGTAAAATATCTAGGAGTCCCTCTGACTGTCAATTATGCTCGAGACCAGGATTACCATAGTCTAGTGGAGTATGCCCAGAAGAGGGTTGAAGGATAGCAGGTTGCTGGACTATCATTTGGTGGACGCATTGAGTTGGTTAGATCGGTTATCTCAGTTCTGGCTCCAGTCTATTCTGATTCCTGTCGCTACCATCCGGAAAGTGGAGAGAAATTGTGCCGATTTTATCTGGACGGGGGTATGCATGCGATCGCTTGGGAGCAGCTCTGCCACCCGAGGAAGGAGGGAGGGGTGGGACTTAGACCCTTGCTGGAGATCAGGGAGGCCTCGGCTCTGAAGCTGACATGGAGGTTCATAAAAGAAGGTCGCTTTGGGCTGACTGGATGCACAGTAGATATGTGAAGCAAGACAACTTCTGGACCTGCTCCATCAACAACAACTCTATTACTTTCAAGCATATCCTGCGACACAGAGTTGTACTCAAATCCTCCATCAGGAAGACCACGAGAGATGGAGCTAGAATGGACCTCTGGCAGGACCCATGGTTAGAGCGTCAATCTCTGTTAGAGATCCTAGGAGACCGGTCGCACAGGAAGGCTGGTAGGGGGCTGACCTGCCAGCACATTATCAGGAATGGGGTTTAGAGTCCTGAGACCTACCATCATACTGAGGAACTTGGAGAGGTTATTCGCACGATCGGGATTGATCCGTCGCAGCCAGCTGATTGTTGGATCTAGGATCCGTCGGGTGATACTGGGGTTCTGGAGAGTTCAGGTTCCACAGCTGCTACAATCTTGTGCGTCGTACTTTTCCTACTAGTGCAGACTATGAATTCATATGGTGCAAGGGCCTTGCTAGGAAGATGCAGCTTTGTGTCTACCGGTTACTTCTGGATCGCCTTCTGACGAGGGACAAACTCATCTCATTTGGGATCCAGGTGCTCAATCCAAAGTGTGTGCTATGTGAATTGGATAATGAATCTATGCGACACTTATTCTTTGAGTGTGAGGTGTCCTGGTACATCTGGAATGAACAATGTCATGAGCTGGACGGATGTGACACTGGCAAAGAAATCGAAGATATCATCAATGGGATCCGGGATCGAAGAGGGAGAGGGCAGGTATGGTTTAAGAGCGCTAGAATTCGACTGGCTGCTGCTGTCTAGCATGTATAGAGGAAAAGGAATCGTCGCATCTTCGAGGGACTTACCACCCCTCCTGTAGGCATCCTCCATAATATTGATTTTGATGTAAAAGCTATGAAAACCTAATGAGTGGGGACATACAATCTGACAAGGATTGCTGGGTACAGGGTTTGCCCAAGACTTCGCTAGAAGACAAGGAGGCAGAGCTCCGGTTCATCCAGCAGGACATGCAATCTGACATGATGAACGGGGACCTGACGGCGAGAGAGGAGCTGATAGGGAAAGTCAACATCTTGCGTCTCCAGAAGGAGATTAGTGCGGCACAGCGCGCTAAATGCTCCTGGCTTAAGGATGGTGACCGTTGTACCAAGTTCTTCTATGACGTCATTCGGACCAGACAGCATCGGAACAACATTTTCCAGCTTCTTGATGCAGAGGGTACTCTGGTGAGGGAGCCGACAAAGATCCAAGGGGGGCTGTCAGGTACTACTCTAATTTATATTCTCAGACTGACTATATGTCTGTATTCCCGGATGTAGTTACGAAGAAGTTGGTAACTCCCTATGGGAATAGCCTGCTACTTGTCCTTGTTACTATGGAGGAGGTAGAGACTATTATATCGATGGCGGACCCCAACAAAGCTCCAGGGCCGGATGGTTTCAGCAATGGGTTCTACAAACGTCACTGGGATATTCTGAAGTTCCCGGTCCTTCAGGCGGTACAGGAGTTCTTCACCAAAGGAAAGCTGCTGAAGGAGCTGAACCACACCTTCTTGACACTTGTGCCAAAGAAGGAGGGAGCAACATCGTTGGCGGATTTCAGACCTATTGTGTGCTGTAATTATTTCTACAAGATAATTACGCACCTCATGTGCCGGCAGATGGAGGGGATCATACAGGACTTAGTCTCCCCTACCCAGGCGGCTTTCATTAAGGGGAGGTCGATTGCGGAGCACAGCCTACTTGCGCATGAGATTGTGCGGGGCTTAATAAACCTGGAGGGGAGAAAGCGTGTGTGAAGCTGGATTTGAGGAAAGCCTATGACATGGTCAACAGAGATTTCCTGTGCCACCTGCTGACTGCCATGGGGTTCGATGACCGCTGGGTAGCAAGGATTCGGGAATGCATCACGACTCACACCTTCTCTGTCCTCATTCAGGGCACCCCGTTGTCATACTCTAATTGTTATTATTATTATTATTTTATAATTATTATTATTTTATTATTATTATTATTATTATTATTTTTAAAAAGGGAAGCAAGCCATGTGTCCCCTGTGAACACCCTAGATGCAAGCCATGTGTCCCTTAGGAACACCCTAGATGCAAGCCATGTGTCCCTTAGGAATTTCCTAGAAAGGGACACATCACCTATTTCTTTTCTATAAAGCAATAACCTCTTTCTCTCTCTCTCCATACACACATAAACCCACACACATAAACACCACCCCTCCCCTCTCCCAACCGTTGCTGTTGCTGCTGGCCGCCCGCCGCCGCCGTCCGCCGCCCGCCGCCAGCCGCCGGCCACCCCTCTCCGGCCACCTCCTCTTCATCCTTCTCTTCTTCCTCCTCCTCTTCCACTTCAAAAAAAAAAGAAAGAAAAGAAAACCTAGGTAATTTCTAAACTACTTTTTTCCCATCTCTAATTCAACTTTAACCTAGGATTAGAGTTGCTAACAAGTTTTCTTTTATTGTTGTTGGGTTTAAAATTAGGAATTTGTGGAGAAAGCTAGGTCAATTCCCAACCCAAGACAAGTTCCTCCCCTTGACTTCCAATTTTCCTTTCTAGTTCATACTTATGAAGTGTTTTGTCAAAATATTTCTTCCAATATTTTTTTTATTTCCTTTATGCCTAACATAATCATATGTGTAGGTGTAGGATCTATTACCTTAGGAATATCTATTGGACATCCAAAGTGTGCATATCCACTTTTTCCTTGATTACTCATGCATATAGTTGTAGTCTTCCTTGTCAAGTAAAATAGAAATTAGTTTATATTATGAGTTAGTTTGAAAATGCTTAATTTATCACAATTAAGGCTTAATAGGATACAAGAAATTAAGACACAATAAAATATTTGTGATGCTACATAATTGTTTTAAATTGATGCTTTAGTATGAATAGGAACTTGTGGACGTGTCACGTGCAAAATAAATAAATAGATCAATCAATTATGTATAGAATAGGAAATATCAATTTGTCATCTTGATTTGGCTATGTAAGGGCATTAAGAAATGATTTTGTGTTCAAGAAAAGTTCCGAATAATTTGAAGGTTTTAATTTGACATATTCTTAAATTGGACCTACAAATTATATAATTTAAAGGTCGATGACAACACCTATACATGTCCTTGAAAGTCCTTAGTCTAGTTTAAACAAGTTATGTAGGATTAGTATTTCTTTATATATTTTCTTGTAATATAAAATTCTGATTCAGATTTTTAAATTACGAATATCTTAGATATTGTACCACTATTTAGTTAAATTAGTGTACTTTTGGATACCTGACACATAGAGAACATTAGTATCAAGTTCCAGGATTGCTATAAACTTGATTAAATCTCTTGGGTAACTTTGTTATGTTCAAATACATGTTTGAATACATGTCAATTTGAAATTGACCAAATATGCGTGGGTCTTCATTCCCTTGTTTTGACTAGTAAGTGTATAGGTCCACAAAGTATTTATTTGATATTTTGGTTCACTTTCATTACAAATAACTTCACACCTACATACATGTTCATATAAAAATCCTTAAGCCCCGAAATAATCTAATTATAACTATAGGCTTATATACAAGACCTTTGAGCATTTTGATTCTCTACGTATTGAGTTATGCCACTTACAATTAGAATTGTAATAATATTCCTCTCCTTGAGAATGAATTTCACTAATGACTAATGATTGTTCTGGACTTGTATTTTTTTTTTAGCAAATCACAAGTAGTCAAACGGACCTTTCCCAAGGTAAGATAGCCTGGGATAAGAAACTTTTAAGTCATTTATGTGATTATACACATACATGCGTGGTTCCGGTGTTGAGGGTTGCTCCACCGAAGGGGTCGGCGAACCCGAGATATAATTGCGTGGTTCCGGTGTTGAGAGTTGCTCCACCGAAGGGATCGGCGAACCCGGTTTTTAGTTATATCATATATTTATCTCTTGTGAATTGTCGGAGTCACCCGATACAAAGGAGACTGCTGAAATTTGTGGAAATTCCAAGAGATAGTCAAATTTCCGACTTTCTGAAAAATTGAGTTATTCCCTAAGACCTAAAGTCATTTAGAAAAGATACTTAGTAACAGCTAGGAAGCATTGGGTGGGAGAGAACAACCTGGATATCCCTAAATAGTCCCATAGCATAATTAATTTAAAAAGCTGATCAGTAATTTTTCTACTCGTTCGTAAGGCCATGCGAATCGAGTTTGTGAGGCTTAGCTCACGTATTTTCGTTTGCTCAAGGGAGACAAACTAAGCCCAAGGGAGGCTCTTGTTTTCGTTTGCTCAAGGGAGGCAAACTAAGCCCAAGGGAGGCTCCAGATTATTACATCTATTGCGACAGTAACATCGAATAGATGATTGTTAAGCCCAAGGGAGGCTCCAGGCCGGATACTAAGCACCGTGCCGCCGAATTCACAGCCTGATCCCAGGTTAACGGGATTGTTGATAGAAAATCATTTAAATGAATATTCAGGGGTTGTTCTCCAATATTGCATTTCATGTTAGGTTCATTTTCCTTTTTGAATTGCATTACCTGTCATCATGCCTATCTGGATAAGAGGAATATGATACTCACATATAAACATAATATTTTATTTAATATGACTACTTTACAAAACTATTTGTCTCATTTCATTTCATATTTCTTTTACTTGTCACCGTCCTTGGCCGAGGGCTTGCTTGTCGTTTCTAAACGACCTAGTATTTGTCCACTAAGAGAAGAAGAAGACGTTCCAGCCGAGGCGTTACCGTTGTACGTTGAGGAGTAATTATCTGAAGACTTCCAAGAGATGATCGTTCTGTTATAGTTAGTTTATGTAAATTACCTTGTTGTATGAACTTGTATGACAATATATCCCTAGAAAGGGTTTCATGTATAATAAGTTACAATATGTGTAATGCAATGTAAATTCTTGTATTTTCCATTCTGATGGTTACGGACGACAATCGTGAATTCTGCGCGTAGCCTGGGGATGTGTTTATGACGTCACCATTTGATTTTGGGAAGCGGGACGTGACACCCGTATAGGTTCTTCCATAGCAACCGTGGGAGTTCGGCAAGACGATCCACTGTCACCTTACCTATTCACGCTTGTCATGGAATATTTTACCTGCTTGATGGACATGGCGGTACATCGGGGGAGGCTAGTTCCACTGTTCAGGAGAGTCGAGCCACCGATCACCCACCTTATTTATGCTGACAACCTCCTGGTTTTCATTCAGCCGTCTATGGAGGGCTTGCACACGATCTCGAAAATTATGGGTGAGCTGGAATCCCTATCTGGACTCCAAATGAACAGAGAGAAGAGCAGAGTTTACTTCAGTTCCCTTTGTCCCCAGAAGGAGGAGCGAGTCGATGTCTTGGGAGTTGAGAGGAGTGATCTCCCGGTAAAATATCTAGGGGTACCTCTGACTATCAATTATGCTCGGGACCAGGACTGCCATAGTCTGGTAGAGTACGCCCAGCGGAGGGTCGAAGGTTGGCAAGCCGCTGGTCTTTCATTTTAGGGCCGCATTTAGTTGGTTAGATCGGTTATATCGACTTTGGCTCAAATCTGGCTGCAGTCTATTCTAATTCATGTTGCCACTATTAAAAAAGTATAGCGGATATGTGCCGACTTCATATGGAGGGTAGGTATGCATGCGATCTCCTGGGAGCAGCTTTGTCGACCCAGGAAGGAGGGAGGTGTAGGACTTCGACCATTGCTGGAGATCAGGGAGGCCTCTGCGCTGAAGCTGGCGTCGAGATTCATCAATGGGGGGTGACTCTGGACGGACTGGATGCACAACAGATATGTGAAGCGGGACAACTTCTGGGCTTGTGCTTCTGACAACAACTATTTCGTCACCTTCAAGAGCATCTTGAGGCACAGGGGGTCCTTCAGTCTGCCATCCGAAGGATCATGAAGGATGGAACTGGAACGGACCTCTGGCGGAATCCGTGGATAGATCGACAATCTCTGTTAGAGATCAGGGGAGTCACGACACACCAGGAGGTTGGAAGGGGGCTGACTTGCCAACGTATTATTTGGAATGGATGTTGAAGTCCTGATTCCTACCGCCATACCGAGGAGCTTGGAGATGTTATCAGCACAGTCGCTATTAACCCAGCATTGCCTGCTGATTGTTGGATCTGGGATCCGCCGGGAGATACTATGGGTTCTGGGAAGTTCAGGTTCCACAGCTGCTATAATCTGATTCGTCGTACATTCCCTCCTAGTACTGACTATGATTTCATATGGTGCAAGGCCAGGAAGATACAGCTTTGTGTTTACCGTCTCCTACTGGGCCGCCTACTGACGAGTGATCGCCTCATCTCCTTTGGGATTCAGGTTCCTGACCCAAAGTGTGTGTTATGTGGCTTGGAGAATGAATCGATTGGACACTTATTTCTTTGAGCGTGAGGTGTCATGGCGTATCTGGACGATCAGTGCAGGGAGCTGGGTGGATGTCACTCTGGCAGGGGGATCGGTGATATTATCACTGTGCTTCGGGATAATAGAGGGAGAGGGCAGGGCTGGTTCAT
Organism: Iris pallida; assembly: GCA_029216955.1. NCBI lineage: Eukaryota > Viridiplantae > Streptophyta > Magnoliopsida > Asparagales > Iridaceae > Iris > Iris pallida. Next base: position 187,995 of record JANAVB010036113.1, read on the forward strand.
GACCGCAAGAGTCCGGCTGGCTGCTGCTGTCTGGCATGTATGGAGGGAACGAAACCGTCGAATCTTCGAGGGGCTTATCACCCCTCCTGTTGGCATCCTCCATAACATTGACTGTGATGTAAAATCGATGGATATCTGATGAGTGGACTTCCCCACTCTGAGTGTATGATTGTATGATTACATATTGGTTTGGAATAAAATTTACCTTTTTCCAAATATATATATATATATATATATATATATATATATATATATATATAGAGAGAGAGAGAGAGAGAGAGAGAATCTGAGTGTTGTGCTATAGAAAGATCTCTCTTATATATATATATATATATATTTTTTTTTTTTTTTTTTTTTTTTTTTTTTTTTTTCTCTTATATATATATATATATATATATATATATATATATATATATATATAGAGAGAGAGAGAGAGAGAGAGAGAATCTGAGTGTTGTGCTATAGAAAGATCTCTCTTATATATATATATATATATATATATATATATATATATATAGAGAGAGAGAGAGAGAGAGAGAATCTGAGTGTTGTGCTTTAGAAAGATCTCTCTCTTATATATGTGTGTGTTTTGTAGAGAGATCTCAAAATATGTTGCTTCCATTATGTAGTCCTAACAGTTTAAAACAGCATCCTAACAGTTTAAAACAGCATTCCTAGTGCATCAGAGTAGCAATCTTAAGTTCCAATATGTGAGCGCCTTCTACAGAATTTTTAGTACAGCTTCAATCAACCCTCCATAAGAGGATTATACACAGAAAGAACTATTAAAGTACTCTTAAAATATGACACCAAGGTGAGAACTGATCTAAGCAATTTAAGAACATCTGGAAGGGATAATTTTTTGGTTTGTCCTGAGTTGAGCTTCATATGTAAAAAAACGGCATATACTAGATTCACTTGAGGACTTTCCTAGACATTGGAATGATTTCTATAAACAATACCCAAAAAACTGATCTTTATAAAAATATAAGGAATTATAAAGCATATAACCACAAATCCAAACATAATAAAGCTCAGAAGTTAACGAAATACATGGATGGCTGCATATAACAATACATAGATTTAAGTAAGTGCTGCTTACTGCAAACCAGCTGCAATAGCACATCAGTTCATCAGCATCAAGAAACTTGCTCCGGAAAGCACTACCTTCCAGGGACATAGGTACAATTTTCAATTCCATAGGCCTTAATAAAGCTGTTTTTTCAGCAACCTGAAAAAAGAAAATCATGTACTCTTCTGAACTATACTTATCATATTTCCAAAAGAAGGGGGGAAAAGAGTATAAATGACCAGTCCTTACTATAGCCTACTGTAGAATAAATATTCGGGATAAAGACATTTTTTTGTTTTTACGTTCCTTAAAACTAGGCGTAATCCAGTATGGGTGGAAAAGTATTGGTACTATTTTTTTGCCTAACCGCACATCTGGGGTCAGCATAAAACTGATCTCAATGTCTGCAGTTATTCTACCATCTAACTTTCATTAAAAATAATTTAGTCTTTTCGTAATTAGCATCTAGTTGCCGAACTTACTAGCATTGATCAATCAACAACACTAGTGGCAACATAAATTCAACGTAGGGGAGTGTATCATTCCTTTGCACCCTTCTGCTTGTTTATTTATATAGATGAATGCAATTCCTTAAAACAAATTATTGCATCTTACCTCTTTGTGTAGACATTTTTCCAGTCTTGGGGAACTTAGTTGTTCGCTAGCCTTTCTAGGCTCTATGGCAAGGCCCTCTCTCGTTCATTGCTACCTCGGCTTGGAACTTATCGCCAGCATGAAGGGTTCACATCAAGTTGACAGGTGGCCGAAAAAACTAGTACATTCTTTGTGGAACTTTCTTGTGCTCCAAAGTCGAGCACATAGTTACCTGGTACACCAAAACTACCATTGAACCATGTTCTGGTACTAGCATACCGACTTCGATCAGGATCATTGTGGTACACGATCCGGATCGCCAAATCTCAAATTCCAGATACCCATTTATTATTTCTCAGAATTGTTTTGAACTTCTAAGCTTTTTTTTCCTTTTTTTTTTGGTGCCGGGGGGGGGGGGGGGGGGGGGGGGGGGGGGGGGGGGGGGGGGGGGCGGGGAGGTGAGGAGGGAATGGAATAGTTGTAGCTATTCACATTTGAATTATAACAATTGGATGTTAATATGTAACAGTTTAGTTTTCCTATGTTCATTATATGAATATGCATTAAGTTAAAATAGTTGTTGGAGCATTAATGAAACATAGGTAAACATCAAAACAACAATAAAATAAAGAAAGAACATAAGGAATGTGAAAACCTTTCGTTATCCAAAATATTTTCTCTATATCCTAGAAAATAAAGATGACAACTCAAGGATCCTAACATAGTTATGACTTTATTCGCATGTCTATTAGTGCTGCACCAGTTTGGGGATTAATTTTCTTTGAGTTGAGATCCGTGACAATGAAATATTATCTCTCTTATTGCATGAAATGAAGTTATGAGTTTTATTTCATTATGTTCTATCTAAGGGTTCCTTTTTCCATACGATGACTTATTGAATTATATTGTGAACTCAAAACTAACATCAATCCAACTAGTACTCTGAGGTGTACTGAATTAGCAAACCAACTAAGCCTACCCCCGGTAGCAAAAATAAATACAAGTAATGTACCCCTTCTCGTACTCGTAGCCGAACCCAAGACGTACCACGTTCCACGTAACTATGGGCGAGCCCTTGCTGATAGTAGAAAGCTTGGGTTGGGTGGTGATGAAGATGAATTGATTATGATGATTGATGACAACATAGCACTAACAATATCTAGAGTTCCAGGCATATTTCATATTAGAAAAACACAACAAAAACATCATATCAAGGTTCACAGTATCAGTATCGGCATCGGTATCGGACTATTCCTATGAGTATTGGTATCGGCGATATCGGTAGTATTGGCGGTTTCGGATCGGAGTATCGAATTTTTTTGGTATCGGAAAACAAATAATTATTAATAAATTATTTACATTTAAAAACATATTTTTTGTACATTCAGGCATAATTTTAAGTATTTTCAGTGTTATTTCTTAGTAGTTTTGAAATTAAATGAAATAGTACTCACCCTTACCGATTGGTTTACATACAATAGATTGATTTTCTTCTTTTACGTACTTTTACAACCTTATGCTTTAAATCCTTGCTGATTTGTCTTTTTCGTTTAATTTTCTTTGTCGAATTGACCAGAAAAGAGATCCCGAATGACGTTATCGGTCAGTATCGGGTATCGGTCGGTATCGGATCGGGACATGTCAAACCGTATCGGTATCAGCCGTATCGAATCGGTATCGGCCGATACTTTAAACCAAGCATCATATTATAAGCTTCACAATCGCTAGATAATTATTGTATTCCAAATCCTATCGGTTGAGATACAATTTGATAGTTGTTGAATAACAAGTAATTATTGGAGTTAGTTATAGTTGTACATATTTTTAGAAGATTTGTCATTCCTAGAAATTAGGATTCTTTCCTTCCTATTTTTCTACTTTTCTAGAAATATCTACCTTGTAAATCAGTTTGCGATAGATGAGAACTATACAACTTTGATTCCATTATTTTCCGTGTTCATGGTATCAGAGCCATAATCCTCTTCATACATCATTTTTTTCTTCCAGTAGAGGCCCCTCTTCAACAAGAAAACATTATTCAGCCAAAAGGGCTTTTAGCAAAAAAAAAAAAGAGCAGCTAGATCATCTTCTTCAACTACTAAAATCCAATGCACTGTAGGGTATTCTATTAGTTCTCTGGTCCAATCAAGTAGAACTCCTACTAGCAATTCTAATGGTTTAGCCATGGATTATTGATTTAGGTGCATCTGATCACATTACTAGTGTTTCTCATTTGTTTAAATCATATTCACCATGTCCTGGTAATGATAAAGTTAGGATTGCATATGTAAGCCTTTCATCTATTACTGAAATGGCTCAATTAAAATTTCTGAAACCATTGAACTGCAATTTGATCTCCATATTCTTCATCGGTCTTGTAATATTTTGTCTTCTAGTAAATTATCACGATATTCTAACTATTGTATCATATTTTTCGATTCATATTTTGAATATCAGGACCAGAACTCGGGAATAATGATTCGAGGTGCTAGAATGATTGATAGTATTTACTATTTTGATACCAACTGTTTTAACAATAAACAAGCTCAGGATTTGAGTGGTAATATCAGTTCAGTCCAAGTGCGTGAACAAATCATGCTTTGACACCTTAGACTAGGACATCCTAGTTTTCCTTATTTAGAAAATTAATTTCCTGGTTTAGTTAGGAATTTTGATTGTACTTTGTTTGATTGTGAAAGTTTTCATTTGTCTAAGTCCCCGGATGGCTTATAAATCAAAACTATATCGTGCATCAAAACTTTTTTATTTAATTCACATTGATGTTTAGGAGTCCCTCAAAAATCACAACTTTCTCTGGAAAAAAATGGTTTGTGACTTTCATAAATGATTATACTCGCCTCTTGGGTATATTTGATTAAAGAAAAATATGAACTTGAAAAAAATTCAAGAATTTCTACAGTATGGTTGAGAATAACTTTCAAACAAATATTAGTATACTTCTAACAAATAATTGTGCATAATATTTTAACACATGTTTAGGAAAAAAAATTAGAAGAAAAAAGGAATTCAACATCGATCTACTTATCGTGATACACCACAACAAAATGGCATCGCCGAAAGAAAAAACCGACAATTATTAGAGATTAGAAGGGCTTTGATGTTTTCTATGCATGTCCCAAAATATTTATGGGAGATGTTATTTTAACTTAATGTTACCTAATTATTGTGTACCCGCCTCTTGCAATATATTACTCCTCTAAAATCTCTTAAAAACTATTTTCCTAAAACTTGAATAACTTCAGATTACCTTTATAAGTATTTTGGTGTACTGTTTTTGTTCACATTCCTAACCACCTTCGAAGTAAACTTGATCCAAAACTGAAATTTGTGTTTTTCTTGGATATGCTCCAAATAAAAAGGATAATAATCAGAAAATGAAGAAAATTCATGTTAGTATGGATATGGAGTTTATTGAAAATCAATCATATTTGTTACCAAAGGTACCTCGTCAAGCTGGCCTATATATTCCCGATTATAGCTTGTTTTACCGGTTGTTTTACATCAAGTTAAGAATGACCCTTTCAAAGGTCGTATTATGTCTAAAAGAAAAGTAATCTTCAGGAAGGAGGGAAGAGAGTAGTGAAGATAACTTTTTGCCAACTACCACAACCATGCCTAATATTTGTTTTTAAATTTTTACAATAATTTTTAATCAGGAGAAAGAAACTTTAAATAAAGAAAACAAAGAAAATCCTAATTTTCTAATCCCAAGCATAGATGTACCACTTTGTTTCACAACGGAAATGTGCTCAACTTGGGAAAACAAGTCTATTAGCATGTAAAGTAGTTGAGACACCAATATATTCTAATTTAAACTACAACCAACCAAATAGAGAGCACTGTATATGTGATCATTAGAGACCAATCCAACAAATGGTGTGAAAACTTATCTCTCTCACATATACGTCGTGATATAGTTTTTGTAGTCGGTATGGTAAGTCAATTCATGCATCCTCCTGGACCGAAGCACTTGGATGTTGTTTACAGAAAACATAGATACTTGAAGGAAAATCCAGGTAAGGGTTTATTTTTCGAGAATCATGGACATCTTCAGCTGGAAGCAATGTTACCCGAATTCTCCACTTTGAGAAAAAGTACCCGTTTTGACCAAATAAGACATGGATACGGGTATGAAATCCGTATCCGATCTTCTATGGTGACAATTGGATCCTTCATTGTGACAATCGGGGGACTGCTAGTGAAGTAGATAGTTTATTTGTGGTAGTGAAGTAAATAGTTTATCTTAATATTAATATGGTAGACCGGTAATAAAGTAGTAGGAGAGCTGAAAGGGACGGTCCCAAGGTTCACAGTATCGGTATCGGAATCGGTATCGGACCATTCCTATGAGTATCGGTATCGGCAATACCGGTAGTATCGGCGGTTTCGGTCAGAGTATCGGATTTTTTTTGTATCGGAAAACAAATAACTATTAATAAATTATTAACATATAAAAAAATGTTTTATACATTTAGGCATAATTTAAAGTATTTCCAGTGTTAGTTCTTAGTAGTTTTGAAAGGAAATGAAATAGTAGTCACCCTTACTGATTGGTTTATATGCAATACATCAATTTTCTTCTTTTACATGTTTTTACAACCTTATTATGCTTCAAATCCTTGTTGATTTATCTTTTTCGTTCAATTTTTTTGCCGAATTGATCGGAAAACAGACTCCCAAATGTCGGTATCGGTCAGTATCGGATCGGGACATGCCAAAACGTATCGGTATCGGTCGTATCGAATCGGTATCGGCCGATACTTTAAACTATGGACGGTCCCGTAGGGACTTATTCAACTATTTCAATAAAGTTCAAAAGTAGTTTATAATTACAGAGTTTTTTTTTAAAATCTTAGTCATATCTCTGTATCCGTATCCAAAATTTGGATATTTTTACCCGAGTCGGTATATCCTTCAATTATGAGTTTGAAAGACACAACTCTTTGATATGTACATGTATCCAACACATGTACCCGAGTGTAGGTAACATAGGTTGGAAGTATATATGATGCAAACTGGGTTGGGAGTATAACAAATAGAAAGTGAACCTCTGACTATTACATCTTTGTTGGAGGAAACTTGGTCACTTGGTGAAGCAAAAAATCAAAACCCAATAGCTAGAAGTAGTGTCGTGACTGAATTAAGGGAGTGTCGTAGCTCGATTAAGGGTTGTTGCTCATGGAATTTGTTAAGTAATGTGAATTAAGAGAATATTTGAAGATCTCTAACCCAACCTATGATGTACTACTATAACAAAGTTGCATAATTCTATTTCCCATAATCAATGTGTCATGATAGAACAAGGCATGTTGAAGTTGGCAAACATTTATAAAGAAAAGTTAGAGAGTGGACAAATTTGTAAGCCTTATGTTCCTACAGGAGAAAAAATTGCGGAATACTCACAAAGGGACTTCCAGATAGACAATTTGAAGTTTTAATTGGCAAGCTGGCTACGGAAAGATATCTTCAAACCAACTTTAGGGAGAGTGTTGAAAAGTATTTCAAGTCTTATCGGTTGAAATATGATTTGATAGTTGTTGAGTAACTATAGGGATTTGTTATAATAGTACATATTTTCCATGAGATTTGTTATTCCTAGAAATTAGGTTTCAATTATTTCCTTTCTATTATTCTTCCTAAGTAACTTATGTAAATACTTACCTTGTAAATCAGTTTGAGATATATGAGAACAAATTTGATTCAAGTTTTTTTTCCCTGTTGAATAATTACGAAGGTTGGAAAATAAAATTTATGTCTTCTTCTTTGAGAGGTACATGCCTTGGTATCACGGAAGAAATTGCTTCTTCTCTACATGTACAAAGTATATAAGAGTTGTTTGAGAAAGTGCATGCCTTACATAGTAAAGTTTAAGGAATTACCCTTCCAGGATGTCGAGTCTCCCGGTCAAGTTGTAGACAACCTTACATGCATATATATGAAGAGGTGGTTTTCTCAACTCAAACCCACATCTTCCAGGATGCGACCAAGAAGCCTCTCTCCTATATATACGATCGTGATATGAATCGTAAAATCAAGGTTCATAGTTGTAGAATTAGAATAATAGGTTAACTTTATTATGAAGAGGGATTACATATATATAGGAGAGTCTAGCTCCTCTCTTTACTCTCTTTTCCAATGTGGGACTAAAGCACACTATTACTAATACTTAACACCCTCCCTCAAGCTGGAGCATATATGTCAATCATGTCCAGCTTGTTACACAGAAATTGAATCCGAGGACCCAACAAAGACTTTGTGAAGATATCAGCTATCTGATCACCGGTCCTCACATGACGAAACTTTATAGCTCCCTTCTTATACTCTTCGTGTACAAAGTGGATGTCGATTTCTATGTGTTTCGTCCTTTCATGGAATACAGGATTAGTAGCAATATGAATAGCAGACTGGTTATCACACCACGTCTGCTGCTCTAGATCCTGCTTCTTCTGCTAATTTTTGTAGCAGATGTTTCAGATATAGCACTTCTGCTGTGACATGAGCAATAGCTCGATATTCTGCTTCGGAACTTGATCGTGTAATCACACTCTGCTTTTTACTTTTCCACGAGACTAAGTTTCTGTCAATAAATACAGAGTAACCAGATGTAGATCGTCTATCCGTTAGACTTGCACCCCAGTCAGCATCAGTGAAGCCCTCAACATTCGTATGTTCCTGATTTTTCATGTGAATTCCTTTTCCAGGATTCTGAACTAGATAACGTAGAATTCTGAGAACTGCCTGTCAATATGGAATCCGTGGAGAAGACATAAATCTACTCGCAACACTAACAGCAAATGAAATATCTGGACGAGTCATAACTGCCAAGTAGTTGAGCTTTCCCACTACTCGACGGTACTGATCTGGATTAGTCATCAGTGTCCCCTCGTCAGGAAGTAACTTTTCTCCTAGGTCCATTGGCGACGTTGCTCCCTTGGCTTGCATCATTTAGTATGTCCAATACATACTTTCTCTGGGATATGACAATGTGCTTCTTTTCCCTTATTACTTCAACACCCAAGAAGTAGCTCAGTGCTCCCATATCCTTGGTCTGAAATTGCTCTTCCAGAAACTTTTTCAGTCCTGCAATGCCCTGGCTATCGTCCCCGTGATGACAATGTCGTCAACATAGACACCAAGTAGTATCCTTCCAGCTGATGTTTGTCGGTAGAATACCGAATGATCCTACTTTGATTGACATATGCCAAACTGATTAACAACATGTGTGAATCGACCAAACCACACCCGTGGTAATTGTTTCAGACCGTATAGGACCTTTTTGAGGTGACACACTATACCCTCCCTTGCAACGAACCCGGAAGGTTGCACTACATATACTTCTTCGTCAAGATCCTCATGTAAGAATGCATTCTTGACATCCAGTTGAAGTAATGGCCAGTCATAGCGGACAGCTAAGGCCAATAGTACGCGAACAGAAGTCATTCTGGCAACCGGAGAGAATGTCTCAAAGTAATCATCACCATATGTCTGAGAATATCCTTTAACCACAAGACGAGCTTTTAGACGATCAAGAGTGCCATCAGGTTTCACTTTGATCGTGAACACTCATTTACAACCGACTGCCTGTTTTCCAGGTGGTAAATTGACCAAATCCCAAGTATGGTTTTTTCGAAGAGCGTTCATTTCTTCTTCCATAGCAGCACGCCAACCGGGATGTCGGAGACCCTCTTCAGCAGTATTGGAAATCGGAATTCCATCAATAGTGGCTATGAGGGACTGCGTGTGGCTTACTAGGCCTTTATAGCTGCTAACATACAAGGGATGATCACGACAGGCACGACGAGGGCGAGCTGGTGGAGAAGTTGGAGGCAATTCATAGGAGCTTGAGGAGGATTGTCCAGGAGTGCTAGACGAGGATGATGAGTCAGTAACCACATGCACTATCTGTGAGGCGTGTTCAGGCGATGTCGGTGCTGACTGAACTGGTGTCTGCGATTCGTCTGACCGGGACGACGTCGGTGCTGACGGAACTGGTGTATGCGGATCGTCTGACCGGAAGACAGACTCGGTAGATGAGGGCACTCGTACAAGAGACTGGTGCGTTTGAACGGAAAACAATAAAAAATTCTCGTCTGGATAAACATGGGAAACCGGATTGTCAGTTTGTGGGAGTGTTGCAAGTAGATTTATGTCTTCTCCACGAATTCCACATTGGCAGGCAGTTTGGGGGGGGGGGGGGGGCTGGAGGGGGGCGTAGCAGGGGGGAGCAGCCGGGAGGGCTGGAAGGGGGGGTCCAGTAGGGGGGAAGCAGCCGAGGGGGGGGCCAGCAGGGGGGGAAAAGCCGGGGGGGCTGGAGGGGGGGGGGAGCAGCTGGGGGGGCTGGAGGGAGCGCAACAGGAGAGGGGGATTAGGGTTAGGGTTTTTTTTGTGGGAGAGATGGGAGGAGGATGGTTTATGGCTCTGATACCATGTAGAATTAGAATAATAGATTAACTTTATTATGAGGAGGGATTACATATATATATGAGAGTCTAGCTCCTCTCTTTACTCTCTTTTCCAATGTGGGACTAAAGCCCACTATTACTAATACTTAACAGTAGTATTGGTATTGAAATTAGTTTCAGACCCTTCCTATGAATATCGTATCGACAGTTTCGGCAACTCCGGATCGGAGTATCGGGTTCTACGTTTTGGAAGTCAAAAAAGAGAACAAATATTTTCAAAAGTAGAAAAATATTTGATACTTTATACATAATTTTAGAAAAATATTTGATACATTTCTACATAACTTATGTATCGTATGTTGTTTCTAGTTAGATTTAAATGAAATAATATTCAACATTGTTGAATCGTTCCTCAATAGATATTATTGTTTACTTGCTCGCTTTTAGATATCGTACAACCATAATAAAAAGTTTTGAAGAAATAATGGTGAACTTATTTCTATCCAATTTCGACAAACGGTAATACTTACAGTGCAGAATATTATCGACGCTCTCACATTGTCAATCATCGACACAACCGAATACTGTGTTGGCTTTGTACTTCTATTTTTCGTTTAATTTATCTGCCAATTTGAATGGAAAAGGTACCCCCCAACGTTACTATCAGTCGGTACCTATTGTATCGGTAGTAGTGAATAATACCGGATTGAGACATGCCAAAACCAATACGATGGACTGATATGTATCGGTACCATCGATAATGTGAACTATGCATAAAACACATTATCCTATAATAAAACTTTAAAAAAAATACTGGTACAACACAGATAAATTTAACACATTCAGCAACAATATAAGGCCATAAAGTGTCATCACAAAGTAGATAACCAAAGCTGAAACTAAAACACAACTTAAACGTACATCATAAGTTCATATTATCCATAAATAGGGAATGATGGGGTTGGTCTCAGCATAAAATAAACCTGGGTCCTGGATTGTCTTTTAATTTCTAATATGTGATGAATCGGATTTTTAAGAACATTTAAACCAAGTAGGTGGTTTAACCCATTAAAGATCAATAAATTTTGAGTCTAACCAGTTCTTTTTCGGGTTTTGATAAGTTAATATGTACCATTGTCTCGTATATCGTTTTATAATTTGACTCCAACAATCCCTTGTGCATTGTATCATACAATATGTCTTGTGTATATAACGACGCTATGAAACACACATATATACACAAATGATAGTTGTACACCAGTAGGATGCACTATGGCATTTTAGAATTACGTGAATAACAAATTTGTCATTGGTTAAAGAAATTGATGTGAGTGGTTGCATAGACGGGGCAATTGACCTAGGAGAGATCAGTAACAGGGGATAAACGTAGAAATCCACCGACCTAATACTTGTATCCAAAAGAATAAATGCTAGAATCCATCAAAATAGAGACAAACCTCTAAAAAAAAAGTACAATATTTATTAATCAAAACTTCTAAAAGTGACAAAGTGGGTCCTTTCGTAGCCTCCAAATGACCCATAATTCCAAAAGGAAAGCAATCGCAAATAAAACAAAGTACATCAAAATCGAGTCAACTCTTAAGAGTTGAATATTACTGTGATTTGGTGTTGGTTTTCCCTATTACAAAAAGTTTCAGACTCGATTCGTCGCAGATAATGGATTTTGGGCTTGAAATCGCAATGACAGAGACGAACCTATGACAGTTGTACGGCCTTTAGTCAGCTTTCCAAAATATGGATGTAATAGAATTATGATGGCTGGATAAAAAAGATACATTTGAAGTAATACAGATATATCGACTTGCTTGGTCGAACTTCTCCATAAATGATAGCATGATACATTCTACATCGCAAATCAACATGACCCATAATACTGTATGGTACCTCAGTCATTATTGTTTCATAATTGAATATGCATAGCGTTCCCTATATAAGACAACAAATAGGTCTGAAATTTAGGTGACAGGACAGTATATAACCTTATTGAGGAACAAAAGTTCAATAAAGATGCATGGCAAAGCTGCGAAAATGAAATATGTTGCATCATTCTTCAAAAGCTACAAGACAAAACAAAATTATATTCTAACTAATAGATTCTCCATACATAGATTAGCACAAATTAAGCATACAAAGAGAATTTGAATTAACCTTCAACATAAAAAAGAGTTGAACCCATCTTAAACTATATAATAGGCCCATTGCTTAGATGAATTATGCCTTTCTGCTTTCTTTTCCTTGCCACTCTCCAGTATAACTAGAGAGGAACAACAATAAAAAAAATTAATGTTGAGACATGAACCAGACATTAAAGTGTATGCTGATTGCTGAAGGAAATAAAAAGGATGAGCTAAAGCATGTCTACCATGACTATGTATATACTGCAGCTTAAGCATAAAAATACATCAACCAACAGTGAGAAACTGGCCTGCGATCCTTTACCAAGATGGCCATAACTATTGAATAATATAAATACTTAACCTCAACCCTCACCAAAACCCTGGAGTTTTGGTGTAGTGGCAGGGACTTCAACAATAACAAAAGAAAACTAGGTGGCTGTTACCTTTTTCCAATCTACAAGATCAATCAGTTCATTATCCATTGTTTCTTTTGCCGCTATGCGTAATATTCTTTCCCTTTCCATTTGGGTTGGCCGTTGGAGATGTAATACTCTATCCATGCGGCCTGGTCTTTGCAATGCCTCGTCAATTTGCTTCAGGTTTCTAGTGGTTGCCATTAGAACCACCCCATCTTGGTTTTCAAACCTGAGAAAGCATATTTACGCCAGAAAAAGTATTAGATGCCCTGCCCTAAGAAATTTAATAATTATTAAAGTAAATGTTCCAGTGTTAAGTTCTAGGGAATAAAGATGCTACTATCATCACGACAAGTCACCAAATTATTTACCATGTATAATATAGGCTGATGCATAAACCACACCCAGATAAAGAAAAGGTGTAGATATATTGCAGTTTGATAGCAATGATCCAAAATACATCAGTATTTTAGTGAATGTAAATGGCCACCCCAACGTAACCTGGTTTTACAGTTTTACTTATCAACCAAACTGCCACAGTGCCACAGCCTGACAACCAGTATTTCAGAGTAGGAAAGATTGAGTAGGGTGCCCCATGTAAGTGCACCACAGATTGCGGTAGAAATGATCCAAAATACATCAATATTTTAGTGAATGTAAATGGCCACCCCAACGTAACCTGGTTTTACAGTTTTACTTCAAATCAACCAAACTGCCACAGTGCCACAACTTGACAACCAGTATTTCAGAGTAGGAAAGATTGAGTAGGGTGCCTCATGTAAGTGCACCACAGATTGTGGTAGAAATGAGGAAAAACATACGGCCAGGTTAGAGAGTCTAACATGTACAACAATGTCAAGTGATGAAAAAGGAACCAGAAACTGGTAACAGGAAGAATTGACATGGCATACATTAGTGCAACAGTAGAAACTTCTAAATGGAATATTGGGGAGTGGGAGACTATTATGAAAAAGAGAAAGAGTAGATAAATGGTTACCCTCCACCGATTTGAATGTGTATTATGATTAATTTGCAATTAATCATTAAGATTATAAATAATTAACTAAAATGTGTACAGGAGTCAACATTAGATGACAGCTAAAATTCAATAAATTCAGCATAATTATGACGAAAGTAGTATGAAGTACAAGACACTAGTAAACGTTTTTATACCCATCAAGTTCTACAAGAAGCTGATTGATGAAAGCTTCATGGTCTTGCTTCTTAGTGTGAATAAATTCGCCTCGAACACCAGCAAAGAGATCGAAATCCTCAACAAAAATTATTACGGGTGCCTACAAAAGTATTAAGTGACATTAATTTTCATAAATAACAGTAATAGTTTTGATGAATCTGAGGACACTGGACAGTGAAAATTGATCTTCAAAAATCAAATGTATGACATATATTTCATGATTGACACAGAATACCAATCGTCAAAGTTCAGCTAATTTCACATAATAGCGTATAAACAATATATATTTTTAATAACATTTATAAAATGCCAAATTCCATAAGCAGCATGCAAGGTTGCACTCTTGTCCTTTAAGGTAAGTCAAAATGTTGAATGATGTCAAACGAGGGTGGACACAATAAGGGTCGAGTGTGTCAACTGACACCACTATATATTTTTTTTTGGAATAAGGTAAAATTTTATTCCTCGCGAATCGCGGTATAGGTAATACGGTACAAAATCACACAGACTCCCCACTGACTCATGGGGTCAAAACGGATACATCAAAGTCAATATTGTGCAGAATCCCAATCGGAGGGGTAATCAGACCCTCGAAAAAGCGCATGTTCCTCTCCCTCCAGACATGCCAGACAGTAGCAGAGAGTCGCAATCTAGCTTGTCTGGCCCATCCAGCAACCATACCCCTGCGATCCCTGATCCAGCTAAGGATCCCTCTAATATCTCTGACGCTGCCAGCACCTCCCAGATACCTCCTGCACTGCTCCAACCAAATATGCCAAGCGAGAGGGCACTCAAAAAATAGGTGGGTCATAGACTCGTCCACGTCTGAGCATAGAAGACACCTCGGGTCTGGAATGGGCACCCCAAACCTAATCAGTCTATCTCTCGTCATCAATCTCCCGAGCATCAATCTGTAAGAACAGAGCTGCATCTTCCGAGAAATCCCTTTTCCCCAGATGAAATCAATATCCTCTATCCTGTCATGCCGAGTCCTAACCAAGTCATAGCATCTCTTGAAACTGAACCTGCCAGGCCCCCCAGAAGAGGCATGGCCAACCCAGTTCCAAGTGTCCCGAGACTGGCTAGTATCAATAGAAATAGTCCGGATCTCCTCGCCAAGCTGAGCTGTGAAAGTGTAAAGCTCCGGTCTCCAAGTACCATCTCGAATGATCAGACTGCACTTCAGCCCCCTCGAGGCCTCTCTATCATGCAGCGGTCCTAAATACTCCAGTAGGGAACGATTGCCCAACCATGGGTCGAGCCAGAGATCAGTGGAGGAACCATCCCTCATGGATCGGCAGATAGCAGTCTGTAGTACGGGTCTACATTTAAGAATAGCCTTAAATGTGACCGAGAAATTATTATCAATCCTGCTCGTCCAGAAATTAGACCTCCTCAGGTATCTGCTCGCCATCCAGTCTGCCCAAAGTGACCCCCCGCCAATGAACTGCCACGCCATCTTCACCCTAGCAGCCTCCTTCATAGCTCGGAGAGATCTCAACCCCACTCCCCCTTCCTCCCGAGGCCAGCAAAGTTGAATCCACGAAATCGCATGTATGCCCCCCCTCCAAAGAAAGTCTGCACACATGGACTCCACCTTCGTGATAGTAGCCACAGGGATCTGGATCGACTGCAGCCAGAACATAGCAATGCCAGCAATGACAGATCTCAGCAGCTCAATCCTGCCACCAAAAGATAGTCCTGCAGCCTGCCAGCCTTCCACCCTCTTCTTAGTGAACTCCACCAAACTCTGGCAATCCTGCTCCCTAGCATAATTCACCGTCAGTGGGACTCCCAGGTACTTCACCGGCAGCTCACCTTTCTCCACTCCCAGAACCAGAGCCCGCTCCTCCTTCTGAGGGCAACTAGAGCTGAAATAAACTCTACTTTTCTCTCTATTAAGCTTCAGCCCCGAGAGCCTCCCGAACTCCTTCATAATGTCAGATAGAGCCCTCATCCCTCCCATGGACGGTCGGAGAAGCACCAGTAGATCATCTGCATAAATCAAGTGCGAGACCACCGGATGGACAAGTCTAAATAGTGGAACAATCCGCCTGCTGTGCACTGCCAGGTCCATCAAGCACGTAAAATACTCCATCACCAGGGTGAACAGGTACGGGGACAATGGGTCGCCCTGCCGCAAGCCTCTGGAGCTGCTAAAGAATCCATACGGAGTGCCCTGTATAAGAACCGAGAAAGTGGGGGAGCAAATGCACTCCCTCACCCTCGCAACCCACCTCTCATCGAATCCCATGGCTAGCATAAGCTGGCAGAGAAAGTCCCTGTTAACAGTATCATACGCCTTTCTCAGATCCAACTTCACACAGGCCTTCATCCCCCAGGCTTGTTGAACTCACGCACCATCTCATGAGCAAGAAGGCTGTGCTCAGCAATCGATCGACCCTTAATGAAGGCCGCCTGATTCCGAGATACCAATCCCTGCATAATCCCCTCCATCCTCCGACACATAAGATGAGTAATTATCTTATAAAGATAATTACAGCATGCAATCGGTCTGAAATCTGCCAGAGATGTCGCACCCTCCTTCTTCGGAACCAGGGTCAGGAAAGTATGATTAAGCTCCTTCAGAAGCTTTCCTGACAAGAAGAATTCCTGAACCGCCTCAAGAACTGGGAGCTTCAAAGCTCCCCAATGTCTCCGAAAGAACCCACTGGAGAAGCCATCTGGCCCTGGAGCTCTGTTGGGATCAGCCTTCATCACAATGTCCTCGATCTCCTCCATCCGAATCGGGGCCAAGAGACGCCTATTCCCATGCTGCGTCACCAACCTCTTAGGAATCAGAGGTGGAAACGTAGTGGGATAGTCCTCCTGATGATACAAGTCCCGATAAAACCTGACTGCTTCTCGCTGGATCTCCACCGGGTCCCCTACCAACTTGCCCTCGCCATCCAGAAGTCTGGGAATACTATTCCGGTGCTGTCGAGTCCGGATAACATCATAGAAGAACTTAGTACATCTGTCCCCATCCTTGAGCCATGAGCATTTCGCCCTCTGAGCCGCACTAATCTCCTCCTGGAGTCTCAAGGAATTGACTTCTGCACTAAGATCCTTCTCTCTGGCCGCCAGCTCCCCACACAAGATGTCAGCTTGCAGGGCCTCCTGAACCTCCCGAAGCTCAGCCTCCTTGTCTGCCAGGGAGGAACGCGGCTTCCGCTTCACCCAGTCCCGAATACCCCTCTTCACCTGCTTGAGCTTGTGGACCATGCGAAACTGAGCAGTGCCCTCCCGGGAGTCCAGCAGACCTCTCGCAACCACCTCCTCATAATCCGCCGAGAGGTACCAACTATTGTTATATCTGAACGGTCTAGCTTTCCAGGTGACTCTCTCCAATAAACCCACCCGAATAGGAGAGTGATCACTCGTCTCAGCCGCTAGCCCCTCCGCCACAGCATTAGGGTAATAGCGAAACCATTCGCTATTCCCCAAGGCTCTATCCAGCTGACATGCAACCCTGCCCTTGGACGCCTTGTTGTGCCAGGTCCAGATGTGCCCTGCTCTCTCCAGCCCCCTCAGCCCCGAGATGAGAAGGCACCTCTGAAAGTCATAAAGAATCGAGTCCTGGACCGGACGTCCCCCCACTTTTTCATGCCTATAAAGCAAGGCATTGAAGTCCCCCATAATAAGCAATAGAAGGTGTTGGGAATCCGCCATCTGGCCAAGCCGAGCAATATCCTCCCAGAGGGACTCACGACGCTTCCTGTCATTATGCCCATAGACAGCACCCAGGAGGAATCTAAAGCCACCTTTGTTCACTAGAAGTATACCAATGATCTGCTGAGTCTTCAGAACCAGGTCCCCATCCCAGCTATCTCTACTCCATCTAACCCAGATCCTCGCCATGTCGCAAATGTCCAGGTTATGAATGTGAGCCCAAGTCGCCGTGTTCCTCCGATCAAGCACTGCTTCCTTCCGGATCTTTGTTTCCAGCAGAATAGCAATATCACACTTCTCCCTTCTCAAAACCCCCCTGATCTCCCTCCAACGCCCAATAGAACACCCCCCTCTGATGTTCCAGGCGAGGACCGACATTAATTAACTAATGGGGGGTCCCCCTGAACACCATCAGAACAGGCACCCGAGGGAAGTGCCCCGTCCATAAGATCAATATCCTCTCCTATCGCTGCAGCCGGAGCCTCACCTCCTACCTCCAGACCCTTCCCTCCCACAGTGGAGCAGGCGCCCCAGGCGAGCAATATCCGAGGGAAGTGACACCACTATATATATATATATAATACCATGAAAAAGATGGCTGTTGGAGCAGGCGCCCCAGCGAAGAACCCTAGGGTTTCTACTGCTAGAGCGATCGGGAGGGAGTCCCAACCCTGGGACCCCGGTGCCGCCCCTACCCCCCCCACACCCCGCGCGCCAGGCGAAGGGCCGGCGGGAGGCGCCGGCGTGTCTGTGGCCGGCGGAGGGGCCCAATCGGGCGGAGCTGTAGCCGCGATGGCAGTCGCGGTCGCGGGTACAAGCCCCCAGGCGGGGGGTCAGGTGGTGGAGGCCGGGTAGGAGCGGCCGGGAGGGGTTGTTGGCCGGCGAACCCAGGTGGGGGGTGCCGGAGGAGGATTGTCGGGTCAGGCGGATCAGTGGGTTCCAGATCCAACGAAAAATCCGAATTTCCAAATCGGATCTGGATCTGGATCAAAAGGAGGCCAGGCAGAGGGAGGCGGATGGACGACGGCCACGAGACGTCGGAGAGCCAAGACCGGGGGTAACGCGGGCGGCGTACAGAACCACTGAAAGGCACGCTACCCTACTGCGAGGCGACCAGGAGAGGGTACAGGGGTGCGGATGACGGCCCAAGGCCCTGTGGTGTCTGCGGGAAGATCGGTAGGCTGGCGCCCCAAGACGACCATGACAGAGAAAGGGAAGAGCAAAGTTGTGGACCTGAGAGGCCAGGGGCCGTGGTCAACCCCGACTGGAGTCACTTCTGGGGTCATTCCTCGTCCCCAGGGGGCGACCCCCCGCCCTGCGGAAAGATCTTCGGCAGATATATGCACGCCAACGGGACCAAAGAGTCCCACCTCCATGGAGTTCGTGCCGCCGAAGAAGGTTGGAAATGGATTTCGGGCCTCCTTCCCAGCTGAGGAGATTGAGAAGGTGACCGCCTTCTAGGATAACACGCTTGTCCTGTATGTCCTGGGAAACAAGCCATTCTATGGCCAGATCCGAGGGTACGCGGCACGTGTTTGGTAGCTAAAAGGTAGTATAGAGATATTTGCTAGGGAGAATGGCTTTTACTACGTGAAGTTCGGACTTGCAGAAGATGTCACCAAAATCCTGCAAGGAGGTCCATGGACTTTTGATGGCAGGTTGATCATCCTAAAAGAAATTCCGACCTGCATTGTGAGAAGGAAGTCCTGAATGCCATCCCTGTCTGGATACGTTTTCCGGAGTTCCCTGTCTGGTTCTGGAGCATTCCACTATTGATGCGGCTAGCCAGCCTGGTGGGCACCCCGATTAAGGCTGATGATGCTACAGCTTTTCGATCGCAGTTGATGTATGCACGGATATTCGTGGAGATTCGAGCGGACAGGGAGCTACCGAGGATTCTGGAGTACGAAGTACCTTCTGGAGAGGTTCTAACCCAGAAGGTGGAGTATGAATGGATTCCACCAATCTGTTCATATTGTGCTTGTTTTGGGCATCTAGACAGTACTTGTCCGTCAGGAGGTTCCCAGGCGGGGGCGACTACGGCTCCGTCTCCTACCGAGATGTCTGGCTCCGGTCGGAAGATGGAGGCCCCATCCGTGGAAGTCGAAGCCGAGGATATCATGCAGGAGGGGGATTGACCGATGGAGGAGGTCGGGGAACTGAGTCTTCCTATTTCTCCACAGTCGGTTCTCCCGAGTGGGACGATGATCACATTTTTGGCACAGAGGAGCATGGTAACCAGAGGCATGGTAGCCTTGGGGAGAGAGGAGCGGGCTGCGGGTGGATCTTCGGAGGAGAGAGTCTATAGCAGGAAGAGACGTGCTGGATCTCTCCGTGATGGCCCCACTAGTGTGGGAGGACATTCCCCCGCTGAGGATGAGGCGCTCTGTGTGGACAACCCGGCCTGGACGCTGGTGCTCTCCCAGGCAGCGACCCAGCAGGCCCACACGACTGGGATGGAGGAGAATTTGTTAGCGACGGATGTGGTACCAACCCCAAGTGCCGATCCGGATGATATTCAGGGGAACCTATCTCTCAATAATTAATGGCTATCATCGCCTGGAATGTGAGGGGTGCGTGTTCGTTAGGGAGATGGAGAGAGATCTGTGGGGTTCTCCACAGAGAGAAGTGCGACATATTTGTACTGTTAGAGACTAAGATTAAAGGGGAGAATACTCTTGCTCGGCGGACTCCATCTCATTGGGTCCAACTCCACAATTTGGCTATATGTGACATAGCCAGGATCTGGGTCAGATGGAATTCGAAGAGATGGGATGGGGACTTGATCATGATGATGGAGCAGCTGATCGTTATCTCTTTCACGAACAAGGGGGGATTTCGGTTCTTGCTGGGTGCGGTGTATGGCCACAATGACAGGAGACGACGGGAGTCCGTGTGGAGCGACATATCCAGAGTTGCCGCTGCTGCGGACTCCTCGTCCCTGCCGCTTCTTCTGATAGGGGACTTCAATGCCCTTCTGCATAGAGGAAAGAAGGTGGGCGGCCGTCCGGTTCTAGATCCGATTCTGTATGATTTCCAGAGATGCCTCCTCCAGGCGGGGCTCCAAGGGTTATCGCGCTCGGGATTCTTATGGACTTGGCATAACAAAGCAGTCCGTAATAGGGTTGCATGCCAGTTGGATAGAACCCTGGGCAACGGAGAATGGTTCCGCCGTTTCCCAAACTCCTCGGCTGAGGGCCTGGCCGCTGGACGAGCGACCATTCCCCCATCAGGGTTGGCTTCACTGTTCAGCCTACTGTGAGGTCTCTCCCCTTCAGGTACAACAACAGCTCGTATCTTTCAGAGGGTTACTTGGATGCTGTTACGGAGGGGCTCACAAGCCGTCAGGAGGGGACAGCTCAGTATCGCATGGTTCATCAGCTCAAGGCTACGAAGAAGGCTCTACGGAGTTGGGTGAAGGATTTGCCCAAGACTACCCTAGAAGATAAAGAGGCGGATCTTCGAGCCATCCAGTAGGAAATGCAATCTGACATGTTGAACGGAGACCTGGCGGCGAGAGAAAAGGAGCTGATCGAGGAAGTCAACATCTTGCGTCTGCAGAAGGAGATTAGCGCGGCCCAGCACGCTAAATGCTCCTGGCTTAAGGATGGTGACCGCTGTTCTAAGTTCTTCTATGATGTTATCCGGACCAGACAGCATCGGAACCATATTCTCCAGCTTCTTGACATGGAGGGCCACCTCGTGAGAGAGCCGACAAAGATCCAAGGCGAGGCTGTCAGGTACTACTCTGAGTTATATTTCCAGTCTGACTACTTGTCTTCGTTCCATGATGTAGTTCCGAAGAGACTAGTGACTCCCTATGGAAATGGTCTTCTACTTGCCCCTGTTACTATGGAGGAGGTGGAATCCATTATCAAGACGGCAGATCCCAACAAGGCATCCAGACATGATGGTTTTAGCAGTGGATTCTACAAACGTCACTGGGATACTCTGAAGTTCCCGGTCCTTGAGGTGGTACAGGAGTTTTTCACCAAAGGAAAGTTGTTGAAGGAGCTGAACCATACTTTCCTGACACTTGTGCCAAAGAAGGAGGGAGCGACATCGCTGGCGAATTTCAGACCTATTGCGTGTTGTAATTATCTTTATAAGATAATTACGCACCTTATGTGCCGGTGGATGGAGGGGATCATGCAGGACATAGTCTCTCCGAACCAAGCGACTTTCATTAAGGGGAGGTCGATCGCGGAGCACAGCATGTTGACGCATGAGATGGTGAGGGGCTTCAGTAAACCTGGCGGAGAGAAGGCATGCGTGAAGGTGGATCTGAGGAAGGCCTATGACATGGTCAATAGGGATTTCCTTTGTCATCTGATGTCTGTCATGGGTTTCGATGACGGCTGGGTTGCGAGGATCCGGAAATGCATCACGACTCCCACTTTCTCTGTCCTCATCTAGGGCACCCCATTTGGGTACTTCCAGAGCAACCGTGGACTTAGACAAGGCGATCCTGTCCCCTTACCTATTCACGTTTGTCATGGAATACTTCACATGCTTGATGGACACGGCAGTGCATCATGGGAGACTGGTTCCATTGTTCAAGAGAATTGACCCTCCGGTTACCCACCTTATTTATGCAGACGATCTCTTGGTGTTCATCCAGCCATCTTTGGAGGGTATGCACACGATTGCGGAAATTATGGGAGAGCTGGAATCCCTTTCGGGCCTCCAAATGAACAGAGAGGAGCAGAATGTATTTTAGCTCCCTCTGCTCCCAGAAGGAGGAGTGGGCCGACGCGCTGGGAGTCTAGAGGAGCGATCTACCGGTGAAGTATTTAGGGGTTCCTCTCACAGTTAACTATGCGCGGGATCAGGACTGCCATAGTCTGGTGGAGTACGTCCAGAGGAGGGTTGAGGGATGGAAAGCCGTTGGTTTATCTTTTGGAGGACGCATCGAGCTGGTTAGATCGGAAATATCAGCTGTGGCCCATTTCTGGCTGCAATCCATCCTACTTCCTATTGCCACTATCAGGAAAGTAGAGCGGATTTGTGTAGACTTTATATGGAAGGGTGGTATGCATGCGATCTCCTGCGAGCAACTTTGTCGGCCCAGAAAGGAGGGAGGAGTGGGGCTACGGCTATTGTTGGAGATCAGGGAGGCCTCGGCGTTGAAGCTGGCATGGAGATTCATCAATAGGGGATCCCTCTGGGCTGACTGGATGCATAACAGATATGTGAAACATGGCAACCTCTGGGA
The DNA here is from genome assembly GCA_029216955.1 of Iris pallida. Classification (NCBI taxonomy): domain Eukaryota; kingdom Viridiplantae; phylum Streptophyta; class Magnoliopsida; order Asparagales; family Iridaceae; genus Iris; species Iris pallida. Next base: position 210,720 of record JANAVB010036113.1, read on the forward strand.
CTGTGCCACGGACAACAATCATTCCGTCACTTTCAAGACTATTTTGAGGCATAGGGGGGTACTCAAATCTACAATCCGGAGAGTCATGAAGGATGGGGCTGACACGAACCTCTGGCGGGATCCTTGGATTGATCGTCAATCTCTGTTAGAGATCAGGGGAGCACCGTCGCATCAGGAGGATAGAAGGGGTCTGACTTGCCAACGGATTATCCGAGATGGAGAGTGGAGGCCTGAGTCCTACCGCTATACCGAGGAGCTTGGTGAGATTATCATACAGTCGCCTTTGACCCAGTATTGTCAGCTAATCGATGGGTCTGGGACCCGCCTGGAGTTTCTACTGGGACTGGACAGTTCCAGTTCCGGAGCTGCTATAACCTCGTTAGGCGCACTTTTCCTCTGAGTACTGACTATGAGTTCGTATGGTGTAGGAGACTTGCAAGGAAGATGCAACTGTGTGTTTACCGGCTTCTACTTGGTCGTCTTCTGACGAGGGATCGGCTTAGTGCTTTTGGAGTTCAGGTCCCTGACCCTAAGTGTGTGCTATGCAGTGTGGAGAATGAATCTATAGGGCACATTTTCTTTGAGTGTAACCTGTCATGGCAGATCTGGTCTGAGCAAAGCAGGGTGTTGGGTGGATGTGACTCAGGAAAAGGGGTTGGGGACATCATCACTGGGCTCCGTGATAGCAGAGGTAGAGGACAGGACTGGTTCCGGACCGCCAGAGTTCGACAGGCCGCCGCTGTCTGGCATGTATGGAGAGAACGAAATCGGCGTATCTTCGAGGGGCTAATCACCCCTCCTGTAGGCATCCTCCATAACATTGAATTTGATGTAAATGTTATGGAAAACTGATGAGTGGATCTCCCACTATGATTGTATGTTGTAAGATTATTGCGTTGCATTTGGAATAAAATTTACCCTTTTTTTCCAAATATATATATATATATATATATATATATATATATATATATATAGAGAGAGAGAGGAAAATGTACCTAAGGTCGACCTTAGGTAAGTTACCTAAGGTCGACCTCATTTTCCTCACTTAACAACATTTTTTTCTTGAATTTTTTTTTATGGGATTCATCTACACCTTATTGATTGGCAACATACCAAATTTCAAGAAAAAATAATATTGTTTAGCCCCCTATCAATAAGGTGCAAAATCGACGGTGTAGCAGCAAAGTTTTAGACCGTCGATTTTGCAAGGGATAGATAGGGGGCTAAACAATATTATTTTTTCTTGAAATTTGGTATGTTGCCAATCAATAAGGTGTAGATGAATCCCATAAAAAAAAAATTCAAGAAAAAAATGTTGTTAAGTGAGGAAAATGAGGTCGACCTTAGGTAACTTACCTAAGGTCGACCTTAGGTACATTTTCCTCATATATATATATATATATAGAGAGAGAGAGAGAGAGAGAGAGAGACGCCCCCCATGTCAACTCAATTTCATTAGTTTACAACTAACTGAAGTAGATTATGTTTTCAGAATATGATAATAAATTATGCAGGACTCTGATACTTCACAAGGTCCATCATAAAGGACACAAGATCCCTACACTATTAATTCCAGTTGACATTCTTTAAAAAATACCACTATGGTTTCGACGTGAAACTAGTAACTTGATAAGAGGAACAAAAAACAGGGGAAAAGAGCTCAGAGGACAACCAAATCCCTAGCTGTCTGGAAAAGCTCTCTAACATTTGATGCACTCTGTCCAACCCACAGACCAGCTTCTAGTTGACGAGCCTTGACCTCAACAACAGGAACCTTGGCTTCAGCAGCAATGGCCAAGGCAAGGGATGTCTTCCCTGTTCCTCTCTCGCCGACAATAAGAACTCCCTACAGCACCAGTCATACAGATTACCCACTAAATCAGGGCCAGTAAGGACAATATCAATGGTAGAAGAAACTTAAATACTAAAGGATATAAACATTGAGGTTGAAAATCAGCAGTGGCATGTAGAAGTAAGTTTCAACTAATATCTAAAATCAGGCTGGAATATCTCAAGTATCTCAAAGGACAAAATTATATTACCAAGTCATGGACTCAATACATACATGCATATAATCCAAGAACATGTTCCATATACATCAATATTAATTGTATACCTGCTAGGAAGACAAACAGACTCCACAATTAAAGTTGCCAAGAATGGGTTTGATGAAAACTAATTGAAACTATAAAAGAGTGTGCAGTTCCTAATTTATGGAGGAAATGACTCTCAATGGAGCTAAATCGTCATTATCATCATCGTCATTCAAGCCTTCTCCTATCGTAATTGTGTCAGTTACAGGAGAATACACAGGAGGAACCATGAAGAGGTAACAATTTTTCCCAAAATCCAGATACGTAAGACCCATTATGATTTTCTCCAACAAAAAATAGCACAAAAACTCCTCTTCCAATTGGGACCCACAAATCCGATTCTCAGATGAAATGTGCTCTGATTTTTTTCCCTATAGGGAAAGGATAGGAATTCTATTCAGTTTTCATTGTTCTATATTTGATAAGATATTATCACATTTAATTTTCTTTTTTAGATTGCTTAAACATCTACCAATCCAGTATAAATATATTAAAGATTTATTGTATATTCTTACCTCTTATCTGTAATTTCTTCTCTTTTACTCAGAGTTACCTAATTATTTGGTTTTTAAAACTCTTATAATTTTTCCGTACGAAAGTATCATTTAGTAATTTGGTTCAAAAATAAAATTCATTTAGTATTTTGGTTTTTTTTCTTAAGAAACATATATATAATTAATCTGCATCTTAAAAAACAAATGAATTGGTTTTTTTTAGTTCCTTCTAATGTAACCACAACACCTACTCCTAACAGTAGAGCTACCAATGTGGGCGTCCTAAAGGAAGAACAATATGCAATCATTCGATGTCATAGGAGGTGTCATTACGTCAATCGTAAGGGCACAAGCAACAACACTAGCAATCCATATTGTCCCATGACAAAAAAGTTCTTTTATCATATTTTGTTTCAAAAGTTTACATCTAAATTATGACTCTACTCTAAAAACAAGTTAGGTTGATTTCATGGTATTATCAAGGTAGTCAAAGGCGCAAGGCGCACTCGAGGTGCAAAGGGTCCATATCACCAGAGGCACAAGATGCACTTAAGACGCGCTCACGAGTGAAGCGAGACGCATAAATAAATAATAATAATATATACATAAAAAATAGTAATGCAAAAAATAAAATAAAAATATGCTAAAACATAACCAAGTGAACTAGCGGAGCAGCAGTAACAATAACAGTCAACAAACTAACAAGAGTTTGTATTCTTTCCACCATGTTTTAGTAAATTTTATTTATTTTAGTTCAACTATATCCAACTTGGCAACCGCGAAAAGGGCTAACTCCCTCCTATTTGTATGAGGTAAGGGCCATATCCATGCCTCAAAATCTTTTGTGTGTATATATATACATATATATATATATATATGAACAAAAAAAATCATACGGCACATCTTTTCTTGGTCGCGACTTGCTGAAAGGCGCACCTTCGGTGCGTCCGGAGAAAAGTGCCTCGCCTAGTGGGATGCGAAGCGCAACTGCTGTGCCTTTTTGCGAGGAGCGCTCGAGGCACGCCTGACTACCATCGTTATTATTTAGCAACTTTCTCAAGTTGATTACCTAGTTTCATGAATATTTGACAAATAAAGGATTGTGTGTTCATTATTTTCCTTATAATTTAATAAGCTCCCATGGGGCCAATATATGGGCATTTCTGGTTTTCAGGGTTTTAAATGTTAATGTAAGGAAGCATGCTTACTCGGAAAATTGATGTCTTGTATGTGACACGTTGTGTTAGAAGAAACGTATTGGACACATCACGGACACTTCAAAATATACTAAGACACAAGAATAGGTGTTATCCAGGTTGTCATGGCGTGTCCTATTCATGCCCATGCAACATAGGTTAACGGGTACGGTTTTATTAACCCATCTAAACATAACCCTAAACTCTGGATTCGACCCCTCTACAACTGGTGCATCCCACCTCCCATCCAATGCAATCCCTTATGGGAAGCTGCAAAGGTAGGACACATCACGGACACTTCAAAATACACCAAGACACAAGAATAGGTGATATATAGGTTGTCTGTCGTATTTATGTTCATGCAACATAGTTTAACACAGCAACATTGCTTTTTCATGTATGTCATTTGTTTTTGCATATTAATATTAGAAAAGATTAAGAGATAAATTTTATGTATAGTTTGTTTTTGCATATTAATATTAGAAAAGATTGGATAAATTTTATGTATAGTTTGCTCTCATCAAGTTGCTTCCTATGTATTTAAATTTTTTATTATATTGTTTTTGCTAGTATTGTCCTATTCAAAAAAATCCTTTTTTCAGAATCAGTGAACAAATTGAACTGGAATCATCTCCAATTTGTTTGTGTAGGAATTTTTCAGATTATTGAGGCTGGTGAAAGTAACCAAGATCCTTCAACCTCAAATCGTACTTAATTTGGCAGCCTTTTCCAATTCAATCAAACTTATCCCATTTGAAGACAGTACACCCCGGGGCAATAAACGATTAAAGATGCAATGACCATGGAAAATTGTCCAAAGTAACCCATATTCATGCTTGCATTTCCCATTTACAGAGTTACTCCATGTTAGGGACTAGAGGTGGTACTCGGCATGACAATAACATGTGATGCCTGCCTCCTGGAGCATGTGGGTTCTAGTCATTAAACAATATCTTTGTTAATGGAAGTAATGCTACACGAATCTGACTCTTTTCAGATCCTGCATAAGTGGGAGCCTCATGTGGCTCTAGGATTCTATGTGAGGGACTCAGAAGCACAAAATGATTTCCGTGATTCCTTCAAAAGATTATGGTAAGGTAATAAGCTTAAGTACTATTTAACTTCCTAACATGAAGAGCTTAACTTTCTAAAAAAAACAATGTTGCAAAAATCAGTCTAGTCAGCGCCTAGTCACTAGTTGGCCCTGGCCGCCTAGGATTTGGGAAAAATAGGCCAAAAAATCAAAAATCCCCAAAATCGACCGAAAAATCGGTAAGTCGAGCACATGGTCGGCCAACTAGCGCTGGATTTTGAAAACAATTTAAAAAAATACAAGTATAAACCCGATCCGACCCAAAAAACCAAATCCATTCAAACCCTTAAAACCCCCGAACGGCAGCCAAAAACCGAACCAAAAAAAACTTACCTAGACACCAACTGAACAAACGTCGAAGCCAACCAAGCAACAGCTGCAGCCCATCGACCGCCGCTGCAGCCCGAAGGTGACTTTTTTTATATTTTCTTCTTTTTTCTTTGTTGTTTTTTTTCAAATTTTTTTTCAATTGCAAAATTCACAATAAGAAGAAAGAGTGAATAATGATAAAGATGTTCTCCAAGCGGATGATTGTAGTCAAGCTCAATATTAGTTGGTTGATGGGGTCGACGATGAGAGTGATGTTGATTCCGTGACTAGAGCTACATGAGAGGTGCTTGACCAAGCATGTGAACGAATGAAATACTTGAACCTAGGAGGAGCTCTAGGATCACGAGAGAATTTGATGAGGAAGAGTTTACATAGGAGGCCGAAGGAGATGATGACTTTGAGTCCGATGAAGAAAGAGATATGTCCTTAGTGGATGAGCACGATGATATTTTTGATGATTGATGAACACTTTAATCTATCTTCTTCTATTTTTGTGAATTTTGGATTATGTATAGGACTTTGTCACTTTGGGTACTTCATATTTTGATGACATATGACATATATTGCATATATATTATTTTTCACACACATATATATTGGCATATATATATATATATTTTTTTTTTTGGAACCAGGTAAATTGCTTCTGGAATCGCTCCCACTGGGATTCGAACTCCTGACCACTCGGGCCGCATGCATCACTCTTAACCACTAGGCTAGAGGTCATCTGCATATATATATATATATATATATATATATATATATATATATATATTAAAAAACTCAAAAAAATTAATCCGACTAGTCCCCGATTAATTCTTATTCCCCGCGAACCGACTAGCGGCCGACTAACGGTTTTTACAACCTTGTAAAGAACAACATATAAATTATTTTTTGGAATAACACGAGGAAAAGAAGTGGAGAGATGAACATACCCGAGGTGCACGAGCTCCTTTTTCCTTAAAGGCAGTGGGATTTTGCAAACATGTCACAATATCATTAATTTCCTCTCTCATAGAGTCAACACTAGCAAAATCATCCAAACGTATAGGCGGATTCTTTACCCTCTGCATCAGCCAGTTACATTATGTGACAAACATCCTTAAAAGCACAAAACAAAGAAATAGTACAGCATACTCAAGCTTTCATCATTTATATTCACACCTTCATCTGATCGAACGCAGACCTTATGGGATCAACACCTTCCTTTTTTCTTTGAATTGTTCTCCTTAGTTTAAACCGAAGATAACTTTTCTGCAGGCACATAAACAAAATGAGAAAAAAAATATAGATTTTCACTTAAAAACCAAACATAACTACAAGTTTTACATTATAAACTCATAGTACATTATTACACAGTATCAAGTTATTAGAGTTTGTCGTCAATGCTTTCAAGAATAGTTTGTGCATAAAACCAATGCAACCAGAAAGAGTGAAGTCTCTCTGATTGAGTAGATAGTGTGTTCGGCATGATAAACCACAAGTACCCTTTTTATTGTCTCGTCTACAACAGTATATCACTTGCTATAAGGCAATTGACACCCAAAGGGCTGTTTATAAACCTGAACTTCTTTGTATGCAAATTGTATCTAAATGTGTTTGTTTCACACTTCCACTCTTTCTAATATGTTCTGACACAAAACTGATTCAACAACTCCCTAATAAAAATGATATACAAACAAGGAAAGTAATCCTGAAAGTTTTATATAGATTCTGTGATCATGATAGTTTTGGTCAAAGTGAGACGACAAAGTATCAAAGGAGTAATGTTAGTTACAACAAAGCCGTACCACTCTTTGTAACTTCCTTATGTTTGGATCTCTTCGTAAAGGTCCATAACCCAAGAGCCTAGGTACCTTCCGCCTCAAATAACGGAACACATTAAATAAAACAAACCCATATATGACGCTTCTTATGAGAAACCACAAGTACCACTGTATATTATCCCTTTTCCTTGCTTTATAATTAATTTCTGCCTCAGACTGCCATCTCAAAAACCATGTGGTGCCAACAGCTTGATATGCTTCCTCAGGCCATGCCATCCCTAAAGCCATTCTCACCTGAATGATAAGATAATGGAAAGACAATATACATCAAACTTTCTAAATCAATAAGAAAAGCAGGATGGTATTGCTTGATAGAGGCCCTGAACTGGTTAAATAATTCAAACATTTGCTTTTTTTACCTACCGGCTTTGGAATGATCAGCTCAATTAATGGAAAAATGACAACCACCATTATATCATCGTTGATATTTTTTATCCTGCTGTAAATACGTTTTCTAACATAAGAAACAACTGTTGACTTCCATAATCCAAGTGAGCATTCCTTTGATAGCCTTGCTATCAGGTGAAACTGCTGACTGATATCTAAATCTGAAAATGGAATCCACATCAATTGCACAATGGTTGGAACACCAGATGCTAGCATTTTCATATACAGTCCATCAAAGCCTCCGACGTCTTCAAATAGTAGATCAAATTCCTGTGTCAAGTTTGACAAATAAATAAACTCCAGACACATCTTATTGGATATATAGACAAGAGATAAGTGTTTGATAATATACCAATCACATGAATATATCAGTCTTACAGAAGAACCTGGCATAGATACCGGCAAGGAACTAACCTTAATATCAACATAGTATTCTTTGTCATCACCCTTTAGTGAAACATACATGACAGCCCAGTCATGCCTAATACGAGCATTTTCTATTAGTTTCTTGGACAGAGCATAAGGAACTGCCACTGGATCCATTTCCCATCTGTTTTTGTCATCATTGTACCATGTCTTAGTCACCACCCTCTCTCGATCCAGAAGGATGCGCTCCTGCAGCAACCATAAAGTCGTTAGTGTTATGATCTAATAGCACTTTATGTAGAATGTCATAAAGGTTTGAACTGCAAGTGGTCATAGAAGTGAAGAATGAATACAGGTACTCGCAACAAATGTCCAGTCGCACTACAAATAAACAAATACTGGAATTTGTGTAAGGCCAGACATAAAGCAAGATTTGACCTATGTTACACAGAATCAATGGAGGTATCTACACCATAACGCATTGGATATGTACAGGCTTAACACACTGATATAACAAGAAGGACATGTGCTGCCCAAATTTTAAAACTCTATATCTGATGTGTATCAGTGACTGACCTTCCCTCTACTTTGGCATCCAGTTTATTCATTTCTAGTCATAGTTCTAATATTCAAGATTTATTTTGCAAAAAAATAATGAATTATTAGGCATCTACAGACTTACAAATATATCCGGCATTTATCTGGAGGTTGGAGAACTGATCGTATTGTTCATGAATTATTCGTAATCCGCATTTTTTGCAAATTATTAAAATAATACACTACAGATAACCAATTCACAAGTTAGTTAACAAAATTTAGCTGCACAAAGTCATATCACAAAAGGAAAACTCAGGAAACAATATTGTACTTCCTCATTATAGCTTATAACATGGTTTGAAGCCAATGAAGTAGATGGGAAGCAATCTTAATACCAGCAGCTAAGTACAATTGCCAGCAAGCAAATACTTCCCCTTCTCTCTGTTCTTGAGCGAAAGAACAAAAGGATCATTTGTTTTGGTGTCATTGTTTCAAGGAAAACTCAGGCAAGCAGGCAACAATGTCGTACTTGGTCATTCTAAGTTATAAATGAATTGAAGCATAGTTTGCAGTTTTGGCCGATGGATACAGTTTGGTACGTCCCAATCGGATACCGAAATTGACGATGGGAGTCACTTTTCCAGTCAATTCGACAGAAAAAATTGAACGAAAAAGACCAATCAGCAAAGGTGTAAAACTTATTAAGATTTTAAAAGCATGTAAATGAAGAAAACTTCTTTATTAGCTATAAATCAATCAATAAGAGTGACTATCATTTCAATTAATTTAAAATCAAAAATTACTAAAAAATAATACAGAAAATACTCAAAAATTATGCATAAATGTATAAAATATTTTTTATAAAGTTTTAATAATTTATTAATAATTATTTTCTTTCTGATACCAAAAAATCCGATATTCCGATCGGAAACTAAAGATACTGTCGATACGCTGATTCCAATACCCCTTGGCATGGTCCAATACCGATTTGGATACCGTGAACCTTGGTTTGAAGCCACTGAAAAAGCAATCTCAATACCAGAAGCTAAGTATAGTTGCCTGCACCTAAATACTGCCCCTTCTCTCTGTTCTTGAGCAAATGAAAAAATCATTTGTTTGGTGTCTTTGTTTCGAGTAAGGAAACTGAATGATGGGCTACACTTGTTCTCTCAAGAAGAACAAAATCCGTCAAATTGTATCTTACTAAATCCACTTATTGTGGATGTCCCCTCATTAACATTACATAACATCTTTAACTATTTGTATATGGTCTTCTTTTTTCTTAGCTTCTCTTTTTGTCTGGGCTTTTAGTCTAATGTTTATATTCAACGGCCATCATTATTGGCAATAACTCATTGAATCTATTATTTAAGCTCATAATAAATTAAAAGTTACTCATGCTACTCAGCCTGGAGCCTTGAACATTGTACAAGGATGTGTTCCAGGAGTATCCCAATAGCTTCTGGGCAGAATTGCCACAACATGGGCATTCTTCTTAGCAAGAGTTATCACAGTAGGATAACGGCAAGGAGGATTTAAAGGCATTATGGCATTAAGATTTCAAACTTCAAAGGTTTAGCTAGCCTAAGGACCCCCCACTACTCTGTTGTATTTGGTACCAGGAGCTTAGGGACTTAGGATATACATGTGCCTCATGATCATATTATTGCTAACACACATAACTTTGAGAGCCATTATCATATTATTGAGGAATGTCTGTCTTTATCAGAACATTTTGCTTCTCAGTCTAGTCAGTCAGCAATAATCTTTTGGTGGACGGTGGACGGTGGACACTGGACATCCGGAAACATATTTCATGTAGCTTGGCAAGGAAACTTTGAGTCAATGATACATGACCCTTTACAAACCTCTCGAGCCAGCAATCTAGGGTCATGATTCACAACCAGAGGGACTTAGGACACATGTGAGTCCCTAAACTTGAGGGGTATTCTTCTTCTATACTCTTATTCATTTTTTGTTCAAAGACTCCAAATTTTGCGTAATCGGTACAGATTACTTTTTGACTTTTTTCGAAAAGGTAATTTACTAATTTTGGTACTATTGAACTACAAAAAAATATTACAGAGGTGTCTGTAGTTCTCCTAACCACTTTGTAGTTTGGCCTGAATACCAATGTTACTCGGTATGTCTATAGAACTAGGATCACTATCACTTTTATAATTACAATTGAGCATGAGATCTCTAACATCTTTGATGATTCTTTCTTGCATCCAAATGGACCTGATTTACTCCCTCTGATAAAATCTTTTGCTCCTCTCTTGCTAGATATTCCAAATTGTGAAGTTGATTATGTGCCTGACGAGGACATAGAGCTGACTCTTGTACGTATTCTTGTCTCTGAGTTATAGAGGTCTCATCAATAAGGCTGTGTGCTCTTCAAGGGTAATTGCAAGTGTTCCCTCAGATTGCTCCATATGTTCTTGGAATAGTCGCACTGGAAAAAGATATGTCCGGTGGATTCCTCATGTCTTTGACATAATTCACTCTCTCCTGATATTGTTAACCCATAGCTTAACAGCTTACGTTTGGTTGGTAGTTTGTCTCTTAGCCCTCTGTAAGTACAGAATGACATATTGCTGCAATATCCCTTATACCAGATCATATTCACCCATTCAGGTGTTGAGAACTGGCCCCTTAGCAGACTATAACCTGTTTTCATTGAGAATTTATTGCTGTGTCCAAACCCAAAAGTTCTTAGGCTTCCTGTTTGGAATCATAACCTGTTTGATCTCCCCAAAGATGGGAGCTGTGATAAGGAGTTTTTTTGGTTGCCATTGCGCATCTTTGAGGATCTTGCTTACAGTGTAATCTATATATATCTTAGAAATATATAAATATCAACACTCACCCTCGCTAAAACTCTAGAGATTTGGTACGGTGGCAGGGACTTTAACATTGTATAAGAGCAACCCATATTTATTATCCGGCATGCATTTCAAGCGGATTAAAAAAAAATTATACTGCATCGTGAATCCAGCTCTCGACCCATTCGACCAGCAGGGCGTTTTAGAATAATATTAATATTAACCCTCAACCCTCTATCAAAACTTTTTAGATTTTTAGTGCAACGGTAGGGACTTTAACACAAACATACATAATGTCACATTGTGTAGTATACATGTATTTAATAATATAAATATTAACCCACTATAGCTCTAGAGTTTTGGTGCAGTGCTAGGAACTTCAACATGGTACCAGAGCTACCCAGGTTCGAATCGTTCCATGTGCACATTGTAAGCGGATTTTAAAAAATATTACATCACTGTGTGAATCCACCTCTCGATCATGAAATCTCAACTTGCAGGGACATGTTGAATAATATATAATATTTACCCTCAATCCCCACCAACACTCTGAAGTTTTGGTGTAATGGTAAGGACTTTCACAATATGCAACAAACGGTTCAACACAAGAATGACATACGTATATCAAAATCTACGACAACCAAGAACGCACAGTGAGGAAGTTAATATAATATATACAAAATAGAGTCCATTAATGATGACCACAAGAAACAAATAAAACCAAGAGACTGGTTCAAGAGGGGGTGCTAACCCAACTCCAATAGTTATTTGTTATTATGGTAGAAAAGAATTAAATCATAACAAAGATAGCGTGGTGACTGTCATTATACACAGCAGATAATACAAAATTGTCCATTGTCCTTCCGGGAAGAAATATTTATCATCAACAAAAGTAGATTTTGTAGCAACTTTAATCTAATGGATATAGTTTGACAAAATAGTATCTCTCTCCATTATTTATTCCTTATAGCAGGGAACAATTTTATGTAACGACAAAAATGACAAGTTGGTGATTCTTCCCATACCAAGATCATATAGAAGTCTCCAGTGCGACTCTCAGAAGAAATATTTTGTATCAATAATTAGACACATGAGAGTAATGGACATTTTGACAAAAGAATACCTGTCTTTGAGTCATGTACTGTCTACCATGCTCCGTGTTCTGAAGTAGATCCCTCTTCAAGTTAGCCTTAGCTTCTTCACGCCACTTCTTCCATCCATGATATAAATGAAGACTGACAGCTTTGGGAACTGTAACTTCTTTCTGTCCAAACATCCACTTTAGCTCGACTTCTGGAAAACCTTTCACAATTTCCTCAGCAGATGTCTCAACAAGGAAACGTTTTTCATCTCCATACCTTTTCAATTTCTGTCTCAACTGGCCTTCCAAATTCATTTGCATCCGTTGCGACTCTTTAAGTGCTCGCTTTATGTTAGTAAAACTTTGGGTACTACTATCCAAAAACATGTCGGGATCTTCAGCTTCTATAACTCTTGGCAGTAGCGTTTGCTCCCAATATTCTTTTTGGGCTGTTTCTAACTGTTTCTTGATATCATAGCTAGATAGTCCAGAAGAGTTCTTTTGCTCTCTGTAAAGAAATAGAAATTACTATGAGGAACTAACAAACACTGAACAATGTGGTAGTAAAACTGGTACGTGAGAAATAGTCACCACAGAATCTTTGCTTGCAATCGGGTACGCAACTGTTACTTTATCCAGTACTAATTTTGCATACTCATAAAGCTCACTAAAGTTATTAGACCATGTCACATATACTCTTGAGATTTATCACCTGTTATTCTTTTGAGCACTAAATACCAAGACAAGATTACTATATTATTGACCCACACTAGCTTTCCATATGCTAATATTTTCACTGAAGTTATGACTGTAACATATACTTCTGAGATGTCTTGCCAGTTATTCCTTTAAGCAGTAAATACCAATGCAAGAAGCCTCGTCCCACATAATATGGTCCACTTTCCAGATCAAATTACGAGATATCAGAGTTAATGTTCACAGACCGTCTACATGGTGTCATGTCATCAAGTATCAACTTATGTTGGTAACTCTGACTCCCGTGTAGTGTTGTACTACACACACATTGTTAATAGTTATTTAATTTTGTTATCCAGCATACCATGTTGACATCGTTATCAGCTTTTAAATCAGAGATGTACCCTAAAAATGTAATATATCCAGGAAGCAAACCCTTTGTGCCAAAAATCACATGCATACTAATATTTCATGAGAATCTTAGTTGCGACATTCCATGAAGATAATACAGATATAAACAAGTGAAGTTGCTTGTTCAAGAGACTGCCACACACCACCTGCCTACTGAACTCTCCACCGTAAGCAGTCTCCCTCTCGATAAATTAAAGCATCCTAATAACCATACTGATGGAAGAGCATCATTGGGTTTGAATGGATTTCTGAGTTCAAGTCAGAGTACCCTGGGCTTGAGTTGACTAATCTGGGTGAATTATTAGGTTCATTTAGATTTTATTTTGTATGAATATTTAATAGGATTAGATTTATTTAATTGGGCCTATCTTGTTAAGATTTATTTCATATGGGCCAAGTATGCTCGCTTGCCTATAAATAATGATAGTATGTTGGACTTTTGACTATAAAAATTACATGAATAATTGAGATTTTGACTTTATTGTTGTGTGGTGAGAGACTGAATTCACAGACCCACAAACCTTGGTTCTTCTTTTGATTTGATACTTGGGATCTGTGTTCTTTGAGTCCCCACTTCTGTGAAAGTACCTTTTCTCCCATGAAATCCTCTATGTGCACCGTTTGGGTAAACCTAAATCACTATTTTGTACTTAAATTGTTAATTTCACTAATTTGGTAGATTATTTGTTGCTTGCATTATAAGTTATCAATTTATGATGAGCTACCGCATTATCTCAAACTTTGATTTGATGTCGAACCCGTTTAGGACAACCCTGTAGTCTTTCCTATGTCAGATATAAAATCCTTCCAAGAGAATCTTACCCTTAATACAATTTCCCTTAACGTATCATACTCCCTTCAATCCTCCAACCTCTCAACCTTCACATTCCCGCTACTAACATGCCCTTCAAGACCCTATCCCTCTCCTTCTCTGTTGCCAATGTCGAATCCGACATTCCCCATGCTACTTCACCTTCTAACGCCTAAGCTCTCTTGACTCAACTTTACTTCTCATGGCCCTCTTATATAATCTCCCTCCTTTTCAACCTCGTCGCCGACAAGACTGCCTCCACATCTCCTCCCAAGAACTTTGCCTCTTTGATTCTTGCCCAGAGAACCAAAAGTGAGGCAGCTAGTCCCTTTGTGTACTCCATGAACTGATGATCTTTGTACATTGGGTCTTTCTTGAGTAAATCCTTCAACAGCCATGGTTTAAAAACTTGATTTCAGTTTTAGTGTTTTAGTACCTGATGCTCTCTACCAGTATCGATACCGGCAGCTTCGGTATTTTTGGATCTGAGTTCTGGAATTTAGGGTTCATCTCTTTTCCAAATAGACTTTATTGACAATATGAAAATGAAAGATTATGGAGTATACATAATTTATATTTCTTTTCTTTTTTGTATTGATCAAAAATTGCATAATTACATGATTTGAATAAGTCAAGTATCACAGTTCAAGATTTTGGGGTTTGGCAAGGTATATAAGTATTTACAAAGAAGTTATTTATTTTCAGTTAAATATTTTTTGTTGTTTAAAAAGAATGTTATATTATAAAATTTTAGTCAAGCTTTTCGCGTTTTGAAAAGTCTACAATTTAGGGGATGAATACTACAATTTAGTCCCTTAGGATAAAAAGGATATATATATATATATATATATATATATATATATATATATATATATATATATATACACTTCGGCGGAATAGGGTTGCATGTCAGCTTGATAGAGCTCTGGGAAATGGGGAATGGTTCCGTCATTTTCCTAACACTTCGACGGAGGGTTTGGCTGCTGGGACGAGTGACCATTCTCCCATCCGGGTTGGATTCACTTGTCGGACTCCTGGAAAGGCCCGTCCTTTTAGGTACAACAACAGTTGGTACCTCTCTGAGGGCTATCTGGAGGCTGTCACAGAGGGGCTTGATAGTGGTCAGCAGGGGACGGCCCAGTTCCGATTGGTCCGTCGTCTCAAGGCCACGAAGCAGGCTCTTCGGAGTTGGGTGAAGGGGTTGCCGAAGACTTCCTTAGAAGATAAGGAGGGAGAATTGCGAGCCATCCAGGAAGACATGCAGGCTGACATGCTCAATGGGAACTTGGCGGCTAGAGAGAATGAGCTGATTGAAGAAGTCAGCATCTTGCGGTTGCAGAAGGAGATCAGCACGGCTCAGCGTGCCAAATGCTCCTGGCTCAAGGACGGCGACCGGTGTTCCAAGTTCTTCTATGATGTCATCCGGACCAGGCAGCATAGGAATCACATCTTCCGACTTCTGGATGTGGATGGCAATCTTGTGGGGGAGCCGGCTGCGATTCAGGGCGAGGCGGTCAGGTACTACTCTGAGTTGTATTTCCAGACTGACTACTTGTCTGTGTTTCCAGATATCATTACGAAGAGATTGGTGACTCCGTACGGGAATAGTATTCTTCTTGCTCCCGTTACATTGGAGGAGGTGGAAGCTATTGTCAAGCTGGCGGATCCCAACAAGGCTCCAGGCCCGGATGGTTTTAGCAGTGGTTTCTACAAACGCCACTGGGATACTCTGAAGCACCAGGTCTTGGAGG
Organism: Iris pallida; assembly: GCA_029216955.1. Classification (NCBI taxonomy): domain Eukaryota; kingdom Viridiplantae; phylum Streptophyta; class Magnoliopsida; order Asparagales; family Iridaceae; genus Iris; species Iris pallida. Next base: position 226,617 of record JANAVB010036113.1, read on the forward strand.
TGGTACAGAAATTCTTCACAAATGGAAAGCTGCTAAAAGAGCTGAATCACACATTCCTGACCTTGGTGCCTAAGAAGGAGGGAGCAACAGCGCTGGCGGACTTCAGACCTATTGCATGCTGCAATTATTTTTATAAGATAATTACGCACCTTATGTGCCGGCGTATGGAGGGGATCATGCAGGGCTTGGTCTCCCCGAACCATGCTGCATTTATCAAGGGAAGATCGATTGCTGAGCACAGCCTCTTGGCTCATGAGATGGTGAGAGGTTTTAACAAACCTGGAGGAGAGAAGGCTTGCGTGAAACTGGATCTGAGGAAGGCGTATGACATGGTCAACCGTGACTTCCTTTGCCATCTGATGACTGCCATGGGTTTTGGAGATCATTGGGTAGGCCTGATACGGGAGTGCATCACGTCCCCCACCTTCTCGGTCCTTATACAGGGCATCCCCTATGGGTATTTCCAGAGTAATCGTGGGCTTCGGCAAGGCGACCCACTGTCCCCTTACCTGTTCACGATTGTTATGGAATACTTCACTTGCCTGATGGACTTAGCAGCATACCGAGGGAGGCTGGTCCCACTGTTCCGGAGGGTGGATCCCCCTGTCACCCACCTCATTTATGCTGATGATCTCTTGGTGTTTATCCGGCCTTCGATGGAGGGTATGCAGACGCTTGCAGAGATTATGGAAGAGTTGCATTCTTTATCGGGACTTCAGCTGAACAGGGAGAAGAGCCGGGTGCACTTCAGCTCCTCATGTCCCCAGAAGGAGGAGCGGGCTTACGTGCTGGGTATCGAGAGGAGTGATCTTCCGGTGCGCTATTTAGGAGTACCCCTCACGGTCAACTATGCGCGAAATCATGATTGCCATAGTTTGGTGGAGTTCGTCCAGAGGAGAGTGGAAGGTTGGCAAGCCTCGGGATTGTCTTTTGGCGGTTGCATTGAGCTGGTTCGGTCAGTGATTACAGCTGTTGCTCATTTCTGGCTACAATCCATCCTCCTTCCTATCGCTATTGTTAGGAAAGTGGATCGGATTTGTGCAGATTTTATTTGGAGAGGGGATATGCATGCGAACTCTTGGGATCAGCTCTGCCATCCCAGGAAGGAGGGAGGAGTGGGGATTCGGCCTCTGCTGGAGATTCGGGAGGCCTCCGCGCTGAAGCTGGCATGAAAATTCTTAAATAGGGGGTCTCTTTGGGCTACCTGGATGCATAGCAGATATGTGAACATTGTGAAGCATGACAACTTTTGGACGTGTACTACTGACAACAATCATTCCGTCACGTTCAAGACTGTCCTGAGACACAGGGGAATTCTAAAGTCTGCTATCAGGAAGGTCATGAAGGATGGGTCTGAAACGGACCTTTGGCGTGATCCCTGGATAGATCGGAGCTCGTTATTGGACATCAGGGGGGGCTCAGACTCACCAGGAGAACAGGCGGGGACTGACGTGTAGTCGGATCATTCGCGATGGAGAGTGGAGGCCGGAGCTCTATCGTTTTACCATGGAGCTGGAAGAGATCATTAGCACTGTCGCCATTGATCCGGACCTGCCTGCAGATCGGTGGATTTGGGAGCCGTCTGGTGCGCCCCCGGGTTCTGGGGAGTTCCAATTCAGGAGTTGCTACAATCTCATCAGGCGCACTTTCCCTCAGAGTCCTGACTTCGACTTTGTGTGGTGCAAGGGCCTGGCAAGGAAGATGCAGCTCTGTCTTTACAAGCTCCTATTGGGTCGCCTTCTTACTCGAGATCGGTTGAGTTCTTTTGGAGTGCCGGTCCCGGATCCCAAGTGTGTGTTGTGTGGGGTGGAGCTAGAATCTGTCAGCCACATCTTCTTTGAGTGTGACCAGGCTTGGCAGATATGGAAGGAGCAAAGTAGAATTTTAGGAGGTTGTGACTCCGGGAAGAGTTCTGGGGACATCATTACGGTGATCCGAGATAGTAGAGGTCGAGGGGAGGACTGGTTTCGGACTGCCAGGGTTCGTCTGGCTGCTTCGGTTTGGCATGTCTGGCAGGAACGAAACCGTCGGATATTCGAGGGACTGGTTACACCTCTTGTGGGCTTGCTTCATAACATCGAATTTGATGTAAATGTTATGAGGTCTTGAAGTGGGACTCCCCACTTTGATTGTATGTTGTACGATTACTGTTTTACTTTGGAATAAAATTTACCCTTTTCCAAAAAAAAAAAAAAAAAAAATATATATATATATATATATACACACACAAAGGAGTTATTTATCTTCAGTTAAATATTTATATATATACACACACCTAAGGGACTAAATTGTAGTATTCATCCCCTAAATTGACTTTTCAAAACTCCAAAAGCTTAACTAAAATTTTATAATATAACATTCTTTTTAAACAACAAAAAAAATTTAACTGAAAATAAATAACTTCTTTATATATATATATATATATATATATAAGGAATAGAAGTTCCCTCAAAACCTTTTAATCCTAAGGGACTAAATTGGTAAATTTGTTATTGAAAGTCTAGTCTATAGTGAGTAAATAATATTGCAAGAAAGAAGGGATCCTTGGTATAAAAAAAACTCCTGTTACCTGTATAGAACCAGATTATTGCGTTTAAGTCTTCAAAATCTCCATTTTGGTTTTGGGTTCAAACGCTTCTTATGAGTTCCAGTTTTGCCAGTATCAGTCTTTCGATAATGTAAATACTTTAGGAAATCAATAGAAGTAAATAAAAAACTATTTTAGGCATATTTATGCATAATCAACATTTCTGAATCGTACTCCACCAGTAAATAATATTTTTATTGGCTTGTATTTAGAGCACATAACAATAGCATTGTGCATCTACTACATTTTAGCATATATAACAATGTTGTTAAACCCATTAAAAATTTAAAACACAAAACAATAGAATTGTTTATTGACAACTTTTAGCACATATAACAACATTGTTGAATTCATTATATCTTTGAATTTATTTGATGATAAAGTGTTAAAAATTATAAATAACTACATTTACTATTTATTAATACTAAGCATAATTATTAAGTTATCCAAGTAGTTTACACCTATTTTATATCTAAGTATAAAACTTCTATAAATTTATATCTAAGCTATATAATTTTATGTAATTTTACCTTCAACTAACAAATATATATAATTGAAGTAGAAGTATATAAGTAAACATAATTTTCTATCTAACTTATAAAATTTCCTATTCCTTTCATAGTTGAAAATTTGAAATCCACAAGTAGATGAAAGATCGTCATAACTTCAACATGGGAACAACAAGAACTAATTCTCTCAAGACATGGATATTTTTATGAGTTTTGATTAAGTGTCAACCAGAACCAAATTCCGAGTAAGGTTTCAGATTGGAAAATACCAAAAAAGATACGAAACGGGTGAAATGTATCGTTCTCAGGCGAAATATAAATATTGGTTTAAGTAACGGGAATAGTTTTTTGTTTGGATTTAATGATTAAGTTGATCCAAACCCGACCCATGATACTTGTGTAATGATATATCTTGGCTTGAGCCTTCGACAGTAGGGATCAGCGGCAGGGTTCGGTTTACTGGGAAGGAAACATTTATGTTCTTTTTCTTCCACTCATGTTTTCTTCTCTTCTCTTCTCTTCTCTTCTTTTCCTGTGAAGCTCCCTCTCTCTCCCGTCATTTTTAGTTTTGGTTTTTTTTTTCCAAACGATATCATATTGGATAGCTTAGTGTCAGTCGGTTTCAGAACATAATTCAGCAAAATTACATGTTCTTCCAAAACTGTCCATAATTGGCTAACACCAATTCAACATCGAGTTTGGTAATAGCCGAACTGACCTAAAACTCCCAACAGGTACATGCTTCAACAGACTTCTTGAACCTTGACAAAAGTAATCTAGAAGGTGTTCATAGCGATCGGTAAGAAGAAGACGAGTCGAGTGAGAGAGCGAGTTCAAGGCCATTCCACAAAATTAGGGCTACCCTTGTCGTAGGACTCGTGACTAGAGTTTCATGTAGAATGAATTGCAAGGGTAAGATCAAGAGAGACATAAGAGAAGGGGGAATGAAAGGAGAGAAAACAGAGTGAAAGAATAAAGAATAGAAAGAGTTGGAATCTATTAGGAAAAGGAGGAGACTAGGGTTTGTGGAAATGGTTATAAGGAGTTGAATGAGTTTCAATGGATTCAGGCTACATTAGATTAAGGTTATTTTTAGGGCTTAATTCTTTTCACTTAGAGATTTGGAAGAATTAGGAGAAAATAATATAAAAGAGCTTTGGTTCTTACTTCTCCCTTAATTTGTCAACACTACAGTGAGGAAAGAGGGTTTAGATAGGGATTTCCAAGAATGTAAGGCCTGTTATATAAAAAAATCTTGACAAATGTTAATCTGATATTCCTGTACATTATAACATCTGATAGTTTAATATGTTGTGTGATGTGGGCCCACCTATCATCATTTAGCCTATGTTCTATTTTAGTCATTTTCCTGTTTTAGTAAGGAAGGATTATTTTGGTCTTTCACCAATAATAACCCTTCCTTAATAGTCATTTTCCTATTTTAGTAAGGAAGGATTATTTTGGTCTTTCACCAATAATAACCCTTCCTTAATAAGTCATTTTCCTATTTTAGTCAGGAAGGATTATTTTGGTCTTTCACCAATAATAACCCTTCCTTAATTAAGCCTTTGTTTTTCCCTATATAAACTAGGGTTAGCCATCTTTTATTTTCAATGCTTGTATTGAGAAGAAACTCTCAAGTATCAATAAGAAGGATTTAGACTTTGTCCGTCCACCAAAGTTGGGAGTTTGTTCTTTTCTCACAAAAAGATCATTATCTTTCTCTGTTTCTCTTTTCTACAAATCTTTTGTGAATCGAATAGGTCGATTCACATCAATTGGTATCAGAGCTCTCTACGATCCATGGCGTCCGGCACAAGGAACACGATCGAGGAGAAGATCCAGGGGCTTCGGGAGGATTTCAACATCGATATCGAAAGTTTGAAGGCCGCAATCAAAGATCAAGCGTCCACACAGGAGGATCTCCAGACCGAGGTACGAAGCATGCGGGAAGAGATGAAGTCGATTCCGGCAATGATGAAGTTGTTGCAAAACATCTCGAACAAGATCAATGGCGGCGAAGCGGAAGCGGCAACAACCCAAACCCTAGGCGACCAACTAGGGTTTGTTCAAACGGAGGGGGAAACGACCGAAGATCACGGAGGACCGGCCGACGGGCGATGGCCCGCACCCGCCGTCACCACCGCGCCGCCGGGCGGGGCCCTGGCGGCCGGCGAGCAGCGCCGGACGGCGGCCGAAGGTCGCGGGGGCTTCGCCGCCGACCGCGCGAGCCCGGGCGGAGCCGCTGCCGTTGGGGGCGGTCGCTGGCCGGCCGCCGACCGCCACCCCTGGCCGGTCGGTGCCAGAGGAGCCGCCGGCGAGCGGCCGTGGCCGGACGCCGGCGACCCGTACGGTCCCGGCGGATCGGCTCCACATGCGGGAGAAGCCCTAGGGTTTGGGGCCCCATTCGGGGGTCGGACGAGGATTGCGAACTACGGAGATCGGTTCGTGGGCCCGGGAAGGGGCTTGGCGGGAGTTCCGGCGTGGACGGGAGGAGCGGAACCGCCAGGAGGAGCGAGGCACGCCGGAGGCAGCAATTTCTTTGGGGGAATGGCGGATCCCGCCAACTTCCAGAGAGGGGACCTCCCCCCACGACGACCACCACGGAGGAATCGGAGAAGGAGGATCCGACGGAGGAAGAGGCCGCCATAGCAACAGACGCAGTTCCCAGATTTCCACCTTGAGGACAAGGTGGCTCTTTTAGGGGGCGGTATTTATGTGGGCCCACCTATCATCATTTAGCCTATGTTCTATTTTAGTCATTTTCCTGTTTTAGTAAGGAAGGATTATTTTGGTCTTTCACCAATAATAACCCTTCCTTAATAGTCATTTTCCTATTTTAGTAAGGAAGGATTATTTTGGTCTTTCACCAATAATAACCCTTCCTTAATAAGTCATTTTCCTATTTTAGTCAGGAAGGATTATTTTGGTCTTTCACCAATAATAACCCTTCCTTAATTAAGCCTTTGTTTTTCCCTATATAAACTAGGGTTAGCCATCTTTTATTTTCCATGCTTGTATTGAGAAGAAACTCTCAAGTATCAATAAGAAGGATTTAGACTTTGTCCGTCCACCAAAGTTGGGAGTTTGTTCTTTTCTCACAAAAAGATCATTATCTTTCTCTGTTTCTCTTTTCTACAAATCTTTTGTGAATCGAATAGGTCGATTCACATCATTGTGCTTTTTCCAATTAAAATTCCTAAAATTTCTGTAGAATCTATTCAATAACCAAACAATCCTCCTAAACTACCTTTAGGATTAGGGATGTAAATGGTGCATAAGAAGAGCAAATATAGGTATTATAGTATTTCTATTGGTTTTCTCGGTGGATGCAGATAGCTAAACCAATGTCACTCTGTTTGCGCCGAAATCTGAAAATTAAGTTCCTAATATGCTCATCTTTTTCATGTTGCTCGTTTTGTCCTCATCATAGCAAATCCCACCAATAGTAATGCAAGTAATATTGTCTACATTTACCTTGTCTTGCTTGTATTCTTTCAGTTGTGTTATTGTCTTGAATTTGTCCCCAATGAGACGCCGCCTTCTTCAGGAGGCATTGTAAAACCTCAGGCTACCTTGCCCGGTACCACTGCCCACCTTCCAACTCCTAATGATCTGGGGTATCAAGTAAAGATAATGACAAATAACCAAGGAAGGCCCAAGGCAATTTGCACTTGAATACTTGACGTGCACCAAAATAGTTGACACGAATTGTATAATCTCATGTTAGGCGTTGGTTATATTTGACAACACAGACACGATATGATTTTTGGCATGTGCTACTGTCTTTTGGAGTGTCGTTGTGTCAGATACTTATCCGACGTAGACATGACAATGCGACACAGCACCAATATTAAAGGTATACAATTTCCTAGGACTTCAGGGCACGGCATAATACTAGTTTTCAGAAATGTAGTAACATATGCAAAAGTCAGGAAGCCATTATTTTTAGTAATAGAAATAAGCCTTGTTCACTTAACATGGTCCACTTTACTAATCTAGGAACACAACGCTAAGGGTCTGCTTGGATTGAGGGTTAAGTGAGGGAAAATAAAAATCATGCTTGGTTTGAGGGTGGGGATTTAGGAGTAGAGGTTATAGAGGGTTAAGTGGGGGTTTATTTCACCCTCTTTTGTCCATTTTTTTAACCCCACAAATCGAGGGGTTAACGAGGTTAAGTGGCAGTTTTATTTAAAATGTCTTAAAGACCCTTTATTTATCCTATAAAATAGCATGTTTTTCTTTTTTCATTGTTCTTCTGCTGCCGTATGTCTTTCTTTTTCATTGTTCTTCTGCTGCCGTAGCTTTTTATCAGGTGATAAAAAATTTCATGCATCTTTGCTCTGGCTAATCATTGATAAAACTGGCATGCCTACTTCTCCTGTACCATTATTTGCTGCACACACCATCATTTAAAAACTTATGGGTTCCTTCTCTTGGGAACATTAAAAAAAAAATTATCATTATTTTATGACATGAGGACATGATGGCTGTGAAGCAAGTTAAACAAAAATCAGCTGGCTTCAGCGACATGAGGTCGTGAAGCAATTTTGCCGACATGAGGATGTGAACTTGGTAATAAACTCTTGGTTGTCTTTTGATTTCAATAAAAACTTGCTCGTCTTTTGCTAATAAAATATTATATATGTTGTATAATATATTATTTGGTTCATAAGTTTTTGTGAATATATTTGTAGCTTAGTAGCTATTATTTTTTGTGAATATATTTGTACTTATTATTTTTTATAGTTATTTTCTTTATATAAGTATCATATTTGTAGCTATTATGTTTGTGAATATATTTGTAGCTATTAATTAAAAATTCAATCAAATTAATCTAATTTTATGTCATATGTAAGTTAAGGGTATTTTGGTAACTAAGTTTTTTTTATTAATCTCCCTCCACTCAAAACCTCCAATCCAAGCAAGAGTTATTAAAACACACCCCACTTAACTCTCCCTACAATCCAAGCAAGATTACGTGCATGGTTGTCAAAGGCGCGCCTCGAAGCAAGGCACAACATGTGTACCTCGCACTTCTCTAGGCGAGGCGCATTTATCTGGGCGCACCCAAGGCACGTCTTAGGTGCGCCTTTCAGCAAGGCGCAACAACGAAAATGCGCACCTTATGTATTTTTTTTGTTTTTTACCAAAAAATAAGACATGGCGATAGCCCTTAACTCATACAAGTGGTAGGACGGTAGCCCTTCCACGTTTGCCAAAGTTGGTTACAGTTGAACTTGAAAAACTAAAATTTACTAAAAGCGTAGTATGAAAAATATAAATTCTTGTTAGTTTTGTTTAGTGTTATTGTTGCTATGCTAGTTTACTTGGTTATGTTAACATGTTTTTGCTGGTTTTAATATGTTATTTGGTTTTATTTCTTATGTTACTAATTTATTTATATATATTTATTTTATTTTTTTATTGTGCGCCTCACTTCACTCGAGCGCGCGCCTTAAGTGCGCCTTGCGCCTCGGACAATATGGACCCTTTGCGCCTCGAGTGCGCCTTGTGCCTTTGACTACCTTGGTTACGTGTGTTAACCCTGCTCCCCCTCACTTAACTCTCCCTCACTTAACCCCACTTTAACTCTGCATATTTTTTCCCCTCAATCCAAGCAGACCCTAAAGGTTAAGGACATGTAAAAATCAAATCCTTATGATCCTCTATGAACCAATCCTGCACTGGCTAAATGTAAATAATAGGGTGATTGGGCCTGTTACAATCGAGCATCCTGTCTCTATCACACTCCAAATCTAAACTCAGTTTGGCCATAACCTCGTCTTGCCGTTGACCTCGTGTTATGCACTCATAACCCATCCATTGTAGCCTCTCTCTTATGCTCTCAAACAGGCAATGATCCGTTTGAAGGAAGCACTCAATATTTACTAGGCATCAGAATAGTAATATTCACAAGAGCAATTGTGAATCTGCAATTCCGTAACTAACAATGCAATAAACAAGTGAAGAGGGTACCTTCCACGACTCCCAAACCTCAACTGCATACTGAACCTCTCCACCAAAAGCTCACTCTCCTTCTCAATAAACAAAAGCTCCCTGATCGCAATACTATAAGCCAAAGTCTCTTTCCTCATTATCTTATCCTCAATCTCCCCAATTTTCTCCCACAACCCATTGTACTCCTTCTCGGAATTTTCGATAACATTCTCCAATCTCTCCACCTTTGACTTGTCGTCGCCTCCCCTTTCCTTCAGGATCTTGTCTCTCTCCCTCTTCGCCGCGAACGCCAAGTCGAGCACCTCCCCAGACTTCCTGATCAGCTCCATCTTCTCCCTCCTCCACTCCCTCGTCTCCTCGTTCAGCTTCTCCAAAACCTCGGCCTTGAGCTCCTTCCTCTTCGACTTCACCTCCGCCAGCGCCTCCCTCACCGCGTTCATGTCCCCCTTCGAGGCCTTCACCTCGTCGATCCTCGTGAGCAGGACCGAGACCGTGGCGAGCAGCCGGCGGGTGTGTTCCGAGAACTCGTGGTCCTTCGGCCGGGTCTCGGTGACCGGTGAGGCGACGGCGGAGTGAGCCTTGGAGCCGGAGATCGGGGCGAGGGCTACCGCCGCGGAGAAGACGAGGAGGGAGAGGGAGCTGCGGGCGATGTCGAGGAGGTTGGGGGCGGGCTTCGGGGGTGGTAGGGTTCGGGATGGGTCGGGGGAGGAACTGACGGCGAGGGTTCGCCGGCGGCGTATCGGGAGAGGGAGGGAGCGGCGGGAGGAAGAGGCGGGGAGCAAGAGGGTAGGGGGAGAGAGGTGGAATGGGGAACGGAGAGCGCTGGCATCCATGGTGGAAGGAGGAGAGAGATATTAGGTTCGGGATTAGGGTTGCATTACGGAGGAATGGAAATTGAGGAGCTTGTTGCTTCCTTCTTCCCCAGGGTTGGATTTGCAGGGAAAGCGAGGGGTTTTAGATAGGGTTTTCAGAATGTTGGATTTATTATTCCTGTAAGCACCCTACAATGGGTTCATTTTTTTTTTTCACTACCAAAATTCGGAATTCTATTCCAGAATTGTCATATGTCAACCTAAAACAATTATTTCCATCTCCACCATTATGAGAACATAAATTAAATTAGAGTCTATTTGCTCATCCACCGTATTCATCCAACCTAAAACTGTTTTGGAACTGGTTAGGTGAACATTCACACTAATTTTGACCACTATTTTAACACGAAATAACTTTTGAGTGGAAGCATGAACATCCATCCTAATTTTGGTCGGTTAGATTGACATGGCAACCCTTGAATGGAATGGTAAACATCACCCAATTTTTGGTGGTTGAACAAAAGTGAACTCCCCTCCAATAATTACACTTTGACATTACTTGTGATTTTATTCTTCTTCTTTTTTGAAAAAAAAATCATTTATGTTATTACCTGAACTTTTGTTATCGTGTTAATTATGACAATTATTGTAAATCGTGATATGTGGCTAACCACAAATAGTGGTTGCCCATATCTTGTGGATGAAGCTAACTAAATATATACATATCACCTTAATTTTTCTTCATACACACACACATATATATAGGATCGGAGTTCCCTTATTTTTGCATCCCCATAATCCGAATTGTTGGATCTTGTTTAAGTCATCTAATCTTAATCGTTGATTTGAACCATTCAAATCAATGGTTAATACTACATGATTTAAACAAGATCCAATAGATGTGATCATATATATATATATATATATATACATACACGAGGAGGGATCCGCATTTCCTCATTTTTGCATCCCCCAGGCATCCCCTCTTTCACATCCATTGAATTTTGTTTAAGTCATCTAATCTTAACCGTTGATTTTTTCAACGATTAAGATTAAATAACTTGAACAAGATCAAACGGGTGTTATCATGGGGATGCATGAGAGATACAAAAGTGAGGGGATGTAAATCCCTCATATATATATATATATATATATATATATATATATATATATATATATATATATATATATATATATATATATATATATATATATATATATATGTGTGTGTGTGTGTGTGTGTGTGTGTGTGTGTGTGTATAAGGAGGGATCCGCATCCCCTCTCCATACCCATGATGATAATTGTTGGATCTTCTTTTAAGTTATCAGATATATATAAGTCGAATCCGCATGTCCCTAGTGATCAGCAGGGAGAGATATCATGCTTCCCAGCTAGGTGGCTGGAGATCTTAGGATCGAGCTTTCTCATGCTGTTGTTAAACCGGCCGTCTGGAGCTCCTCGAACGTGTGTGCTAATAATTTGTATAAAAAGTAAGTAAGAGAGAGAGAGAGACTTTGTTGTAGCTGAATAATTAATTTGTGGTTTATATTAGTAACACACACATAATAGAACTTGCTCTGCGGAAGAAGGCGTCAGTTGCTGGCGACGACTCGTTTGATTTGATCGGAGAAGATTCGGTTACAGATGTAACTGAATCTTGAATTGGGCAGAAAAATGTGATATTTCAGAGGAGAGAGATAATCCTCTCTTGATTTAAAGATAATTAAGGGGCTTGGGCCTGGGTCAGGATTTTAGGAATAGTGTTGGGTTGGAGATATTGATATTAGAATAATATTAAATTGAGGAATGGGCTTTTATTTATAGAAGAAATTGGAGACTTCTAGATTCTAGGTTTTAAGTCACATGCCAAAATATATTAAAATATTTTCCTCTCTAGAAGCTTCCACTCTAAATTTTTTAATTATTTACTAATTATGACATCCCCTCTGTACTAATTACCAAATTGCCATTTGAATAATTTTTAAGCAATTATTTTAAGAAATTTTCTTTCAGAAAATTAATAATTGAACTAAGAAACATTTTATTTAGAATTTTCGATAATGGGGTTACATTGTTGTACGAGTATGTTTGGTATGAATCCGTATTGGCCTCCAATGGTTCCAATCTAGATTCGTCCTGAGCGTAGTGCAGCAACAACCAATCCACGAAGCCTACTCTTAATCCACGTTAAGATCACTGACCAATCACATGGGTATCCATATAGGAGAATTATATAAAGTATATTTGTAACCCCTCTTCCCGAATTTTTTTTGAAAATATTTTTATTTATTTATTTGAATTAAATGGTGATTTTTAGAATTTTGTAAATAATTAATTAGTTAATTATTACGGTAGAATATTTTAAGTCATGGCTGAGTTTTGAAGTACAAGATGACTAGAAACCGTGGCACGGATAGTGCAGTGGCGTGCTTTGACTAGTGTATTAGCCATGGTAGGGAAGGCCAAATCATAAGTGTGTCCGAACTAGGAAAACCAAGCTAAATTGTGACATGACCCTATAAATAATTTAAATTTTTATTATTAAGCATATTGACTTTTAGGAGACCCGGTTAGACCGAACTAGCTCGGACTTGACCCAAACCCAAACTAGCCCGATTGGACCCGAACCGAACCCAAGCCAATGTAGTCATGCGGTGTGTCCAAAAACGTCTATGTCAATATATATATCTTATGTGTGTATGGGGTACTTATTTAATAATGTATTAAATATATTCCGTAAGTATTTGTCATATATATAATATAGGTGCCAATATTATTTGATATTCAAGTGACATTTTTATCTAAAAAACTATGACAACTATTTTGTGAATTTTGTGGATCTTTTGATTATATGCATACATACTTGCATCTTTACCTATGAAATAAATATTAACAAACATCATGAACCATCATTATCGTAAAACTACCATTATTTGACTTGTTGAATCCAACCGAGCCCAAACACCCTACTTTGACTCTCAAACCAATTCCTATTAGACCTGTACACTACCCCACACTAATCCCCTACTCAACAATATATATTTTGCACACTCAAAGCCTTGTAGATGCACAACAAACTAATAGACAACAAACTTCATATTTAAGACTCCGATAGTGAACCTTCTTGTGCACTTGCACTCAAATCCAACCAAGACCAAACAACTTGACCCAAGTGAATCCAAAGCCTTACTAAGGGATAAACCAAAACCCATAGATCTAAACCATAGGTTAAAACCCATTAAATCTCTTCAATGGGCCCAACAACCAACTCCTTACATGAAGCCCAAGCCTCCCATCTCAAAACCCTAACCCTAACTTACTCCCATCTTGTGGCCAACCCCTCTACAGCCTCCCCCACTCTTCCATGACCTCTTCCCCTTTTTCTCTCCTTCTCCACTTCCTTCCCCCTCATTCCCACGCACCAAAACAGCCCCCACAAGTCGACAAACCCTAAACTAGTAGTCGAAACCCTTTTTTTTACCGAAATAGTATTGCTGGTTGCACCTGCTGTACACGCTAGAAAACAACACCCCAAACCCATCCAAACTGAATTTCTACACCCTACATGAAGCCCCAAAGCACCCCCTCAAGTTTCGTGAAGTTTGGAGTCCGTTTGGCGCTCCGAAAGGTCCGTGTCGCAAGAAAAGCCTCCGTCGTAATCACAATTACGTAAGTTCCTTAACTTCTATTTAGTATTTAATTTTTCCATGGGAGAAATCTTGTATGAACCCATAAACATATTAGATGGCAATGATGAAATCCCCATGCATGAGAAATCCTAATTTTATATGCAAAACTACTCTTAGATGACGCAAATCCGAGGCATGACAACGTGGTAACCATATTAAACCTAGTTTGATGCATGTTGCTATTTTTACTATTAAAAACTAAATTTCAGAAATTAAATAATAAATTTCAGAATATTAATTAATATATTTTCATATATTAAAAGAGTTTTTATGCAAGTTGGCAACTTTGCATGCACAAACTAGTTGTCAAGTTGCTAGAACACCTAGTCGATGCGCAACGGAACTTTGTGCATGCAATGGTAATTATTTTAGTAATTCTTCACTAACTAATAATAACTTCAAAATTTAATTCATGATTATTTCAGTTTTATTTGACGTCGAGATGCGTGTTTAAGAGGTCACATGCATGCCCGATGTGTAGGTTAGTGTCATTGAGAGCTTTACGACAATGTGACGTACTTACGTATGTATAGGACTACACTTATCTAATTCATGTAAATGCCTATATGTACGTATGATACCATGATGTACAAGACCCTCACGACATGTTAGACCGTAGCATGGTATGTGTTTATTGGCACGTTATCCAATGCCATGTAACTGTTGAATTGTTGGCACGAACATCACAGTATTAGTTGATGTGGTGCGACGATCTTACCCTTTGTTATTGCTTAGATTAGTTTGTGTTAGTATTGATTAGAATATATTATATAGGGTAACTTGGATCTGCTACACTTTCGGTTGAGGACACTAGTCAAACAGCACCGCAGCAGCAGACAACAGGCAAGTATACCTTGTCGAACATATACAGTATTTACATTGTTTTTCTCTTTCTTTATTGTATTCCTTTTTCATATTGTCACATGATTTCCATATTGTGGTTGGTTTGTCCTTGATTGTTTTACTTGTTCTAGATTACGTGCACGTATAGGATATTCGATATTGCTTGATTATTGGTCTTTTCGTGTTACCTTGTCTCATGATTGAGTTGTTAGTTTCTATATCTTGTCTTTGACTTGACCATTCTTGACTGGGAGTATTTTGCATTATACTACAGTTGAGATATACTATAGACTGAGAGTATCTTACATTGTACTACGACCTATAGCCGATTCATTTATCTTAATATTGCTTGATTGACTCGACTTGAGATATACTATAGATTGGGAATATTGATTGATTGACTTGATCTGTGACACTATGAATTGGGAGTATCTTGCATTGTACTACGATTTATAGGAGTCTGCTTGACCTTGTATCCTTTAGGAGAGGAGATCGATACTAGAATTGGCTAATCTCAACTGAGAGTATCCTGCTTTGTACGTCAATTGAAACACTATAGATTGGGAGTATCTTGCATTGTACTACAAGCTATAGGAGTTCTGATTGATAGTTAGCCAAGACTAGTATTATATTTCCATACGACTCGTTGTCCTTAGATATTCTTCTTGCAGTGTTCTTATTCTCCATACATGTTATTTACTGTCATATTAGTAGGCATGTTTTATGTATCTTGCTAGTCTTCTGAGGACCTGATGATCTCTTCATGTAGCTGATTACACGGAGTTAGTTAGCTGAGCATGTGGTAGTTGATTTCATCTGCGTGATTCAGGTATTTTGTTAGTATTATTGATTTACTATCTTTCTAGTACTTTTATGATATATCATGCTTATCAGCTTAGATTTATAGACTCATATTATTCTTGGAGTCTAATCGGACATATATGCTAGTGGGCTGCAGACCATGAACCATAATTGTTCATTCTTGTTTTACATGATTCTTGTGGATTGAGATATAGTTTAGATTAGACATGATACCCTATTCTGGACAGCTTATACATATTTGAATCGGGCTGGAGTCCGCTTGATACGTAGCTGGCTTGCTCACGCACTCGTATCCCGAAAAGCGGGTACAAGTCGTGACAATATTGTACCTCAATACAAAGTAATAAGTAATAGCACCACAATGCTTAATAATCAGTATCACCTCGGTGCAATAATAGTAAGTTGGTAATCATAATACGAATAAAGTACTTCTTGATTAGTAGCAGGGACAATCAGTCAGTCAGTCATTCACAATACCAACACCAATAATTCATTTATCCATTGCATAGCATGTATTATTTAGTCAAGAGTACGATTACTAGATATTATTATACCTGATAACAAGGTTCAAGTGTCTATAGGTTCACTTGCAAACCATCGATAATTCTTGCAGATTTCAATCATTAACTTATACAATCTTTATAGCAGGAATAACAGGCTAATATGAGACTAATAGACAGTAGGAGTCACTAAGTCATGTTTGGGGAAGGCTAAATGCCCATGTGAGAAGATGATATACAACCAGGATCAATCCCAATGAAATCAGCATGGATATAATACTGACAGAAAACTGTCAATATACTGACCGTATATTGGTCGTATACTGTCAGTATACTATTCTACCTTACAGAACAGTACACTAAACTTACTGAAAAAATAAAATACTACACAATATATTGACAGTATATTGACAGCTTACTTTTTATTTTACAAAACAGTGCACCGAACCTACTAGAAAATAAATTGCGTGCACAGTATATTAACAATATATTGTCAGTATATTATTTTCCTTTACAAAATAGCTATTGTATGTCACATTCGTTTTTAGATTTCGTATTTATGAATTGTTGGCATCTAATTTTTTCTCATAAACTGAGTTTACTGTGTTTTCTATTTTATGTATTTTGTTATTGTATCTTTCCTATATTGGATTTTTATTTTAATATAGAGACCACCCTGGACATTTAGAATAACCATCTAACACTACCATATACCCTGCTAGGACCCGTGCGTAGAATGGATTCCTAATCCAGTTTACCTTTGGACTCTTGGTTTTCTTTGGGTGGCTTGGACTGGTGACTTGGCTCATCCAAGGGTTAAGATTTATTCTCCACCATATATTAGCCTTCGCCTTTCTCTTTCCTCATTTATTTTACTCCTTTTCTTCCTCTCCCCAACCCAACTTAGGCAAGTACATCTTGTCCAAATAAAGAAACCATGATTCATTGCTTATTTTTGGTTCTTTGATTTTTTTATTCCTTACATATTATTAGTCTAGATTGCGTATTTTTAAATTTCCAATATCTTTAGTACTTGACATTTTTAGATTTGGTGAATATTTTGGAGTAGATCTAAGTTTCAAAATTAGAATTTTATGAAAATTTGTGGGAATGATATCTTAAAACTTAGTATTTCTAAAAAATAGTTCTTCCATGTATTAAAGAATTCAATTTCGTGCAGTTTTGGCTTTGAATCACTGGATTTCGAGTTATATTGAAGATTTTATGGATAAAATAAATTTTCAAAAATTTTATGTTCTTCGGACATGTTGTGTTCGGGACGATGAACTGTTTCTTGCTCAAAATATGTTATGCGCATGAATGATATGCGACAAGAATTGGCCGTGCGGCCAAAATTTTTGCCGTATAGTTATTTTTGCATAGTGTTGCATAGTGCTTCTGCATAGTGCACACATAGTGCTTTTGCATAGTACGCACATAGTATTTTTGTATAGTACCGCATAGTGCTTCTGCATAGTGTGTGCATAGTATTTCTGTATAGTACCATATAGTGCTTCTGCATCGTGTGTAATAATTTCTGCATAGTAGTACACAGTGATTTCTGCATAGTGACGCATAATGCTTCTGCATAGTACGCACATAGTGCTTCTGTATAGTACACCAATAGTATTTACGTATAGTACGTGTATAGTAATTTATGTATAGTAGTGCATAGTGATTTCTATATAGTGCCACATAGTGCTTCTGTATAGTGCATGTAGTGATTTCTATATAGTGCTACATAGTATTCTATAGTGCTTCTATATAATGCGTGTATAGTAGTTTTTGCATAGTGTCGTATAGTGTTTCTACATAGTACCGTATAGTGCTTCTGCATAGTGCAAGTATAGTCATTTCTGTATAGTAGTGATTTTTGTGTAGTGTCGCATAGTAATTTTTGCATAGTGGTGCATAATATTTTTGTATAGTGTTGCATAATTTTTCTTTTTGCCTATTTTTGATATTTTGTCAACTATCTTGATTTAATGTAATAATCTTCACATCATCGTGGAATTCATTATTGTATGCTTCAATATAGTACATTTTTGGCATCCAACAATCGAGTGTGAGCATTGTCCAATGTATCGCTTGTTGTGAAATACGATAAGTTCGCCAGTGATAACTCATGAATAGCTCGTACTCATAGCTCGTTATTTTAGATCGATTCTCTAGTATCCATGACTTGAGAATCAAGAAGAAAACTTGTAGGATAATTGACTAGTAAATTTTACTTAGTACATTAAGAGGGGAGGATACTTTGTGCCACCGGTTACTCGTGTAGCTATGGGCCCAAAAAGTGGCAGGTATAACTCGATTGGCGTAGGTCCCTATCTACTATAGCTAGAGTATTGTTGGCACTATTGAGCATTTATTTTTCGAGTCATAAGGTGTGTCGGGTTGCGGCACAATCAGTTATATGTTTATTTGATTAAGTTCATATGTTAATTCTCCTCAATTAGTTATATGTTTCATATGTTAATTTGCCTCAATCAGTTATATGTTTGGTTGTATATGATGTGTTATTTTTTTGCGCGTTCCCCGTAGCTACATGAGTATCTATAACGTAGGTGGTAGCGAAGATCCTCAAATTGTATATGTTAGTAACTAGAATTTGTGATAACCCTAGCTAGTTAAGTAGTAGTAAGCCGTAGGAATGTTTGGTCATGCTATGTTGCACGTCTTATCATTATGCTTACAATTTAGTTCTATTTTCGGTGCATGGTTAGAGTGCTAAGTTCTATTCTGATAATGGTCTACAATACTGGTCTTTGTTTGGTTTAAGGGTTGTAGTCCTGCTCCAGAGTAGTACTTATAGGAACGAAATGTAAAACGCTATACTCTAGCATGGGTGAATAGAGTAGACAGCAAAAAATTAGCTATTTGAAAATCGTTAGCAACAAGATCACATATATGTAAATGAAAAGTAGAGAGCAGAGAGCAAACGCAAACACAAGGATGTATAATAGTTTTCCTCTTGTGAGGACTATTCCATTCGGAAGAACTCTAGCTTCCAGTTGAAATCCATTATAGAAAAATGTCGCAAGTTTTCATGCGAAGTTCTTGCAACTTCTACAACGCGAGCTTTGATCCGAAGTACTCGACCAACTTTAATTGTGAAGTATCTTTCTTCAATCAAGCCTCTGATTACAATCACTATGAAACTTCTAGACCGTACCGCACTGGCAAATCGACTAGAGGATTGTAATTGGCTTGGAATTTGAAAATGAAAGAGCTTAGAACACTTTACAATATCATAGTAGGCTTGGAGAGAAGAGAAGAGAGGTGTGTTGAAATGGTAGAAATTCTTCTCTATTTATAGGTTTTCTAAAGATAGAATTCGGACAAAATTCTTTGAGAGAATCTCGATAGATAGCCATTGCATCCGTAACTGCGAGGAGACCGGGTTCAAAAATCCAACGTTCACTAACCGAACTCGGGGCAAATTCGGGCCGAATTCTTTTGGTGTCTAGAGTTGATTTGTTAGGGTTTTACAAATGGGATTTTGGACTTTTTGAAAAGTCGAGCAGTTAGGAGCTTTTGTAAATGGGTTTATTTTTAAAACAAGGAATAATTTGAAATCATTTTGGGGTAGCCTATTTGCCAGTACGACTTGGTGTACATTGTATTCCTATACTCAATATAAATTGTGAAAATTATATTGAAAGTGGAAATGTAGACTCAATGGCAAAATAACTTTATGTCTTGAACGGTAGCAGTAGCAGTTCTCAGCAGTCGTCCAAGTAGCCCTTATATCGAGACAGGATTAGAACAATTATTAAAATCAGGTTTGACCATGACCAATGGACCAACGATCTCCCTTATTTTGATAATTGACAAACCTTGACCGATATAACATCTTGATCTTAATTTGAACAAAAAATCAAAATTTGTATGGAACTATTCTGTTCTGTACTGTACTGTCTCATCATATCCTGAAATAGATGTTAGATTCTTTTCTCCCCCGTTGTCACTTAGCAAAATAATTGCAAAAAAAGAGGCTCCCCCGCAATTCATGCTTAAGAAACAAATGTTGAAGAAATACAGAAAAAATAAAGAATAACATAAATTTTACAGGCAGTTCTATAAAGGAAACATAAACTAAGATAGATAATGCTACACATAAAATGAGAAGTGCATACTAAGAAGAAAAGAGAGAACAACACACACTAAAATAGTAAATACATACTAATAAGAGTTTGAACCATATAAACTCAGCGAACAGTCACAGTGCTAAAAAGATAAAAGTACTATCTTGGAATGTCGGAGCATTTCCAAGTATACATAGACAAATATAGAGTCTAATCAGATACCATCTAGACAAAGTACAATAACGTCTAGATCAAAATCTTCAGCAGCTAAACAGAGTCGTCATCGTTATCACGATCAGCATCGCCACCATGTCCAGAAGAACCAGCTCCAGAAGTGCCAGCTCTGTGAGAATGGTGTGGAGTCGTACCAGAACCACGGTACCAGTCATAAGCGTTACCGGGCTCAAAGAAGTGACGAACCGTCTCATCCTCATAGCAGTAGCCAGAGATAGTAGGATCTCATAGAAGAGAACTGGAACGCAGACCAGTCTGAGCAAAACGCAGATCTGTAAAGGAGTTTGCCAGGGCCTGAAACCGACTAGCATTTCGGAACTCGTGTCCCTCAATGTGTCAGTCACAAACGCTCGTAAAGAGTTGTTCTCATCCAGCTGAGAACGCCGCATATCAGATAGGTGCTGGTGAATTCCCTCAAAAGACATATGGTAATCCTGAGGAGGTGGAGGTCATACAGTAGGAGGAGCAGGAGGAATAGTTGCGCTACGATGAGATAGCTGAAGATACTTGGGCTCAAAGTTACAAGCTTTGGTGACCCATGCAGTTAATCACTCCGGTTACATTACTGTACCGGCATGAGCCTGCAAATAAGATTTGACTCTTAGGATCTCATCCACATGTCTTGACTCATTATTGATCTCTATCATTAATTTTCATTGAATCTTTGACTTGCATCCTGCTTGAAATTCTTCAACGGCTAAAGTATTTTCTTTTGTTACAGTTAAATAAATTCTTAAGACAGGAACAATGCTGCCCTGAACACCCTACCGACTACAGGCAGATTTTTCATATACGGGACCCCACCGACACAAGGAGGCCAGCTTACTCATTTGGGCAACCCGTCATAGCCGCAGTTCTCGAGATTCCACATAGACGACATTCCACCACCCCTGTAGTTTCCTCCGCAGGCTCCACCACCAGCACCCGTTCTGCATCCAGCACCAACGATGTATCCAGCTCCCACCATGCACCCAGCACCTGTTATGCATCCAGTACCTACTGTGTATCCAGCATATGTTCTGTCTCCGCCACCTGCACTGGACAATGTTACACTCCTGGGGATCTTTCAGTAGCTTATCACTTCCCAAACAACTCAGGCCAACATCTTCCGTGACACTTTGAGATAGGCTCTTCAGACTAGGGATGCTCCCTGACCGCGCCCTGGAACTTCTAAGAACTTCATGGACCTTAGGCCCAAGGAATTTAATAGGATGGAAGGGATTCTCTACGCAGATGAGTGGTTGGAGAATGTGGATTGATTTCTTCGGATGGCTCGAGTACCTGAAGACCTAAAGATTGAGTCAGCCAGTATACAGCTTTACGACATCACCCGCACATGGTATAGAGATGAGCCCCGACTTGCCGCACCTGATGTGACTTGGGAAGAGTTCAAGGAGTTGTTCATGAAGAAGTTCTACCCCGACGTAGCTCGACAGACATTGGAGAGTCAGTTCGAGAGTTTGGAGCAGGGCAACCTCACCATCGACGAGTACACCGCAGAGTTTTCTCGCCTCAACCGCTTCGCAGAGAGCATGACCCCTGCAAGCAAGGCTCGGAAGTTCAAGAAGGGATTATCCTACGGGATTTGCCTAACCATCGCCACTAGTCAAGCCACTACCTACGAGGGAATCTTGAAGGTCGCACAAGCAGTAGAGAAAGAGCTGGAGCACAAGCCGAAGAGAGACCGAGATGCTTATGGAGGAGGTAGCAGCCAATCGGGAGCGGCAAAACGTCCCAATGTCCCAAAGAAGACCCCAGTGCAGCAGTATTATCAACAGCCGCGAGCAGTCCCACATCAAGTCCAAGATTTACCCACCTGCCAGTATTGCACGAAGAGGGATCACATCCAAGAATATTGCCGTAAATAGGTAGGGTTGTGTTATACTTGTGGATCCAACCAGCACATATCTCGAGATTGTTCGAAGAGAAACGCGACTGCCCCACCACTACCAACTGCACAAGGAGGACAAGCTTTTGCCATGATCATGGAGGATGCGACAACACCACAAGGAGCAGCTGGCGGTAATTTCCAGTTGATTAAAGTAGCGGTATTATTGACTTTGGTTTGTGAGTACTTGAAATTTCCTGATAGCAATGTTTTAGGCTATCCTTTTTACTAGATCATAGCTTTATCGAATTTTGAGGACGAAATTATTTTTAAGGTGGGTAGAATGTAAACCCCCATCCTGAATTTTTTGAAGTAATATTTTATTATTTATTAGTTGACCCAAGATAGTGCTTTTGGGATTTTGTAGATATTTTAAACTAATATATATCTAGAGTTTTACTCATAGGGAATATGTGTATAAATATTCTGGACATAGCATTAGAAGAGGGGTTTGAAAAATTAGATTGTTAGAGGGGCTTAAATGAAGATTTTCGAATTCAAATTCCTTCAAATTGGCCAACCCCTTAATACGAATAGCCTGTACAACCTTCAGTTCAAAAGGAGATATTCTCAAATCATCGAAAAGACAATTCCAAATCTGTTTTAAACCCAAATTCCCTTTATCAATTCCTTCCTTTGATTCAAATCTAAACCCTAGTATATATAAATAGGCAAGTAGCCGACCTCAAACCCTAAAATATTCTTCTGTGCCTCCTCCAGTTTGCGAAGTTTGTTGTCGAGAGGTCCAGAGAAGAACAATTAATTCTCCAACAAGTAATCCCCTACTCTTTATGATCCATCATATGACTCTTTAATCTAGTTAGTTGTTTAGGATTAATTTGCAATATAAGTATTTGTGGTAATGTCTAAGGAAACATATATAGATGGGAATGTACCAAAGCAATAGAAGTCCTGGGGCCTTTAGAGTCTATTGCAACCATGTGGCTAGTGTCACATGGGTGCTAGTGATGTGTCAGATAGCAGCTAACACTAGTTGAATTTAGGGGTGAACATGACAAGCAATGCAGGAAATAAGAACCAGTGTATAACCTGTACTATAATAGGAAGGAATGCTATAACCAAATAACAAGTTTCTAAGCATGTACATATATATAAATATATTTGGTATGGTCTTAGTTAGGTATTAAATCCTTATACTTATGGCCACTCGAGTCTCTGTGCAAATTAGATGGGACATTTGAATACCTGCAAATAATTAGGACAGTTAACCCAACTAAATGGGTATCAGTGATGAACACAAGGCTTAAGGTAACCAAGACAAAAGTAGGTACCTAAAGAACACCCATTTTGGTTAGAGTTTTAAATGGTTTCAGTTATGTTAAACTATCTTTTACAGTTGGACCTATAGTTGACACAAATAGCTATATATAGGTCGTATACTGAAATATAGGATACCATGTCTCTATGGCAAGTCCAGTCTGTATGTAAGACCCCCCAGGCAACTGCTACAGAGGGTTTATATACCCTTGTCCAGCAGGACACTAGGCTACTAGGTGTCACCTACGGGTTTTACTAGGTATCAGAGTATTATTGGTACAGATCTGAGGATATCTGTACAAACCATACTAATACCCAAGATGCAGAGCCACACCAATATCATGACTGGGATATGTGAAGGAATACCAAGTAACTTAGATTTTGGCACATATAGGGTCTGTCCACCTTACATATGCATGTACAGAAGTTTTAGGGACTTTGTGACACACTATATAGGTTACTAGAGTAGTAAGGGTCTGTGTCAAGTAAAAATATAGGTATCCTGGTATAAGAGTTGGTATCAGACAAACCAAAGGGGATTCATCTTTTTTACTTAGGTAACAGTAGCTATAGGGGTAGGTCAATAATAGTTGTAGTACAGGGCTAGACTAGTGTAGGCATCCTGTACAACCTTGGGATATAGGAAAGTGTCCTGTTAATAAAGGCATATGTGGGTTTTGGTACAACCAAGTCTGTAGGCAGTACAGCCCTGGATAATACTGGCTTGTAATGGATGTTTTGTGTTTTCACATATTTAAATTACCGTTGGTTAGACTTGTAACATCACTTTTCGGGTTATAATTATGTTCAATTTTTTGCATCCTCCTGTTTTGAAAGTTTTCTTGCACAATTCTCTAATAAACATTGAACCTGTGACCGTATTTCCCATGGAAATTTCTCAAGCATCCATTTAGGAGATTTTAGCTTCTTTGACCAAGTGGGGTCGAAGCAGAAAATAAAGTCTATTCATTAAGTTTCTAGGAATCCTGATTTCAATCATAATAAATATACAACATTAACGCATTGAACAAGTGAGTGTGTATGGATTGGTTGCATCCTGCTATTCTTTGCCTAATCTCTTGTTTTGACACATTCAACAAGTGAGTTTGTAGGTTATAATAAGGTCAATCAGATTCGTATAGGCTGTAAGAAGGTATAGCCATATAACATAGGGTTCCTAGTGTAGTGGATTGGAAGTTCACAACTAACTAACTAATACAGGGAAGTAAGAGCATAAGCATATATTATGGATAGATTAGATAGTTTCACCAAAAATGAGTTATCAACCTATTGACTGTGAGCTAGTTATCAACAATATTAGTAAAAAGGTATTGCAAATAATAACTCTAAACATCCAGCCAGAACATAGGCTATATGGAATGTCCATTAAGTAAGAGGTTAGCCTATAGAACAGGGTAGATAGGTAAACTTAGATCATTTACCCCATTTGTAGCCTTAATTTGTATAGTAAATGAGCTAAAAACCTAAAAACCAAATAGATATGATATTCTTGTTTTCAATTTATTTTTGACATGGTAAAACTTATAAAATAGGTTACTTGGACCTCGATCCGAACTTGACTCCTGCCAACAGCTCAATACCACAGGAAAGTATACCTTACCTTTCTTTACAGCTTTATTTACATGCATTTCCTTTCATTATACAGTCTCTTTGATTGATTGCTGACATGTGCTTTTTTATTTTATATATACTAGTTGAATTGCTTCATTGACATATAGTCCTTGTTCACGATTGGCCTTGTAGTTCACACTTGGAACTGTTCTCACCCGTACTTGATTGAGTCGTGTCATAGAATAGGTGCATTATAACTGATCTGCTTTTCTTGTTTTGATTTTCTCAACCTGCGAGTCCACGCTCGGGACGAGGGTTGACTGTTTGCACCCGTGAGTCCACACTCGGGGTGAGGGTGTCTGCCTTGAACTAACCTGTTTGTCCACACTTGGTGTAACGCCCCAGAACCAGAATACTGGAGAGCGGGGGCATACATAGCCAGCTACGTATAATAAAATGGAATCCACCTTACTATACGGTCATGGCTGTCTAGATATATGAGGGTTTAACTACAATCCAACAGTCTCCTACGGTCAAGAACAAGCCTATTGTCTCAATCACAAGCAAGTAAGTAAATGTTACAAGATGTAAGACCACCAAGTATACAATAGTAAGGCATCCTCAACATTACATATTGGATGATCATGAAGCTAGTCGAACAAAATATCAAGACTAGCAAGAGTTCAGTCATACATGATCAACCCTAGGATCTGTCAATCATGTTACAGCCCGTAGGCAGACAGTAAGTAAAGGTGCAATCGAGCTAACACGTGCTCGTCGGCTAAACGCCTCAAAAATAATTTTACAATAAAGTGGGAGGACAAAAAGAAACCCACTCGTTGCCAGGGTTACGCCTGGTGGTCACCATCTGGCTGAAAGTTAGGTAGATCCTCTGGAGCTGCTCCGATATCTGGCCATACAAAACCAGCTGGGTCAGATCCCATAAAGAGCAAGTACCACAAAGGAGGCTTCACTTAGGAACTAAAACCAGCATATCATAATAGAATAATAAAGATAGTAAATAAAGAATTGATAATAATAGAGATAACCACAGTAAACTGAGTACGTGGAAACTATTCAAGTAGCCAGGTCACAACCCTTAAACCAAACAAGGACCGGAGTTGTAACCCTTCATCTAAATAGAGACCCGTCTCAAATACTATTGGTAAGGTAACAAGACAATAAACGAAGAGAGGACTCAGGAGCCAGGTTATAACCCTTAAACCAAACAAGGACCGGGGTTGTAACCCTTCGCCTGAACAGAACTGGACCCCTGATCTTTATTATTAAGGCCAGTATAAATAATTTATCATGTCGTTACAGTAAGTAAAACATGACGAGCGTGGCATGGGGTTGCAATAAGACAATAACGAAGAAAGGACACAGAACTGCTCAGGGAGCCAGGTTACAACCCTTAAACCAAACAAGGACCGGGGTTGTAACCCTTTGCCTGAACAGAACTGGACCCCCGATCGTTATTGTTAAGGCAAGCCTCAATAATCATGTCGTGTCACAATCTTGTACAGGATCGGGACAAGACTAAGCTGGGATAAACTCCATCCAATCAATCACGGCCAATCAAGAGTACGGCTTGATACTTTTAACTAACTAGGGTTATCACAGGCCTAGTTACTAGCAAGATGCAATGAGATTATCCCAATAGCCACAAGTCCTGCAGACCATCCGGTTATCCAAGTCGAATGTCTGTTTATGGAGAATGCAACACGTGACTGTGTGCTGGAAATGTGCCCTACTCATCGGTAGGCTACAAGTCCACTTAATGCGCCCAGATAACGGGATCGCTTGTAGCTGGAAATCTCTTCATGTCTACTGAATTATTCTAGTTTATTAGCCTTAGTCAATTACTGTAGGTATTCCTGACCGTGGTACTCAGGGATCCCTGTCCTAGACATGATGCAAACATTACCGATTTATTTTGTACAAACACAATCATCCACGGTGTCCAGGCCATTCAATTTTGTTATGACATGCTAGCCGTCGCAACAGCATTCGAGATATATATCGTGTCAAATTTACTATCAAAAGTGTACCACGACGGGACACCATTATGTCATGGAACGTAATTTAAAATTAACATTTAACCTGGTATAAGCCTATATGCAATAACTAAATATAAACAAGGTGCAAGAGTTATAGAGGAATCATGCGGCTCATGGGAGACGGGGCCCAACTTTCATGTACGAACTCAAAATAAGGTGTTCCAGAAATATTGGGAAGGACAAGACAAAGATCTAAAACTTTCATGTTTTAAGTTTTTCGAAATTCTAGCTAGAAAATAGCTAAACTTGGCAAAACAGTCATTCTGTGCACTTTTTATGCCAAAAATTCAATTCTACGTAAAATATGTAAAAGGGGAGGGTTCCAGCGTAAAATTTTACATTCTGGGTACCATCTAGCGTAAAATACGCAATTTCAGGGTTCCCTGCGTAAAATCTTACATTCTGGATGATATCCAGCGTAAAATACGCAATTTCAGGGTCCCTAGCGTAAAATTTTACATTCTTGATGATATCCGGCGTAAAATACGCAATTCCAGGATCCCTAGCGTAAAATCTTACATTCTGGATACAATCCAGCGTAAAATACGCAATTCCAGGGTCCCTAGCATAAAATCTTACATTCTAGATACAATCCAGCGTAAAATACGCAATTTCAGGGTTCCCTGCATAAAATTTTACATTCTGGATACAATCCAGCGTAAAATACGCAATTCTAGGGTCCCTAGTGTAAAAGTTCACTCAGCCGACATGAAAAATCCAGAAAACTTGTTTTGGCCATAAAAACTTTATTTTAACTCGAAATGAGGTGAATCAAAAACCAAATTCATACGAAATTTCGTGCTCTTGCTCATGGAACTATTAGTTTTCAAAAATAACAAGTTTTAGTAGATCAAAACCAAGAAAAATCCTTGAACTAAAAGTTATAAAGTAGATCTAGAAGAATCTATCCATCAAAATTAAAAACTCCAAGTTCTAAAGAGGCTTACAATCATGTAAAGAAGAGAATAGAACAATAAAAATTAAAATCCCTCAAGAAGCAAGTTGTACTTGCCTAAGCTCTCTCTCTCTCTCTCCCTCCTGGTGGTTGAAGAAGTAATGGTGGAGAGTAAATGAAGAAGGAAGGAAATAATGATGAGAGAGAAAAGGAAAGAGTTATAAATAAGGAGGGTGGTGGTAGGTAGGAGGGTTCACCTTTGGTTCATGATGAACCTAAGGCAAACCAAGCCAAGCCGAACCAAACCAAGAATAACTAAGCAATTGAAAATGTCGAAATAAACCAAGCAAGGTGTCATGCAATACGAGTCAAAATACGTATACGTATACCAAAATACGTAATACGAACAATAGACATTACAACTCTCCCCACCTTAAAAGAATTCTGTCTCGGAATTTAATCAAGAGGCTAGAGATGCAAGGACAAGCTATACTGATCACAGACAAGCTATATTAGTCAAGCAATCAAGCAATTATTTATGCAAGCAAGGAATCGAAGGCATGAGGCATAAGAAAGATATTATACCTCATGAGTCAAACAGGTCGGGATATCGCGATCGGATATCATCCTCACGCTCCCACGTTGACTCACCCAAAGAGTGATAATCCCAAACAACTCGAACTAACTTAATAGTCTTGTTCTTAAGTATCTTCTCTCTCCGGTCCAATATAGATACGGGCCTCTCCTCATACGAAAGGTTGGTACCAACCACCAATTCCGAATGATCCAAGATATGGCTCGGGTCCGGGATATACCGTCGCAGTTGGGATATATGGAACACGTCATACACCTCACTCAGAGACGGCGGAAGAGCGAGACGATAGGATACATCTCCTACTCGCTCCAGAATATCGAACGACCCTATATACCTAGGACTAAGCTTTCCCCGTACGCCGAAACGAATGACGCAACGGTTAGGCGAGATCCTCAGGAATACATGGTCGCCGACAGAAAATTCAAGGGGACGCCGATGAGAATCGGCCCAATGGCGCTGACGATCTTGTGCAATGCGGAGATGATCTCTGACTCTCCTGACCACCTCAACTGTCTGAGTGATCATCTCGGGACCAAGCATCTGCCTTTCTCCAACATCGTCCCATGCTAGTGGAGATCTGTACTTCCTACCATACAGTGCCTCGAACGGTGCCATCTGGATGCTAGCTTGGAAACTGTTGTTGTACGAGAACTCCACCAGGTGCAGGTGATCTTCCCACGAACCGCCGAAGTCGAGTGTACAAGATCTCAACATATCTTCGAGAGTCTGGATCGTGCGTTCTGACTGGCCATCTGTCTGTGGGTGATATGCTGAGCTGAACTGGAGGCGAGTTTCCAAACTCTCTTGCAGACTACGCCAAAAGTACGACATAAATCTTGAATCTATGTCCAAGGTGATACTGACTGGTACTCCGTGCAATCTGACAATCTGTCGAAGATACATCTTCGCTAGTTGAGCCGTTGACTGACCAACTCTGAACGGAAGAAAGTGAGCCACCTTCGTGAGCCTGTAAACTATCACCCAGATAGCATCTCTACCAGCTGGGGATCTAGGCAATCCAGTCACAAAATCCATGGTTATATGCTCCCACTTCCATTCTGGAATTGGCAAGGGCTGAAGTAGTCCAACCGGCCTCTGATGTTCATCTTTAACTTGTTGGCAAACCAAACATCGAGAGACAAACCGGGCTATCTTCCTCTTTATGCCATTCCACCAAAAGTGCTGACGGATATCTCGGTACATCTTCGTACCACCGGGATGAATCGAATACTGAGAATTGTGAGCCTCTGCCATGATCTTCTGTCTGATATCACCGCTGGGTACACAAAGACGCTTACCATATCGAAGTGTACCATCTTCATGAATGCATAATTCTGGTCTTCGCCCTGATACACATTTTATCCTAAGCCGCTGAAGCTTAGAATCGGAGGACTGAGCTATCTTGATTCTCTCAACTATACTGGATTGAACTTGCATGCTGGCCATCAATGCCATGCTGGTAGGAAGGACAACTTCTATACCCATCTTCTGAAGATCTGCTAACAATTCTGGTTGCGTTGTCAGAAAGTAAACTCCGGCTCTCCTGCTCAATGCATCTGCAACAACGTTGGCCTTCCCAGGATGGTACTGCAGGTTGACATCATAATCCACAAGCAACTCTAGCCATCTCCTCTGACACATGTTAAGATGCTTCTGAGTAAACACATACTTCAGGTTTTTGTGATCGGTGAAAATCTTCACCCTATCTCCATACAAGTTGTGTCTCCAAAGCTTGAGCGCAAACACCACGGCTGCCAGCTCCAAGTCGTGGGTTGGATAATTCCTCTCATGATCACGAAGTTGTCGTGACGTATAAGCTATTACCTTCCTATGTTGTATCAAAACACATCCTAAACCTCGGCCTGAAGTATTACAATACACTGAGAATCCTCCGGTCCCATCTGGAAGTGTGAGAATGGGTGCCGTCATCAAGCCTCGCTTCAACTTCTCAAAAGAATTCTGACATTCTGATGTCCAAGCAAACTGCACATCCTTACGGTTTAACTGCGTCAGTGGTGCTGAAATCCGAGCGAAGTTCGAAACAAATTGCCGGTAGTAGCCGACCAATCCAAGAAAACTGCGAACTTCTGCAACTGTGCTGGGCACTGGCCACGTTTCGATAGCCACGATCTTCTGGGGATCCACTTCTACTCCTCCTTTGGTAATGATATGACCTAAGTACGAAATGCGATCGAGCCAGAACTCGTATTTACTGAACTTGGCATACAACTGGTGCTCTCGGAGAATCTGGAGGACAACTCTGAGATGCTGCTCATGCTCCGTTTCACTCTTGCGATAGACTAGGATGTTGTCTATGAACACAATCACGAACTGATCCAAATAAGGCATGAAGATGCGATTCATGAGGTCCATGAATACAGCCGGCGTATTGGTTGCTTCAAAGGGCATAACAAGGAACTCCCAATGCCCATATCGGGATCTAAAAGCTGTCTTCGGGATGTCCTGCTCTCTGACTCTGATCTGATGGTACCCTGACCGCAAATCTATCTTCGAGAATACTGCTGCTCCTCTGAGTTGATCAAACAAGTCATCTATCCTTGGGAGAGGATATCTGTTCTTGATTGTTACTGAGTTCAAGGTACGATAGTCAACACATAATCTGGACGTACCATCCTTCTTTTTTACAAGAAGTATCAGGGCTCCCCAAGGCGATCCACTAGCACGAATGAATCCCTTGGTCCTGAGTTCTTCAATCATTTTGTACAATATCTCCAATTCTGACGGCGCCATCCTGTAGACTCTCTCTGACACAGGTGCGGCCCCGGGGATCAAGTTTATGGTGAATTCGATCTCTCGCTCTGGCAGCATTCCTGAAAGCTCTTCTGGGAAAATATCTGGAAACTCTTCGACGATCCGGGGTAACTGCACTGCTGCTACTGCCATCCGCAATACGGGATGAGAAGGTTCAACTTCGCCTCGGGAAAAGAAAAATTCTGGCTCGCCTGGGATGCTAAAAACAACCCTGCCAATATGGCAATCTATCCTCGCATACTGGTCCCTCAACCAATCCATCCCTAAGACCACATCATAATCGGCCATCGGGAATTCTATTAACCTAGCGGAAAACTCTCTACCGCTAACTACGACTCGACACGAGGAAAACACTCTATCTACTCCCACAAAACCGTTACCAGTAAGTATATTGAGCCTTACTGATAATGACTCGGGTTTCAGTCCTATCCGTGTCGCGAATCGTACAGACATAAATGAATACGAGGCACCAGAATCAAATAATACTGAAGCTGGAAAGGTGTTGACGAGAATAGTACCTGCCACTACCTCACCGGGTGCTATTCCTTCCTCTCCCAAGGTCAAGGCCAGCACTTGACCATGCCCTCTGGGTGCGGGTCCCCTCGGCTGAAAATTCCTCTGCTTGCTCTGGATCAGGGCTTGGGCTTAGGCATACTGCTACGGTCTCTGCTGCTGAAATGCCTGGGCCTACGTCGGCAATGGCCTCGGGAATGGGTACTGCAGCTGCTGCTGCTGCTGGACTGGTGCTGGTCCTCTAATTGAAGGACTAGAGAAGGCCGATGAACTTTTCCTGTTCGGGCAGTTCCTGACCCTGTGGTCTGGGGCACCACAAACCAAGCACAAATCCTGTGCTCTGCGACACTCTGATGCCACGTGTCCTGGCTTCCCGCAGTGTGAACATCCTACTGCGGAAGAATGCTTCTGCTTCTGCTGCTGAGGGTGCGTCGGGGTAGAATGCTGAACCGACGTCACTGATGCCGCCCGCCTCGGAGCTCTAATGGTCAAAGCCCTGGCTGCCGGGGCTGGGGCTGACGACTGATTCATCTGGCTGTGGGATCACTTCCGACCTCCGGTCCTATCTACGATCCTCTGGGAGGTATACTCATGCCTCCTAGCAGCCCTCAGTACTGCATCAAAGGTCTGATGCTCAAACTGCTCCACTGCTAACAAAATCTCTAGGTGGAGCCCCTGCTGGAACCGCTGGGCTCTATCGAACTCGGTTGCTACCAAGGTGGGAGCAAACCGACTAAGTCACAAAAATTCAGCCGTATATCCGTCGACCATCCTGCCCATCTGCTTCAGATTGGTAAACCTCGTCTGTAGATCATACCGAGCTACAGCATCAAAATACTTGGTCTGAAATCTCTCCCTGAATACTGCCCATAAAATAGGGGCCACTAATCTATCGGCCTGCGCTGCCCACCAGCTGCAGGCAAGATCTATTAACTGCAGGCGCACTACGGCTACCTTCTCTGCTTCTGGGTCCTGGCTGCTTCTAGCATCACCTCCGTGTCCTGAAGCCAAGCATCTGCAGCGATCGCATCTTCACTGCCGTCGAAGAATAGAGGGTTCAGGCGCTTGAAGCTGTTGGCTGTGCTGTTACCCTGATGACCTCCTCTGGTCAAAGCGTCTGCCACCGCCTGGTGCAAGGCATCTCCCCGACGATCCTGGGAAGCTAATAATGACCTGATGAGACCCACCAAAGTGCCATCATCAGGCTCTACAGGCTGGACAGGCTGAACTGGTGGCTCTTCTCCAGTAGGCATGACTCTGGAGGCTACTCCTGAATGTTGGACATGATCTCCAGGTTGCGGCTGGTCCACGGGAGGTGCTCCGTCTTGCTGATCGACAGGTCCATGAATGTAGCACCCAGTTTCCCAAATGAGGGTAATTTTGAAATTTTGTATTTATAATTATTTTAATAATGATATTTAATTCATGATATGATTTTTGGTGATTTTAAATTATTTTAAAATTATTTAAATCAATGACTTGTGGTTTTGTCGTTTTGCTAGTGAAACCCTAGAGACTGTTTGACCTAGAGCCTAACCATGTGATTATGATATTTTAATATCATTTTTGGCCTAAGGATATTTTTGCATTTGACCTCTTTGAATTATTTTGATATTATTTTATTATTTATGATATTGTTTTGGGGTTATTTGAGTCGGGTTCGAATTTTAAATCAATCCGACTTGAAACGGGGACCCGGGGGTAGTTTGACTTTAGTGGGACCCGCACACTAGTTAGTCATGGCCCACATGATATTAATTTTAGTCCACATGATAGAAATATTTTAGTTAGAGGTTAGACTAATTATTATGGATAAGGTTAGTGTGATTAGAGACTTTAGAATGACTAATTTAGCCCCAACCAATTAGCCCTTTCCTAATACTCATAGAATAGGTTAGTGGGGGCATTTTGGAACTTACCATAATAGGACAAATAGCCCCATATGGCCAGCCACTTTGGGAGAGGATAGGCTCAAGTTCATTTCATTATTCTCATCCACACTCTCTCTCTTGTTCTTCCCCAAATTCCTAGAGAGCAATCCCTAGCAATTTCTCTACCAAATCCTTCCATTTCGCCACCAAATCTTCTTCTTTCCTTCTCCATTCTATCCAAGGAGGAAGCTACACAAGTTTGGAAGGATTTGGAGCTCGTTCGTGTCCTTTTGGAATCTCTACGTGTCGGTGTCGCTCCGGGAAGACTTTTCTTCGATTCGATCTACCGAGAGGTATAAATTCCTTCTCCTTTTATTTCCTCATGCATATAGGTCTATTTTGAACCCATAGGAATGACCCCCATGGTTGTATCTCCATTTGTGTCCATTTCGTGTCCATTTGGAGGTCATAGGAGTGTCCTTTGTGTTGTGGTTGTGTCCATGTGGAAAAATTCTAAATTTGGACACACTATGTGTTGTTGTTATGTATGAATGAATTATTACATATTTAATCTCATATTTTTGTATTGGAGATGTGTTCTATAGTGTCTCATATATATATAGTAGTGTAGAGAGTGAGTTCTTGATATATTATGTTATATATTTGTGTTCTTTTGTCTCAAACTACCCAAATCCGTCATGATTTTTATCCACGTTTTTAATTTCAGCCCTAACTTAGAAATGTCATAACTTCTAGCTCAAAGCTCGGTTTAATCTCCCATTTTTTTTAAAAAGAAGCGTATTGAAGTTAGCTTTCGAAAAACATGTATTAATAGGCCTAATTCTTTCTGCAACTTTCTAGAGAATTATTTGAGTGTCAGCTGTACGAAAGACAAACGCGTTCTCGGTGTTTTTGCGATTCCGGGGGTTTCCGAAAACAAAAATGCGATCCGTTTAAAGTTTCGGAAAGCTAACACATAGATCTATAACATACTTTAATCCTAGATTTTAATTCATGCTGAGATGGTACAGTATTGATTATTAGTAGGAGTTACTATTCGGCATATGCATTTTGTGCACCCTTGTGTGTAATATAATGTTCTATTTGATTTTAACCCATGTTAATGTATATACATTATGTAATTAAATAGAGAATACAAGCATGAATAAATGGTTAAATAAATGATTTATGAGGTGTAAGTATCCTATCTAATGTAAGCATGTATAAGTATGGCTTGTAATGAATATGTAGGTTCCATAGTATGTAATGTATGGTGCATATAGTAGTGCAAGAGAATAAATGAATGATGAATGAATACAAGCATGAATGTAATGTAATAATAGATGTAATGTATGCAATATACAAGTTAATGAGATGTAATGTTCTATGTTAACACAAATCCTATATTACCTCATGTACCCCTTACACTATGTTGACACTATCACACTTGACACTTTGTTCACTTACACTTTGACACTCTTTGATATGTATACACTATGTATGCCCATTTAACCCTCACTTTCCCCTTTGCCATGTTCACATACACACACATAGCCTCTTAAATAAGTATTTATGAATACAGTTAACTTAGCTATGTATGTATATTATATATATGTTAGCATATTGTGTTGTAATATATAAGTTTATATAACCATTTGAAATGCCATGATTATAGGCCTAATGTTGAATACCAATATATGCATGTGTATATATGTGTAGACATATATAGCTTAAAGTAATAGATTACTTAGTGTATATCCAATGTGAATTCTTGCCTATTTGAGTATTGAATAATTACATGCTATATAGAGTTGGGTGTATATTGGCTTGTATAGCCTTGTATTGATGTGTGCTTGCTAGGATAGTCTTGGTTAGGCCTAGTAAGACTTGCTGGATTAGGACATGACCTAGTTTGACCTAGTTTGACTAGTGCAGTTGACCAGAGTTGACCAAGGGTTGACTTTGGCCTAGTTTGACCTAGATTCATATAGAATGCATTGTAGTGCTTTATATTACCCTTCTGGACATGTTGTGACCTGTGCTGTTCTAATTAGGAGCCAGACACCTCTCCTCGGACAGTATCTTTACCTTGGACATTCAGATATCAGGCGAGTACATTCTCTGATCATTTCATATCCTGCTTAGAATTATTTCCTGCAGTAGATTACTTTACTTGTACTATCACGTTGATCACACGGATTGGTACTATATGGATCCTTTCTTGAGATGTTATCCTTAGGGAGCATCGGGTACTCTATGTTCTGTGCGTTTCACTTTCATAGCGTATCATATGCTTCTTGGTTCTTTGATCACTTACGACATGTATCCTCATGATCGTAGAGTCTTTCTGGAATCTTACACTGTTGGGTTACCCCCAGAATCCCCATTTTTATGGGACTTACACTGTTGGGTTACCCCCAGAATCCCCATTTTTATGGGACTACTATGTATCACCTTCGGGGTCTACCACCCTTCGGGGGCTTATCACCTTCGGGGTCTATCACCTTCGGGGTCTGTTACATAGCATCATATAACATAACCTGGCTGGATCCTTGTGTATTGATCGGGGGTACGGGGGAGTATTACATGTTCATATTGTACTCTGACTCACTAGTCACTGCTAGTTCTCTATGTATAGTAGATATTTCTATTACAGTTCTCTCTTTGTTTACATACTATTTTCCTTTAGTACCTGTATCTTACTTTACTGCATGATTATATTTTCTAACCTACTATGATCTGTTGAGATGTACTGTACTCGCTCCAGTCCTGACTGGACCTGTTGATAAATTTTACAGATAGCCTGGAGGTGCCTGCTAGCCTAGAGGAGACACATTAGAGGATGTTTAGATAGTTATTTTATTTGTCTGGAGTTGTACTTGATTTGTGGATTACTGTATTTGAGTTTTGAGATGTATTCCTGGGTTTATGTATCTTAGACACTTAGACTTCTATCTCCTGTATCTCTTTTGGATTTCATGTTTTATCTATCATTATCATGCTCTGCCTTAGATGTGATTGAGACTGTATCTGCTATGTCACCCCCATTCGTGGAGTATAACTGCTTAGCATTATATTGTTAGATGTTGTGACCTAGGACAACGTTCTACCGCCGACACTGCGGCGTAGGCTGGGTGTTGTTACGTTCTCGTACCCAAACAGTGGGTGCGGGTCGTGACACGTTTTTAGTGGTGGCCCATGCAGGTCGAGTTTATGTAGTGGTATTCGAACTTGAGTACCACTACAGCCTGCAGTAGGATTATGATATATTTTGAACGTACTCAATCACAGTTAGGAACCCTTGAGAGATTCCTGGGACGACCCTTGAGAATCTTATTTTAACTTCGATTTGAAAACTCTCTTTTTTCTTGATTGTTTTATCTTTTTTTTTCTGTTGTTGAATTTGATGGATTATTGTTGAATTTGGGTTTGTATTTATTGATTTTGATGGAAGATTATTGAATTTTGAATCTTGACGATTAGCTGTAGCATCCGAGTTTGTATTTATATGATTGAAGGATTTTGTTCATTTTTGAGTTTGATGTTCGTTGATAAATTTGATTTGATTTTTGGGTATTCATTGTTGATTTAATTTAATTTTTGGCAAGATAAAATTATATGGGCTAGGTCATCTATGTTATGGAATCTAGTCTTCTATAGTCACATTAGCCAACATGGTGAGGACATATAGTCTGACTCTGGATATATTTCTCGGGTGTGGGAATTTAAGGTTTTTGCAGCCAAGCTAGCGTCACCGCAAAAATGTTAAATACCATGATTCTAGAGATATGTGCATAAGTCAAGGGCTCTGTAATTATCGTAGCCTTGCTTACTAGTATGACGAGGATTTAGAGTACCATGATTGTGGATAGACGCATATGATTATCAGATTGTACCTTAAATATTTTCGAACATGTTTTCTCTACTTTGTTTCAGTCCTTCAAAAAAGGGAATTATTAATTGTTTTGTTTTGTTTTGCTTCTCATTATTTAGCTTAGGAGTAACTTTAGCTATTTTATAAACCTTTGTGTAACTTCTTCTATGAATTTCTTCTTAATACAATGAATCGATGATTTTGCTAGACTTTACCTTGGATTTGATATTTTAACTCTGGATTTCAAAATGGTTCCTTCTTTTAAACAGATAAGCAAAATAGATTTTATCGTTATTCCCTTCTTGCTATTATTCTTGTATTAAATAATAATAAATCGTCTTGATTACACCAATCACCTGTTTTGCAATATTGGTAGGAATCTAATGTTGGTCTTGGTATAGAATCTGATTTTTATATTGGGACATGAGAATATATATATGAATATATATAGTGGATACTTTTCTGACACTTATGCATGCTACACTTGATTTCCACCTATCTAAATAAATATTAATATGTCGTTGATGTTAAATTTTCAAAACCCCAATATTTTTGGTTTTCTGCTTTTCCAGTTTAAATTCGTAAGTTAAATATAAATTTCATGTTATTAGTTATGTTTACATCACTGCACATGTATGTCATACCTAGAGTTTCTTTTAAAAAAAAATTGTTGAGTTTTGTGTTTAAATTTGTCAAATCTGAGACTGTGTGCATATTAACCCTTAATACTGGATTTTAAATGTTAGTTCAAATTATTGTTTTAAATATAATATTTAGAGCTGTGTACATTGTTGTTGTAGGGATATAATGTTAGGTTTCATATTCTTACATGATAGGTTGTGATAAACATTGAGTTGGTTTTGATGTTCAAATTTCTCCAAAATCCTGAAAACTGAATATATGTTAACATTTTCACATTGATTTCAAATGTTCAATTTCAGATTTAACATGTAATATTGAACTGTATGCGTAGATAAATGTATGGATAGTATGTTAGGGTTTTATTTCTATCATGTTAGGATGTATTGGGACCATTGAGATTGGTTGCGATGTTCAAAACCCTAAAATCTGAAACTGTGTTATGTTAATATTGCACTGATTAAATGTTAGCTTATTTTCAGATATTTTTTTATGTAAATGCTGAACTAAAACTAGGTTTAACTTTTAATACTAAGCCATAACCCTGTACAAGGACACACACACACCCTAACTTAGTATATACTGTCGTGTAACCAAACCCTTCCCCTCTATGTTATGATTGTATATCTAGATAGATGTATATAGAGCTTAGGCATACATGTTATAATATATAAATACATAACTAAGTCTCTACCTTTATATATATATATATATGGTTAGCCATGCAAGTTGTGATTAAATAGATTGTATATTGTAGATTGTTAACCCATATGCCATGATTAGTGTAACTTGATAGTTATTGTTTGAAATCCAAATCCTCATATACACTTTCATGTATATTCACGTACACACACGCCTACTATCTAACCATATGAACACGTCCCCATACACACAATGCTAGCTTTTTCCTCTCTAACGCTCTCTCTATATATATTGTGATTGGATTTTCAATGCAAGTGATTTTCAATTCCTTAATTTTTGAATTTGATTTTTTGTACCTTTTTTTTAAATAATTGGTAGTTGCCTTTATTTTATTTTGATAATGACCAATTTTTATATAGGATGGTAGTCAGCCCTACAACCTTGATGATTGTTGTTCCCTTACCTTCCCAATTAAGACACTCTACATTGTTTGTGTGTTGATACCATAGTACTGTTTTGACCTAGAAAGACCAGTGTACCTAGGTGAGACTTCCAACTGCTACGGTATGCCCTGACCTTGTATACTATTCCTTCAAATTGTATGTTTTAGATAAAAAAAAATTTAGACCTTGATTGTTGGAAAATAGGGACGTCATCCCATTAGTATCAGTTGTAGATATATATATAGGTTAGTCCTGGATGTGGGGATGTGTGTCTATAAACATATAGCTTATGAGATTTATGAGAGATTATAGTATCAGCCTTGATAGGATGTACTAGTCTTTTGGTGAGTATAAATGTGTTATGAGAGATAGGGGCCTATATGTCTTAGTAATGCATCGTTCCTATGGTAATAGAATGTATTAATAGATGGTTAATAGGAAGATAATAGTTTGAGCATACCTATAGCCTATAATCAGTTCTTTTTCAACCTTAGTTAAGACCACTTTAAAATAGGTCCAGTCCCTTGGATATAGGTTCCAGTCCATATTTTATTGAAGTTTCATTACCGCCGTACAGCAGAGCAGTATTGGAGGTATTCCTAGATTGACACTTTTTAGATGTCCGTTTATTATTCCAGTGTTAGGAAGTGTTACCTTAGATATTGGGTAGGTTAGAGGCTCTAGAAGAAGTACTATCAATCTTAAATTTCGAGGACGAAATTTTTTCTAAGGTGGGCAGAGTTGTAGCACCCAGTTTCCCAAATGAGGGTAATTTTGAAATTTCGTGTTTATAATTATTTTAATAATGATATTTAATTCATGATATGATTTTTGGTGATTTTAAATTATTTTAAAATTATTTAAATCAATGACTTGTGGTTTTGACGTTTTGCTAGTGAAACCCTAGAGACTGTTTGACCTAGAGCCTAACCATGTGATTATGATATTTTAATATCATTTTTGGCCTAAGGATATTTTTTCATTTGACCTCTTTGAATTATTTTGATATTATTTTATTATTTATGATATTGTTTTGGGGTTATTTGAGTCGGGTTCGAATTTCAACTAAATCCGACTTGAAACGGAGACCCGGGGGTAGTTTGACTCTAGTGGGACCCACACACTAGTTAGGCATGGCCCACATGATATTAATTTTAGTCCACATGATAGAAATATTTTAGTTAGAGGTTAGACTAATTATTATGGATAAGGTTAGTGTGATTAGAGACTTTAGAATGACTAATTTAGCCCCAACCAATTAGCCCTTTCCTAATACTCATAGAATAGGTTAGTGGGGGCATTTTGGAACTTACCATAATAGGACAAATAGCCCCATATGGCCAACCACTTTGGGAGAGGATAGGCTCAAGTTCATTTCATTATTCTCATCCACACTCTCTCTCTTGTTCTTCCCCAAATTCCTAGAGAGCAATCCCTAGCAATTTCTCCACCAAATCCTTCCATTTCACCACCAAATCTTCTTCTTTCCTTCTCCATTCTATCCAAGGAGGAAGCTACACAAGTTTGGGAGGATTTGGAGCTCGTTCGTGTCCTTTTGGAATCTCTACGTGTCGGTGTCGCTCCGGGAAGACTTTTCTTCGATTCGATCTACCGGGAGGTATAAATTCCTTCTCTTTTTTATTTCCTCATGCATATAGGTCTATTTTGAACCCATAGGAATGACCCCCATGGTTGTATCTCCATTTGTGTCCATTTCGTGTCCATTTGGAGGTCATAGGAGTGTCCTTTGTGTTGTGGTTGTGTCCATGTGGGAAAATCCCAAATTTGGACACACTATGTGTTGTTGTTATGTATGAATGAATTATTACATATTTAATCTCATATTTTTGTATTGGAGATGTGTTCTATAGTGTCTCATATATATATAGTAGTGTAGAGAGTGAGTTCTTGATATATTATGTTATATATTTATGTTCTTTTGTCTCAAACTACCCAAATCCGTCATAATTTTTATCCACGTTTTTAATTTCAGCCCTAACTTAGAAATGTCATAACTTCTAGCTCAAAGCTCGGTTTAATCTACCGTTTTTTTAAAAAGAAGCGTATTGAAGTTAGCTTTCCAAAAACATGTATTAATAGGTCTAATTCTTTCTGTAACTTTCTGGAGAATTATTTGAGTGTCAGCTGTACGAAAGACAAACGCGTTCTCGGTGTTTTTGCGATTCCGGGAGTTTCCGAAGACGAAAATGCAATCCGTTTGAAGTTTCGGAAAGCTAACACATAGATCTATAACATACTTTAATCCTAGATTTTAATTCATGCTGAGATGGTATAGTATTGATT
This sequence comes from Iris pallida, assembly GCA_029216955.1. Lineage (NCBI taxonomy): Eukaryota > Viridiplantae > Streptophyta > Magnoliopsida > Asparagales > Iridaceae > Iris > Iris pallida. The sequence goes on from JANAVB010036113.1 coordinate 268,009, forward strand.
ATTAGTAGGAGTTACTATTCGGCATTTGCATTTTGTGCACCCTTGTGTGTAATATAATGTTCTTTTTGATTTTAACCCATGTTAATGTATATACATTATGTAATTAAATAGAGAATGCAAGCATGAGTAAATGGTTAAATAAATGATTTATGAGGTGTAAGTATCCTATCTAATGTAAGCATGTATAAGTATGGCTTGTAATGAATATGTAGGTTCCATAGTATGTAATGTATGGTGCATATAGTAGTGCAAGAGAATAAATGAATGATGAATGAATACAAGCATGAATGTAATGTAATAATAGATGTAATGTATGCAATATACAAGTTAATGAGATGTAATATTCTATGTTAACACAAATCCTATATTACCTCATGTACCCCTTACACTATGTTGACACTATCACACTTGACACTTTGTTCACTTACACTTTGACACTCTTTGATATGTATACACTATGTATGCCCATTTAACCCTCACTTTCCCCTTTGCCATGTTCACATACACACACATAGCCTCTTAAATAAGTATTTATGAATACAGTTAACTTAGCTATGTATGTATATTATATATATGTTAGCATATTGTGTTGTAATATATAAGTTTATATAACCATTTGAAATGCCATGATTATAGACCTAATGTTGAATACCAATATATGCATGTGTATATATGTGTAGACATATATAGCTTAAAGTAATAGATTACTTAGTGTATATCCAATGTGAATTCTTGCCTATTTGAGTATTGAATAATTACATGCTATATAGAGTTGGGTGTATATTGGCTTGTATAGCCTTGTATTGATGTGTGCTTGCTAGGATAGTCTTGGTTAGGCCTAGTAAGACTTGCTGGATTAGGACATGACCTAGTTTGACCTAGTTTAACTAGTGCAGTTGACCAGAGTTGACCAAGGGTTGACTTTGGCCTAGTTTGACCTAGATTCATGTAGAATGCATTGTAGTGCTTTATATTACCCTTATGGACATGTTGTGACCTGTGCTGTTCTAATTAGGAGCCAGATACCTCTCCTCGGACAGTATCTTTACCTTGGAGATTCAGATATCAGGCGAGTACATTCTCTGATCATTTCATATCCTGCTTAGAATTATTTCCTGCAGTAGATTACTTTACTTGTACTGTCACATTGGTCACACGGATTGGTACTATATGGATCCTTTCTTGAGATGTTATCCTTAAGGAGCATCGGGTACTCTATGTTCTGTGCGTTTCACTTTCATAGCGTATCATATGCTTCTTGGTTCTTTGATCACTTACGACATGTACCCTCATGATCGTAGAGTCTTCTTGGAATCTTACACTGTTGGTTTACCCCCAGAATCTCCATTTTTATGGGACTTATACTGTTGGGTTACCCCCAGAATCCCCATTTTTATGGGACTACTATGTATCACCTTCGGGGTCTACCACCCTTCGGGGGCTTATCACCTTCGGGGTCTATCACCTTCGGGGTCTGTTACATAGCATCATATAACATAACCTGGCTGGATCCTTGTGTATTGATCGGGGGTACGGGAGAGTATTACATGTTCATATTGTACTCTGACTCACTAGTCACTGCTAGTTCTCTATGTATAGTAGATATTTCTATTACAGTTCTCTCTCTGTTTACATACTATTTTCCTTTAGTACCTGTATCTTACTTTACTGCATGATTATATTTTTTAACCTGCTATGATCTGTTGAGATGTACTGTACTCGCTCCAGTCCTGACTGGACCTGTTGATAAATTTTACAGATAGCCTGGAGGTGCCTGCTAGCCTAGAGGAGACACATTAGAGGATGTTTAGATAGTTATTTCATTTGTCTGGAGTTGTACTTAATTTCTGGATTACTGTATTTGAGTTTTGAGATGTATTCTATCTTAGACACTTAGACTTCTATCTCCTGTATCTCTTTTGGATTTCATGTTTTATCTATCATTATCATGCTCTGCCTTAGAGGTGATTGAGACTGTATCTGCTATGTCACCCCCATTCGGGGAGTATAACTGCTTAGCATTATATTGTTAGATGTTGTGACCTAGGACAGCGTTCTACCGCCGACACTGCGGCGTAGGCTGGGCGTTGTTACGTTCTCGTACCCAAACAGTGGGTGCGGGTCGTGACACTGAACAATACCGCTGATGAAGACGACATAGGGAACAATAAGGAAGGATTAGGACAGATCAACGATACAAACATGTGATCAGGTCAAGAATCTCAGGGATTAGAAGATATGGGCAGAGATCAAGGGCAAGTGCTGATTGAGACATCTATTTGGTAAACCCTCACACATTTTGATTTACAAGACCTGCATGGGCCACCACTAAAACCATGTAACGCCCCAGAACCAGAATACTGGAGAGCGGGAGCATACATAGCCAGCTACGTATAATGAAATGGAATCCACCTCACTATACGGTCACGGATGTCTAAATATATGAGGGTTTAACTACAATCCAACAGTCTCCTATGGTCAAGAACAAGCCTATTGTCTCAATCACAAGCAAGTAAGTAAATGTTACAAGATGTAAGACCACCAAATATACAATAGTAAGGCGTCCCCAACATTACATATTGGATGATCATGAAGCTAGTCGTACAAAATATCAAGACTAGCAAGAGTTCAGTCATACATGATCAACCCTAAGATCTGTCAATCATGTTACAGCCCATAGGCAGACAGTAAGTAAAGGTGCAATCGAGCTAACACGTGCTCGTCGGCTAAACACCTCAAAAATAATTTTACAATAAAATAGGAGGACAAAAAGAAATCCATTCGTTGCCAGGGTTACGCCTGGTGGTCACCATCTGGCTGAAAGTTAGGTAGATCCTCTGGAGCTGCTCCGATATCTAGCCATACAAAACTAGCTGGGTCAGACCCCATAAAGAGCAAGTACCACAAAGGAGGATTCACTTAGGAGCTAAAACCAGCATATCATAATAGAATAATAAAGATAGTAAATAAAGAATTGATAATAATAAAGATAACCATAGTAAACTGAGTACAAAAAAACTATTCAAGTAGCCAGGTCACAACCCTTAAACCAAACAAGGACCGGAGTTGTAACCCTTCACCTGAATAGAGACCCGTCTCAAATACTATTGGTAAGGTAACAAGACAATAAACGAAGAGAGGACTCAGAACTGCTCCGGGAGCCAGGTTACAACCCTTAAACCAAACAAGGACCGGGGTTGTAACCCTTCGTCTGAACAGAACTGGACCCCTGATCTTTATTGTTAAGGCCAGTATAAATAATTTATCATGTCGTTACAGTAAGTAATACATGACGAGCGTGGCATGGGGTTGCAATAAGAAAATAACGAAGAGAGGACACAGAACTGCTCCGGGAGCCAGGTTACAACCCTTAAACCAAACAAGGACCGGGGTTGTAATCCTTCGCCTGAACAGAACTGGACCCCCGATCGTTATTGTTAAGGCCAGCCTCAATAATCATGTCGTGTCACAATCTTGTACAGGATCGGGACAAGACTAAGCTGGGATAAACTCCATCCAATCAATCACGGCCAATCAAGAGTACGGCTTGATACTTTTAACTAACTAGGGTTATCACAGACCTAGTTACTAGCAAGATATAATGAGATTATCCCAATAGCCACAAGCCCTGCAGACCATCCGGTTATCCAGGTCGAATGTCCGTTTATGGAGAATGCAACATGTGACTGTGTGCTGGAAATGTGCCCTACTCATCGGTAGGCTACAAGTCCACTTAATGCGCCCAGATAACGGGATCGCTTGTAGCTGGAAATCTCTTCATGTCTACTGAATTATTCTAGTTTATTAGCCTTAGTCAATTACTGTAGGTATCCCTGACCGTGGTACTCAGGGATTCCTGTCCTAGACATAATGCAAACATTACCGGTTCATTTTGTACAAACACAATCACCCACGGTGTTCAGGCCATTCAATTCTGTCATAATATGCTAGCCGTCGCAACAGCATTCGAGATATATATCGTGTCAAATTTACTGTCAAAAGTACGCCACGACGGGACACCATTATGTCATGGAACATATTTTAAAATTAACATTTAACCTGGTATAAGCCTATATGCAATAACTAAATATAAACAAGGTGCAAGAGTTATAGAGGAATCATGCGGCTCATGGGAGACGGGGAACAACTTTCACGTACGAACTCAAAATAAGGTGTTCCAGAAATATTGGAAAGGGCAAGACAAAGATCTAAAACTTTCATGTTTTAAGTTTTTCGAAATTCTAGCTAGAAAATAGCTAAACTTGGCAAAACAGTCATTTTGTGCACTTTTTATGCCAAAAATTTAATTCTGCGTAAAATATGTAAAAAGGGAGGGTTCCAGCGTAAAATTTTACATTCTGGGTACCATCCAGCGTAAAATACGCAATTTTAGGATTCCCTGCATAAAATCTTACATTCTGGATGATATCCAGCGTAAAATACGCAATTTCAGAGTCCCTAGCGTAAAATTTTACATTCTGGATGATATCCAGCGTAAAATACACAATTTCAGGATCCCTAGCGTAAAATTTTACATTCTGGATGATATCCAGCGTAAAATACGCAATTCCAGGGTCCCTAGAGTAAAATCTTACATTCTGGATATAATCCAGCGTAAAATACGCAATTCCAGGGTCCCTAGCATAAAATCTTACATTCTGGATACAATCCAGCATAAAATACGCAATTTCAGGGTCCCTAGCGTAAAATCTTACATTATGGATATAATCCAGCGTAAAATACACAATTTCAGGGTTTCCTGCGTAAAATTTTACATTCTGGATACAATCCAGCGTAAAATACGCAATTTCAGGGTCCCTAGCGTAAAATTTCACTCAGCCGACATGAAAAATCCAGAAAACTTGTTTTGGCCATAAAAACTTCATTTTAACTCGAAATGAGGTGAATCAAAAATCAAATTCACACGAAATTTCGTGCTCTTGCTCATGGAACTATTAGTTTTCGAAAATAACAGGTTTTAGTAGATCAAAACCAAGAAAACTCCAACGAAGAATCTATCCATCAAAATTAAGAACTCCAAGTTCTAAAGAGGCTTATAATCATGTAAAGAAGAGAATGGAACAATAAAAATTAAAATCCCTCAAGAAGCAAGTTGTACTTGCCTAAGCTCTCTCTCTCTCTCTCTCCCTCCTGGTGGTTGAAGAAGTAATGGTGGAGAGTAAATGAAGAAGGAAGGAAATAATGATGAGAGAGAAAAGGAAAGAGTTATAAATAAGGAGGGTGGTGGTAGGTAGGAGGGTTCACCTTTGGTTCATGATGAACCTAAGGCGAACCAAGCCAAGCCGAACCAAACCAAGAATAACCAAGCAATTGAAAATGTCGAAATAAACCAAGCAAGGTGTCATGCAATACGAGTCAAAATATGTATACGTATACCAAAATACGTAATACGAACAATAGGCATTACACTTGGGGCGAGGGTTAGTGATTTGTTCAAACCTGTAAGTCCACACTCGGAGAGAGGGTTTGGTATCCGTTGATTTCTTATTTGCCTGTTTCTTCCAGCAGTTCATTTTGCATAGTTATTCATATATTCGTGTATCGTCATTGCTTAGTCTTTTCTTGTTTATATCCCATATTATTTTCATGCATGATAAAATGTTAGATAAGCATATTTTATGTATCTTGCTTGTCCCCTGAGGACCTGATGATCTCTTCAGGTTTAGTCGAGTTTGAGCCAGGTATAGACGAGTAGGTTTGAGCCAGCATCAGTCCACGGTGCCATTACAGCTGAGGTTGTCATTGATGATTAGCAGTTTGGACTCAGTTATTTATTTCATATCTTTATTTTATTCCGTCTACTAGTAATGGATTTGTATCCACCGGACGTGACTTGGATTCTTGATAACTTGGAAACATTCAGTTTATATTATTCTCTCTTATTCAGTTTCATTGACATGCATTGATCTTAGTTGTATCCTTATTATTCTGTGGAAGAGATATAGATTGCCATGAGATTTTAGATTTTCTGTGACTCGTGTACACTAGATAGCATCCTACCGCCGATACTACGACGTAGGCTGGACTTGGACACAGACTCGTATTCGAAAAGTGGGTGTGGGTCGTGACACGAGCACAAGTGGATAGATCAATGTTAAAGCACTGAAAGATGATCAGAAGAATAATTACGTAAGCAAGGTTCCTGTGCCTTTCGCGACAACGACCCATTATCTGAATAATCATCTTGGGAACAAAAAACGAAATCCCCTTATGAATATGATATAAATCAGACATTTCAAGGGTGGTCACATCGTCCTTAGAAGTAGATTTCGGTAAGCTAGTGGAGTAGACGATGCGATGCAACTCATAGAAAAATAAGTTCAAATATGTACCTTTGAACTTTCCAGAACGAACTCAATCAGGAGAACAAAGTTTATTCTGGAAACTGTTTAAAGTCGTGTCTCCAGGAAATTCAAATTCAGTAATATCGTCTAGCGGAGCACCTTCATTTGGAATATTAAACATTTTCGCTAGTTTGGCATCATTGAATTGAATATCAATTCCAGCAACACAACTCTTAACAGAAAAAGTGTCAAGGGTAAAATTGTAATAAAATAATCGAATAACATTAGTTGCGATAGGATATGTGTGAGTGATAAGGTTGTGCAATCCTAATGCTTCAAAATAAGTTCGATAGAACGGAAAGATAGTCAACTTGATCGGTACGTCGGGGCATATATTGCTAATAGAGAAATTCGTATACCATAGTAGGGATTGGTCCTGTGTTTCGAAGAAAAACTCATTGAACACCCCATAGTCCGATTTGACTGGCAAAAAGAGCGATCCTTGGATAGGATCTGAAGACGAGGCTTCTTCGCTAGCCGATGTCTTCTTTCTCTTGAAGGGGTTGTTGATTCTAGGCATAATTTCTAGAAATGTATAAAAATTTACGAAATTAAAATAGAGAGACGGAGGAAGTTATACCTTCTAAAAATTGAGTACGTGGAAGAGAACAATATTTCACGCATGAATCCAAAATTTGGATGGAAAACTCCAAAGGATTTGAGAAAAATCAAATGATAAAAAGCTAGAGTTTGGAGCTCTTGGGCACGACTGGTGCTCTGTTTGGAGGAGGAGAGGGTGATGAATAGGAAGGCCACATTCAAATCCGACTTAAAAGTAATCGACACCAACAGAACTCGTACCGAACTCGGGCTGTATTCGTCTAGTTTCTTTGAGGTATTTTTTAATACAGAAAATAAAATAAAATGCCACTTTATATTCATCAATCCTTTTCAATTATTTAATTCTAAGTTTACTTATTTTAAATTTTAATTAATATAATTAATATTATTTTATGAATTAAATTTTGTTATACAGCTACTGTCTCAAATTAGTTATAGGGTTACTCTCCCAGCTAACGGAGATCACATGGAATGCTTAAGTACCGTTTTGCTTTGACCTTGGTTGTGGTGATAGACAGACCCTTTGTAGTCTTGTCTCGAAAATAGTTTTTGTATATTGAAAAATCATTTATAAATCAAAATTAATTAATATTATTGACATCTAAAATGCCTAATTCTCGACGTAAATAATTTAAACAATCTTCCACTATTGGTTTTGTGATGATGTTAGCCAATTTGTTCTCAGTGTCTACATATTCAAGGTTTATATCTCCATTTGTTTGATGGTCTCTAAGAAAATGATGTCGAATCTCATTATGCTTAGTGTGAGAATGACATATAGGATTCTTAGTCAAATTAATAATGTTAGTGTTGTCATAGAAAATGGGTATGTATGAATACTGTAAACCAAAGTCTTCTAAGATTTTCTTCATCCACAAATTTGTGCACAACAACGTCATGCAACGATATACTCAGCCCTAGTAGTTGATAATACGACAAAATTTTTCTTCTTGCTAAACCAAGAGACTAGAACTTTACCTAGGAAATGACACGTGCCGCTAGTACTTTTCTATCAACTTTGCATCCAGCAAAATCAGCATCCAAGTAACCGGTTAGGTCAAAAGACCTGATTTTGGGATACCATAAGCTGACAGAAGAAGTGCCTTTAAGATATCGAAAGATACGCTTAACTGCACACAAATATGATTCCTTAGGGTTATCTTGAAAACGTGCACACAAGCAAACAATAAATATTATATCAGGGTGACTAGCAGTTAAATAAAGTAAACTACCAATCATACCTTGATACTTAGGTATGTTGACCGGTTTGTCTTGCTCATTAATATCAAACTTGGTTGAAGTTGCCATCGGAGTGCCAAAAGGTTTGACGGTTTCTAGATTGAACTTCTTTAGTAAGTCTTTTGTGTACTTGGCTTGATTAATGAACGTCCCATTGTTGGTTTAATTGATTTGCAGTCCAAGAAAGAATTTGAGTTCTTCCATCATGCTTATCTCAAACTCATTCTGCATACACTTTGCAAATTCTTGACAAAGAGACTCATCAGTAGATCCAAAGATAATATCATCAATATAAATCTGAATTAAAAGAAGATTTTCTTTTAAAGATTTTATAAACAGTATAGTGTCAACCTTTCCTTTGGTAAAACCGTTATCAAGTGGAAAAGAGTTTAAACGATCGTATCAAGCACGAGAGGCTTATTTCAGACCATATGAGGCTTTATTCAGCTTGAAAACATAGTCAGGGTTCAGTAAATCCTAGAGGTTGAGCTACATAAATTTCTTCTTTTATAAAACCGTTAAGAAAAGCACTTTTTATGTTCATTTGAAAAAGTTTGAAATTATAAAAATATGCAAATGCACATAACATATGAATGGATTCTAATCTCGCAACTGGAGCATAGGTCTCATCGTAGTCGGTACATTCTTCTTGGTTGTATCCTTAAGCTACGAGTCGGGCCTTGTTACAAGTGACTAAACCATTCTTATTGAGTTTATTTCCGAATACCCAGCGAGTGCTAATAACCGGATGATCAATGGGCGTGGGAACAAGTTCCCAAACTTGATTTCGTTCAAATTGGTTTAATTCCTTTTACATAGCATCTAACCAAAAATTATTGCTACATGCTTCTTCAATAGTTTTGGGTTCTAGCTATGAAATAAATACAACACAGGAAACTATATCTCTGTTAGAAGAACGAGTACTTACACCCCTGGTAATTGTTTGCAAAAACAAAAGTTTGATTTCTACAAACTAAGAAAGAAAGAAAGTACAAGAGTACAATTAATTTCTGAGGAAGTACAACTATAGGAATCTGATCAGAAGACGATCACTTTATCCTTTGGACGATGTGATATTGAAGATACGAGCCTCTGGAAGATGCAACAACACTTTTTTCAGTAGATTATGATCATTAGTGATGCTTTAGAACTGATTTGAAACTCTATTTATAGAGTTTTGAAATAACTGTTTTCTGAGTTGCGCGTACCTCAGGTTGTGCGCCTTCTATCCAGTTGTGCGAACGATTACTTGAAATGCTGGAGATGCGTTGCATCGTTTGAGTGATATGTGTGTGGTCATGGGCAGTGTAGTGGACACGTTCTTCAAGATTAGTGGCATGCACGCCACATCATCCTGCTTCTGAATAAAAGTTGATCAAGTGGCGTCAATACTGTAGGTGGCGTGCGCGCACAACTCGACTTTTGGCGCCTTTGACAGGGTCTTTTATGTTATTACAATTGATTCTCGTGTTTTTGATAACTTGCACAAGCTAGCTGTCAGCATTAATTGCATGCTGACAAAATCTCCTCGAGCGTCGCGTTGTACGAGATTCAAATGGATTTTCTTCGACTGACGAGCTGTCAGAGCTGTCAGTAATGATAGCAGTTGTTACAGCTTCTCAAGGATGCTTGCCACGTGGAGCTCGCGTACCCTGGCTTAGGCGCAACCTAAGATGGCATAGGCACAACCTGAGACTGGCGCAACTTAATGATCTGGCGCCACTTGATGCTGGAACATTGTCGAGAGGGGCGCCCATTGATTTTTAGACTCCTACAAGACCCCCTTCAAAATTTTTAAAGTTTTGAAAGATTTTAAAATTTAAAATACTTTGAATTAAAAAATTTGACACGAGTTGTGCCAGTCAATGTTTAACCAATTCCGCTTTTTTAGCGCAAGTTGCGCAACAGTTTCAGAATACCCTTTTAGCTATAAATAGCTGTTCAAAGAGGATTTTTATATTTTTACTGTAAGTTATTTTCCTCAAACCCTTCATCTTCTTCCTCCTAACTCTCGAAGCTCCTCCGACGATCGTCAAATGGCACCAAGGAAGTCCGTCGCCGACAAGGGAAAGGCCATTGCTGGGCCTTCATCGTACGCATCACCACCGAGGACGCCTCATTATGCGCCTCCATTATCGAGAGCTGAACAAGCCAAACCACCTCTCGAAGGTTCATAGAACAAATTGACCATCGCTTAGGCGCCAGTGAACAAACGAATCTAGAGTCAATCATCTCTTTTTAGAGTTTTTGATTGATTTACATATTCTCTAACGTGCGCCACCTCTTTTTAGAGTGTAGGCGCGCACTCTATTTACTCGCGCCTCCTCTTTTTAGAGTGTTGGCTGCGTCAAAATTATACTGTTTGTTTTTACAAACTGTATTGCGCATGTTTCGAATTTGTGCCTTCTGACTTGCGCGAATGCACCCTTCAAACATGCGCATTTCAAGTTTGCACTAGACGCAACTTGATAACTTGCGCAAGGTAGATCTTAAATTCATATTAATCTTGAGCTGACACCAAGCGCATTTTATAGGCTTGCACAACATAGAATCATGCGCAACCAAAATTATATATATTTTTAGATGCTCGTGCAACCTATGACTTCGTGCAACCTGTGACTTCGCGCAACCTGTTTAAAATTTAGATACTGTTATATAGGCTTCAAAATTAATCTTTTAATCTCTTCTTTTTGTAGTTGATCTCAGAGAAGACCCTAATGCTGAAAGATATGCTTCGGCCTTCAATGTGTCAGAATATCGAGAAGACTTATCCTACGTACAATACCCTCAATATGATCTTCCTGAGTCCCGAAGAGTTATGCTCGCAGCTTAAGAGAATCTTACTTTATTATGCTTGATGAACGACGAGCCTTTGGAAAGTCTGTACAATGTCGTTCATAAGAAACTAACTTTCTTGTTTAGAGAGGCAATCAAGAAGACGTTCCAACCCAAAGCGAAGAGAGAAGACAGATTTTATCAATGTGGGGACAGAATCATGGACCTCACAGAAATGTCGAGACACGTATCTTTGTCTCGATATGCATTTTCTAGTTATCCCTGACGTATGGCATGGGATCTGACTCTGATTCAACATGCCAGAGTCGGGAGGATATGCTATAGATTGGGTCAGCAGAACAAAGATTTGTTCTACAGCACTTCGGAGAGATACAGCTCCTATCTGAGAGGTTTGAGACTGTAATGCCCCAGTCCCAAAATACGTAGGACTAGGATACGTATACATACCAGCTACGCATCGAGAGAACTCCAATCTAGCTCGAATATGTATAAGTGTTGACACAAAGTCACAGTCAACCAAATATCGATAACATTGACTAAATAATACTTGTAATAATTCAATACGACACACGATGTCTACATCAAGCTCAAGTCAGACGACAGCTCAGTCTTTGCAAATCAGTTACATATGAGTCTGTATTTTATAATTTATTGAGTCTAGACTGTTGTAAACTGTGTCATGCTGAGCTCTTGAGACTTGACCAAAAGCCTACCCAAAAATCCATAAACTCCACCATCTAGAAATAAGCCCATTGGTCCCTTAGAACCATTCTGTGCTCTGGAGACAGAGTTCGGGCCGAACTCTGTCCCCTAAAAATCAGCAACCTAAATTTTAGTGTTAGCTGGTTGCAAATTATCCAACGGCCAAATATTTGAAATTTTCTACCCGAATTCTGGCCGAATTCTGCCTACAAAAACCCTATAAAAAGGCCAAGAGTTCTCTCATTTCAAATCATCCAATCTTCTCTTCTCTTCTCTCTTGAAGCTCAAATAAGCCATATCCTTCCATCTACTAGCCACAAGCATCCTAAGTCTCGAGTGCTCAGCATCTCTCAGTTAGGAGTCTTGTGCAAGAGTTGAAGAAGTCGCTTGGAAAATTCCAAGCAATCGCCACTGCGATCCTTTGTAAGAAGTTGACGTGCTCTTCTGAAGAAAAGGCACGGGTTGTAAACTACTATTTCATAAATAGTGGATTTAATCCTGAGCTAGAATTCTCAGGCCTGGACTAGTCCTCCACGAGGGAAACCAGGTTAAAATCGGCTGTGTTTGCGTATGCTCTCTTCCTTCTCACTTTAAATTCCGTATTTACTCTGATTAGTTTTGTTTGTGATAGAGTTGAATTTTTAATTGGATATTATCTCTATAAACTCTATTCACCCCCCTCTAGAGTTGCCATCTGTTCTTCAATTGGTATCAGAGCTCTGTTCTCTTTATAAGGACTTACATCCTAGAGCTGATCCATGGCAACCACACAATCCTTGATTTCCAATCACGGTGAAGGGCAGTCCACTCATAGGCCTCTCCTATTTGATGGAACTAACTACACGTATTGGAAGACAAGGATGAGTTTTTATCTCAAGTCTCTAGACTTTAACCTGTGGACTATCGTCACTGACGGTTACAAAAAGCCCGCCAGGATAGTTGTCAACGGTGATCTCGTTGAGAAATCACATGACAAATATTCTGACGAGGAGAAGAAACAGGCAAGTCTAGACGCGAGAGCTATTAATACTTTATTCTGTGCTATAGATAGGAATGAGTTCAACAGGGTATCTACACGCACCACATCTCACGAAGTATGGAGACTTCTAGAAGTGACGCATGAAGGAACTACCCAAGTCAAGGAATCAAAGATAAGCCGTCTCACTCAAGAATACGAGGCTTTCAAGATGAAACCAAATGAGACAATCACGCAAATGTTCACAAGATTCCTCGACATCATCAACCCCCTGTCTTCGCTCGGCAAGCAATACTCAAATCACGAGAAGATTCGCAAGCTACTTAGGGGGCTACCAAAGATTTGGAACCCTAAGGTGACAGCCATCATAGAAGGAAATGATCTCACAACCATGTCCATGGAGACCTTGATAGGAAAGCTAATGACTCATGAGCTTGACCTCAAGGACTTCGAAGAGCCTGCTCCTAAGGCTAAGGAGATCGCACTCAAGGCGCACCGGCGAAGGGCTGAACCCGAAAAGACGGATGATGATGACTCGGAAGATGATCAAGCCCTTATGGTCCGCAACTTCAAGAAATTCCTTCACTTCAATCGAAGGAAGAAGGAACCACAAGAAGATGGCAAAGAAGAGCCAACCTTCTATGGTTGCAAGAAGACTGGAAACGTCCGAAAAGACTGTCCATTCTTAAAGAAAAGTAACCGCTATGAGAAGCCATACAAGAAGACCTCCTCAAAGAAATATGCCAACACAAGCATTTGGCATGAAAGCGAAGCTAGTGACTCCGAGGAAGAAAAAGACTCTCCTCAAGATACGGCTAATGTGTGCCTAATGGCGACAACCGACAAGGTATCAAACGAAACTCTTGACGACTTCTCTTTTGATAAACTTGGCGATGCTTTCACCGATTTACTCAATGATCACAAAAAGATCATTGGTAAATACAAACACGCCAAGGACAAAATCAAAAGTCATGAAGTCGAAATTCAAAGACTTTCTCTACTGCTTGATAACATTAGAGACACTTCACCCACAGAAGTCACAGATGAGGTATCTAAGCTTAAACTAAGCCTTCATGATGCCGAAACACGTATTGAGCAACAAACACAAGAAATCACAACACTCAACATGATGCTTGCTGAAGAAAAGAATAGACACAAGATTTCTATGACTAAGATATATAGTTTAAATGCTAAGGTTACTGAACTGCAGGCTGTCTCTAAGAGATTAGAAACTAAATTGGGAAAACAGGTTGCTCAACCTCAAACCCAATCTCATGAGACACCCACAAAGCATAACACTTCTCATACTATTCATCCACGTCATCCATCTACAACACGTAATCATGCTTACAAATATACATACTTTCACAAAGGACACAAACTACATACACGTAGAAATAATCATCATATGTCACAAAATCATCATGCTACACATAGATACAATCATCACTATGTTGCACAAAGACACAATCAACATCACTCTAGACAACATCACCATGTCATACCATATAGACAACATCACCATGTTCCATATAGACAATATCACCATGCCACTCCACAATACTCTATGCATAGTCATCATCACCATGCTAATCATCATACTTCTGCTCATTACTCTGCTTATAGACATCATCAGTATGCTCCTAATATAAATAGGAATGCTACATGCACTTATTGTGGTTTACATGGACACATATCACCACAATGTAGAATTAGAAGATTAGTTGATAGAAAGATATATGCATGGTTTCCAAAAACTAACTTTTCAGGACCCTCAAGAACTTGGGTACCAAAGGTCACATCTACTCTTGATGTAGGTGGACCTTCCCTCCTCAACTAAGAGTAAGTGGATTCTCGATAGTGGATGCTCGCGGCATATGACGGGAGACGCAAATCTTTTCGCATCACTATCGATGAAGAGAGAAGGATATGTATCCTTCGGCAACAACCTTAAAGGTTATAGGTAATGGTAATATTGGTCATCCTCCCTCTCCCGTAATAAAGGATGTCTGTCTAGTGACCGAGTTAAAGCATAACCTGCTCAGCATTAGTCATCTTGCTGACCATGGATATGACATTAACTTTGGACAAAACAAATGCCTTATTTATGATAGGTCAACGGGAGACATCTCTTTTGAAGGGGTAAGAGAGGATAATATTTATATTTTCTATCTGTCTAGCAACACTAACAATGCAGGTAGATGCTTATATGCTCATAAAGATGAATGGTTACTATGGCACCAGCGCCTTGGTCATGCCAATATGGATACTATATCCAGGCTATCGACCAAGAAGCTAGTTAGAGGCCTGCCCGACATCACATTCAAAAAGGACACCGTATGTGCCGAATGTGAGTTGAATAAGGCAACCAAATCATCTTTCCATTCCATAAACTCTGTAAGCACTACTAGACCCCTGCAACTACTTCATATGGATTTATTTGGGCCTAGTAGAGTAGCCAGTCTTGGTGGAAAACTTTATGCCTTTGTTATTGTTGATAATTTTTCAAGATTTACTTGGGTTTTCTTTCTTGCAAATAAAAGTGATGCTATTTCGGTTTTCAAGATTTTTGTTAAGAAAGTTCAAAACGAAAAAGGCTACATGATTACTCGAATCCGAAGTGATCATGGAGGCGAATTCGAAAATTCTAATTTTGAAGGTTTTGTGATTCTAATGGTTTTGATTATGAGTTTTCTTGTCCAAGAACTCCTCAACAAAATGGTGTTGTGGAGCGGAAGAATAGGACTCTTGGCGATATGGCCAGAGTTATGTTGAACAAGTTTTCACTTTCGAAATACTTTTGGGCTGAAGCTGTCAGTACAGCATGCCACATTTTGAATAGGGTGCTTATTCGTCCTATTACGAAGAAAACACCCTATTAGCTTTGGTTTGGGAGAACCCCAAATGTTTCTTATTTTAGAGTTTTTGGATGCAGATGTTTTATCCTTAACACCAAAGACAACTTAGGCAAATTTGATGCCAAAGCTGACGATGGTATTTTCCTTGGCTATGCTGCCAAGAGTAAGGGATATAGAGTTTTTAACAAACGCTCTTTAATTGTGGAAGAGTCTACAAATGTGACTTTTGATGAAGATAACAGTGCAGCAGCTACTCTTGATGATGATGTTGAGCCATCAACGTCTACTCCAATGAACACCACTAC
Organism: Iris pallida; assembly: GCA_029216955.1. Taxonomy (NCBI): domain Eukaryota; kingdom Viridiplantae; phylum Streptophyta; class Magnoliopsida; order Asparagales; family Iridaceae; genus Iris; species Iris pallida. Next base: position 283,811 of record JANAVB010036113.1, read on the forward strand.
CGAAACAAATTCTCTGGAAAGCTTGCCTAAGAAATTCTCTTTCAAGCCATCACATCCAGAAAATTTGGTAATCGGTGAGGTTTCACGAGGAGTAACAACTAGATCATCATTAAGAGACTCTATTGCTAGCACTGCCTTTATTTCATAAATTGAGCCTAAAAACATTTTAGAAGCTTTCAATGATGAATTTTGGATTTATGCTATGCAAGAGGAACTCAACCAATTCGAAAGGAGCCAAGTATGGGAACTCGTTCCTAGATCGGCTAATCACTCGATTATTGGTACTAAATGGATTTTTAGAAACAAAGTAAATGAGGATGGTTCAGTCACACACAACAAAGCTCGTCTAGTAGCCCAAGGATACAACCAAGAGGAAGGTATCGACTACGATGAGACGTATGCTCCTGTTGCTAGATTAGAATCCATTCGAATGCTTTGTGCATTTGCAAATTTTCTAAATTTTAAATTATTTTAAATGGATGTTAAAAGTGCTTTCTTGAATGGTTTTATTAAGGAGGAAGTTTATGTAAAACAACCCCCTGGTTTCGAAAATCACAAATTTCCCGACCACGTGTTCAAGCTAAAGAAAGCGCCGTACGGCCTCAAACAAGCCCCTAGAGCTTGGTATGAACGGCTAAGCAACTTCTTGCTTGAGAAAGGTTCTTCAAAAGGGAAAATTGACACTACACTTTTCATAAAGTCTTTGAAGGACACTATTCTTTTAGTTCAAATATATGAAGATGATATTATTTTTGGTTCTACTGATGAAACCCTCTGTCAAGATTTTGCCAAGTGTATGCAGACCGAGTTTGAGATGAGCATGATGGGAGAGCTCAACTACTTTCTTGGGTTGCAAGTCAAACAAATGTCAAATAGAACCTTCATCTGTCAGTCGAAGTATACAAAGGACATGCTGAAGAAATTTGACCTTGATAATGTCAAACCAATCAGCACTCCTATGGCTACTTCAACCAAGCTTGAACCAGATGACAGCGGCAAACCCGTAGATCAATGTAAGTATCGAGGTATGATAGGCAGTCTACTCTATCTTACTGCTAGTCGCCCTGATATAATGTTTAGTGTTTGCCTGTGTGCTAGATATCAAGCAAATCCTAAGGAATCACACATGACCGCAGTTAAGCGTATCTTTAGATACCTTAAGGGTACAGTTACAGTGGGCCTATGGTATCCCAAGTCAACATCATTTGACCTCATTGGTTACTCTGATACTGATTTTGCTGGATGCAAGGTCGACCATAAAAGTACGAGCGGTACGTGTCATTTATTAGGAAAGGCTTTAGTCTCTTGGTTTAGCAAGAAGCAGAATTCTGTCGCACTATCCACAACAGAAGCTGAATACATAGCAGCTGGGCATTGTTGTACACAAATTCTGTGGATGAAGCAAACCCTTGAAGACTATAATTTATCTTTCATGCATATTCCAATATTTTGTGACAATATTAGTGCTATAAACTTGACTAAGAACCCTATTTGTCACTCACGCACAAAGCACATTGAAATTGACACCACTTTTTGCGTGATCATCAGCAAAATGGCACGATTAACTTAGAATTTATTGACACTGATCATCAGTTAGCTGATTTTTTCACAAAGCCATTATCCGAAGAGCGCTTCAATTTCCTTTGTCGTGAACTTGGAATTTTAGATGAAGCCGTCCTAAATTAAAATACACCTGCATAAATATCGATTATATTATGATTCTCTTATGATGAACTTGCTATGAGTACAAGCCGAAAGGGCCCTTCTGACAAACAAGGCGTAAAAGCCTAAGCGACACGGTGCACTAGTCCTCAGGACTACCGCTAGCTGGGATCCGGCCCCTGCAGCTAACCCATGGCAAATTCAAAATAATGAATTATGATATAACTCCTTGTTTATTATACGGTACATTTTGATTTATCACCTGCTGACATGCTATTTTTTAATTTCATATTGCTATCCTTCTACTTCTACTATCTGGTTTATTGAATCTTTATAACTTATATTGGTTTCCCATACTTAACTAATATTTCATCCTTTCAGCCTGATTTTAGTTCTGGGACAAGGACCCAGAATTCGGACCGAACTCTGCCCTTACCAGAGTTCGGGCCGAGTTCGGCCTCCCTGTTCCAGAATCGGGGACAGTTCCAGCCGCTGATCACAACTTGATCCAATGGTCCTGATTCACTCCGACCAAGAGAAACCCTTCCCTTATATTCGGTTTCTCTTCCCCCTCCTTCTTTCTTACCACCTTTTCTACTTCTCCTCCACTATTCTCTCAAAACCCTAACCCTAATTTCTTCTCTATAGTGCTCCATTCTTTCCCAAACTCAAGGAGAAGGGCTATTTTCTAATTCTCTTCCACTGTTCTTCATTTATTTGAGGTATAACTTACTCTTCTTCTCTATCTCAATTTTCTCTACTTTGTGCTATGGCTCCTCACTTGCTCAACCGTGGGAAGAGAATTCGGACCGAGGGAGCGTCCTCGTCGAATGCTCCTCCTCCCGTTGAGCAACCCGTTGAACAACAACAACCACCTCATCCGTTGTTCAACCCTTCACGTCCACGTGATCCAAACACTTACGACGACTGACTTTTTATATCACTAGACGCATCCAATGAATGGTTTAGTAATTTTCGGACACGTCCGGTGTTTGCGGGACACCCCATAAACTTCATAATTTTCTCTCAATATGATGCACTCTTTAATGACCTTTGCCTTGACGAACTTGTTACCTCAAATTCGGTCATATATCGTAGTGCCATACAAATGTTTTACTGCAACTTAACTCATGATGACACTCACATTTATTCCTGAGTTGCGGGCATTGATATCGCCTTTGCTGATTCTGATTTGGCCGAGTATCTTGAACTTTAAGAACTCGATACTTGGGATAAGCTTGTTGAAGCTCGATCGTTCCACTTTCTAGATGGAACTTCCCTTGAGAGCTTCAAGGCAGATTTATGTGCCCCAAATATTTTTCCTCGTAAGCTTATGGCCAAACATCTCAACCCTTACTACTATGAACTTTATCGGATTGTTTTCAACACCATTCTACCCAAAGCCGGCTCCACCGATGAAGTCACCTATTTTGAGATATCAGCTTTGTATCATCTCCACTATCGCATTCTTTTTAATCTTCCACGTACCATGATGGACTGGATGATTAACTGTAGAAAGAAACCACGAGCCTTGGTTTATCTCTTATATCTTCCTATGGTCCTTCGTGCATTCATTGTACCACTTCATGATTGTCCTTTCTTGCCTGCTCCTGCCTTCCTATCTAAGGCACGACGACTTCAGGCAGTCGTAGCCTCTCCTGCCACATATGAGCATTCCGATGATGAGGAGCCCGACGCCCCTCCACTTGGACAGGATGTGCCACCTCCTCCTGCTACCCTTGACTCCATCGAGACCATGCTCCGAGATCGCTTCACCTTAGAGGACGATCGCTGGACTCAGATGGACTACCGTACTACCCTGCAGATGAGTGCCCTCAGCAACTCGCTGCACGATATTCGGTATTCCATGTCTCGTCATCCTTCTATGCCCATTCCCATGGAGCAGGAGCAGGATCCCGGTCGCGAGGGACATCGCATTGACGATCCTTGGGTCATGCGCTACCTGGATCCGGATGCTGCTTTTGTGGACCCCAGCCGTTCCTACACTGATCCTTCCGACACCGCTGGGCCTTCTCGTGCTCCATGATGGAGATGGCTACTACCTGATGCTGCTGCTGCTGATCATAGTTTATGTTTTATGCTTTCCAGTTTTTCAGTTGTTTAGTTGGATTTATGTACTTGGTTTGTCGTAAACTCTTTATGTTTTAGTTGTGAGTGATGACTCTTATGATCATCGTAGTTCTATTACTCTCTGCTCGTTATGTTCGTTAATATACAGTTTCTTCTCTTTCGGTGTGTTTGCCCATTATTACTTGCTTATATTGCTAAATGCCAAAAGGGGGAGAGATATGTATATTCTTTTTGTATATATGTGCTTTTGGTGCTTTTGGGAGATGTTCCTTATCTGGCCAACAGGTTCAACGTATTGATTACGGGGGAGCTATCTTATTTAGCTCGGCACCGATTATAGGGGAGCTATGCTTTTGTCATTGACTGTGTCCAGGTATGAATATTGAATATACAATTATTATTTTGTCAATTATCAATATGGGGGAGATTGTTGACACAAAGTCACAGTCAACCAAATATCGATAACATTGACTAAATAATACTTGTAATAATTCAATACGACACACGACGTCTGCATCAAGCTCAAGTCAGACACAGCTCAGTCTTTGCAAATCAGTTATATATGAGTCTGTATTTTATACTTTTATTGAGTCTAGACTGTTGTAAACTGTGTCATGCTGAGCTCTTGAGACTTGACCAAAAGTCTACCCAAAAATCCATAAACTCCACCATCCAGAAATAAGCCCATTGGTCCCTTAGAACCATTCTGTGCTCTGGAGACAGAGTTCAGGCCGAACTCTGCCTCCACACAGAGTTCCGGCCGAACTCTGTCCCCTAAAAATCAGCAACCTAAATTTTAGGGTTAGCTGGTTGCAAGTTGTCCAACGGCCAAATATTTAAAATTTTTTACCCGAATTCTGGCCGAATTCTGCCTACAAAAATCCTATAAAAAGGCCAAGAATTCTCTCATTTCAAATCATCCAATCTTCTCTTCTCTTCTCTCTTGAAGCTCAAATAAGCCATACCCTTCCCATCTACTAGCCACAAGCATCCTAAGTCTCGAGTGCTTAGCATCTCTCAGTTAGAAGTCTTGTGCAAGAGTTGAAGAAGTCCCTTGGAAAATTCCAAGCAATCGCCACTGCGATCCTTTGTAAGAAGTTGACGTGCTCTTCTGAAGAAAAGGCACGGGTTGTAAACTACTATTTCACAAATAGTAGATTTAATCCTGAGCTAGAGTTCTCAGGCCTGGACTAGTCCTCCACGAGGGAAACCAGGTTAAAATCGGCTGTGTTTGCGTATGCTCTCTTCCTTCTCACTTTAAATTCCGCATTTACTCTGATTAGTTTTATTTGTGATAGAGTTAAATTTTTAATTGGATATTATCTCTATAAACTCTATTCACCCCCCTCTAGAGTTGCCATCTGTTCTTCAATAAGCTGTCTGGTTGTTCTAGAATCAACTACATCTCAATCCACTAAATATCGATAACAATAACGAATCAAGTGCAGTAAGGCTAATCATACCATAATACACTGATTCTAGAATAGATAAACGTATTAGAGTGGATCCCCAATAACAAGTTTATCATGAACAAGCTAGGAGAAAATGCAAGCTTGTAAAATAGTAGGCTATAATAACATCGAGTGTCAAATACTGGACAAAATATAAATATGGAAGATATGATAATAATACAACTAAATATACCTGAAGTCTTGGCGACGCAACCGTCATCCATCAATGCACTAAACCATCAAAACTCTATCTAATACCTGGAGAGATCACTAAGTCCTCAAAGGACTAGCAAGACACATAATATACAAGCCTACTGTAACAGTAGTAACATGCATAAAAGAAAGGGAACAATACAACAAATAGGGACTGAAGAATACAAGAATGGAAATGGTATGCCGTCGACAATCGTGCTAATAAACATGACTATGAGTAAATCAGGATAAACCATAGCTCAGTGGGGGCTCACGGACCTTTAGATCACAACCCAGTGGGGGTTCACAACCTATAGTAAGTCTCTATCGCAGCTCAGTGGGGGCTCACAACAGAGAGTGGTCAAGTATAGTCATCGTCTATCACAAGGTCCTCGCCTAGAACTACGAGTCAAGTCAAGGCAAGTTAAGTCAACAAGTCAAGTCCAGCTCAATCATGTGAAAGGGACACAACAGTGGCTAAGCAATACCATCACTAGACATGAACACGATAGAAAAATATGGCTAGTAACATGAGAAAATAAAGAGCAACCATGTACATGCACGTAGAACTATAAAATAACCATGATATGAAGTAGGAGAGAAATATGTACCAAATGAGACATAAAAGAATAACAATATAGAAAAGCATGTAAGTACTGTAAAGTTTGGCAAGGTGTACTTGCCTGGTGGTAGCAAAAAGTCCCGCAACAACTCATCAAATCAACGAGTCTCGAATCCTGGACTCCCGCAAACAACTTCGAATGCTGAAACAGACATTGGCAATATTTCCAAAATAAGAAAAATAGCTAGAATAGGCTACCCATAAGTCCAATTCTGGACACAGGGGTAAAACGATAATTTCGGATCAAAATGGTGTCCGTCGTTGGACCCACTTTGTACCGAAAAGCGTGCTAGAGTCTATGGTCTCTAAAGTCATCAAACTACATGTGTACGGATCTGGTTTGACGATACAAATCCAATGGTATATGGAAAGTTGGATTCCGGTGGGCCGTGCACAATTTGTCGGTTGGAATGGGTCGTGGGCCCGTCAAAGTAGCATTCTGGTCGACATTCTCAGAATCGGACCAAACTTGGCATACAGGGCCAGAAAAATGACATGGTCCTGTTGGCGTAAGTTTCATCTCGAGATGATAAACTTGCTCAAAATAATTGACTAGTTTGTAAAAAGACTGATACGGTGAATTTTGACGGATACGCCTCAAATTCGTCGCGCACACGCAACCAATTCGAGTTCCGTCAAAGCCCACACATGCACGAAGTCCATATGTACCTTTTGATGTAAGTGGTTCGTGACCAAGTCGCCCAAATTGTCAGGATGGATTTCGTATCGGGAAATTTGTAAGTTTTGAAACTGGTTTTTTCTCGGTTTTGAAAATCTGATTTCTCTATACACAGTGGACGAAATTAAAAACTAAAAAAGGGTTTTGAAGTCCTAAAGGTTGCCTACAAAATTGTTCAAATGGATTTTCAGGTTGATCAATGGTTGGACATAAATTGGGACTCAAATTAGGGACTTTGGGACGGTTACATACCCAGAAAATCAAAATTTTCTCGATTTTGGGACTCGGTTCTCGTCGCACACAAAGTGTAATAATTTAAATTAATTAAAGGAGATCAAAATCGGTTAGGTTGTGTACACATCTGCAAAGACGGTTTGGAAATTGGTAGAGTATTGAGGACGAAAACTCGTCACAAAGTCGGTTACTTGCCCTGCATATGCTGTTGCTGCTTCTACTGTTGCGCTCCTGCTGTTGTGGTGCTGCTCACGCTGTCCGACACGATGGTGGCTGGCCAGCCGATTGGTGGTGGCGCACGGTGGCAGGAAAGGATGCACGGACGGCCTGGGGATGGCCTCGAATAGAGTTCGCAAGATTTCTGTGAGGGTATGTGAGAGAAAATTTCGGTTCTCAAATTTTTCGAAGATCCTATACGTAGATAGATTCAATCGATTCTATTCATGATTTAAACAAGGATTCATTTCAATCTTTTGTGTAAAAATTGAAGAGAATCTACTAAGGAATTGAATTGGATTTAATTTGGGAAGATTTGATTGTGGTTTTATCAAGATTTAAATCGAAAGAATAAAAAAAGGAAAAAAAAGGAAAAAAAGAAGAAGAAGGAAGAACAGAGCCTTCTGTTCTGGTTTTAGGTGTGGGGACCATCTCGCGAGAATTTGAAATTCTCACGAGATTTTGGGTTTATATTTTCTTTTCTTTTCTTTTCTATATATATATATATATATATATATATATATATATATATATTTTAAAACAACAATATTTTATTCAAGAAAATAAAAGGTCCAGTACAAAAAATCTTTAAAACAGGCTAGCCCCATACTCAAAATAAACTAAAGCAAAGGGTCCTCTGTATGAGACCGGCGGATCAAGATCTTCTTCACCTGTCTTTTCACTTCAGAAATCAACTGCAGAGAAGTGTATGAGTACGATTCATAGCGCCACTTATTTCGATTCTTCCACAACACCCAGCAAATAGCTCCAACGATCAACTGTTTTGCATGCTTCTGTCGCTTCTTCTACCATGTTTGGAGTCGCTGCAGCATATCACCCCTTCTTGCACGAACACCCAATATAGATTGATAATGATTCCAAACCTGAGAAGCCAATTCCCCTTCACCAAATATATGGACAACAGTCTCACCACATGGCTGGACACAACAATGACATGACGACGCCATAGAGAAGCCAAGCTTTTGAATATTATCATCCGTAGGGAGTTTGTTATAAAGAATTCTCCATAGAACAATCGACCATTTAGAAGGCATGCATTTATTCCAGATATTTTTGAGATATACCTGATGAGGATAATGTTGGCGAACTTGATTCCAAGCCGACGTGATCGAAAACTTATTGGACGGGCTAGGAGTCCAAACAAAATTGCCTTCGTCTTCAAGTATAAAATCCTCGCCCATTCTTCTTCCCCGAATTAGACGCTTCCAAACATGCGAAGCAGCTGATGTAAGTTCGACTTCTTCAGGGAGGGCAAACGAGCAGTATTTAGCCTTCAGGTAGTTCACCCATAACGAGTTAGTAGATCTGAGTTTCCACCACATTTTCACTGTCAAGGCGTCCAAGACATCCCCAAGCCGACGAATGCCTAGGCCCCCCTCCACAGTCGGTCGAGCCACCCTTTCCCACCGTAGCCACGATCGTTTAGGCATGCCATCTTTCGAGCCCCAAAGGAAGCTGTCAAAGATGCTTTCAATACGATTTAAAACCGAAGAAGGCAGATTGCTAGCCGAGAGACAATGTACAGGCATAGAAGCAAGGACAGATTTGATAAGAACAAGCCTGCCTCCATAAGAGAGATGTTTATTGTTCCACCCCAAAATCTTCATCTGGATTTTGCCGACCAATTCATCGTACATAGTGGCATTGCGTCGTCCGGCCATGAGTGGGCACCCCAAATAAGTCATGGCAGTATTTTGAATAGGAAAACCTGTCATCTGATGAAGGCTATTAGCATTACCTCTTGAGATCTTATCCGATAACAACATAGCTGATTTAGAAACATTAACCCTCTGCCCAGAGTTAATCTCATATTTGTTGATGACCTTCATAAGCATATGAACTGAGCGTTTGTCAGCTCCAGAGAAAATCAATAAATCGTCCGTATAAGCCAAATGAGACACTCTCGGACAACCTCTGGGGGAGTAGTATCCCGAGTAAGCAGTGTTATTGTTGAGGTGGATAAGACTTCTACTCAGTGCTTCCGAGGCAATGATAAATAAAGCTGGAGAGAGGGGATCTCCTTGTCTAATGCCACATTGTCCATGAAAGAAACCCGATCTTCTCCCATTTATAAGAGTAGAAAACCAAACATTATCAAGCAAGTGTAAGATCAAAGTTCTCCATTCATTACTAAAACCGAATTTCTTCATGACCCGCAGTAGGAATGCCCAGTTGGTCCTATCATAAGCTTTACTCATGTCTAATTTTAAGGCCAAGTTTCCTCCCCAATGTTTGTGATCAATGACCGAAACCATTTCTTGAGCAAGTATAATGTTGTCTACAATTTCCCTGCCTTTAACAAATCCACTTTGTTCCGGCGATATAATACGAGGCAACACATCCACTAATCTATTAGCCAGTAACTTAGAGAAGATTTTGTTCACAAAGTTACATAAACTAATAGGCCGATAGTCATTAAAGGATTTCGGATGCTTAGACTTGGGGATGGGGAGCAAAAATGTACTAGTAATAGCTTTAGGTAATGCAAAGCCATCAAGGAATAAACATACCGCATCCATAATGTCGTTGCCTAAGATAGGCCAGCATGTCAAGAAGAATGATCCTGTGAATCCATCTGGACCCGAGGAGCTAGCTGGGTCCAAACTCTTCACCGTGGCCAACAGCTCCTCCATAGTCGGCTTAGCAGTCAGTGCAGCATTATCCTCATGTGATAAGATATAAGGAATATCATCGAGAAACTCTTCTTCAACAGCAACATGATGAGAAGTGAATACCTTACTATAATGATCATTCGCTTCCTTCTGGATGTCTTCAAGAGAGGAGAGAGTAGATTCATTAGAAGACAAGATATGATGGATATGAAGACGATTTCTTTTGGAAGAGACACATGAATGATAAAATTTGGTATTCTTGTCGCCATCCTCATCCCATTTGATCCAGGATTTTTGCTTCCAGAATGCATCTTCAATGCGAAGGCGTTGTTTCAGATTGGCCCTAGCTAACATATACTGAGTACGAAGAGATGGGTCCGTCTCAAGCTCAGCCTCAAGCGACGTGACAGCGTCTTCAACCTTCTTAACCTCCTGGAAAATATCACCAAAAGTGGCCCTACTCCACACAGAAAGAGCCCGTCTGGTAGCCCCCAATCGCAAACCAATGCGAACTAGACTGTTACTGTGATTAACCGAGTTCCAAGCCTCCTCTACAACCGGTAAGAATGTATCATGATCCTTCCAAAAGTGAAGAAAACGAAATGGCCTCGGAGAATTGGGCCGCTCACTCTCAATAGATAATAAGATAGGGGAATGATCGGATTCCGTTCTATTCAAGTGCGATGAGGCGGAGAGAGGGGCCCAAGCAAGCCATTTGTGGTCCAGTAGAACTCTGTCAAGTCTCGAGCCTAACTTGGGAGAGCTATATTGACGGTCGACCCACGTGTAGCGATTACCAGTATATGGGACTTCAGAGAGTCCCGCAGCCACTTGGAACTCCACAAATTCCTTGATAGAGATAGGACACGGAGGAAGACCCCCAAACTTTTCCTCCGAGCTAGTAATCGCATTGAAGTCGCCGCAAACCATCCATGGGAGAGTCCATCGCTGTCGAGCCACCAACAGTTGGTTCCAAAGAAGCCTACGCCCCTCCTTAGTATTACTGCCATGCACAGCCGTCAGGAGAGACAATTCAGGGAAGAGAGGCGTAGATACTGTTACAGATAGACACTAGTCGGAAGAGTCGACAATAGAGATCTCTGTTCCCGAACGAGCCATAATCCATATATTGCCTTTAGAGTTACTGTACGAACTCTGAAAACCCAGCTTGAGTTGGAAAAAAAGAAGCTTAGCTGGCAGTACTTTAGGTTCTAGAATAATCACAATTGGTACTTTGTTTGTACGACACAAAGATTTAAGTCTTTTAAAAGCCATTGGATGTGCAACCCCCCGAATATTCCAGCTAAGAATTTTCGTCATTAAGGGCAGAGGAGGAGGGTTGAGTTGTTGAAACCTTGGACGAGGATCGGAGGAAGGGAGGGGGAGCCGACTTTTTTTTCTTTTGTCCACCAGGGGGTTGGTGGGGCACTTTCGGGGGGATACTCGGATCGGAGGGGAACCCATTGTGCTCATGTTCCTCCAGAGAAGGAGGAGATCCGTCAGGATGCGGCTGGACCGGTTCGGCTGCTTCAACCTCGTCAGCCCAAGAACGAAGTTCGCCTTCTTTCAGTTGCTCCGATCTAGAGGACACAACTGGAGAAGAAAGAGAATGACGTGGAACCGAGACTTGACGTGGAGATGAAGGAAGGGATGTGACGGCGTCGGCATTAAGTGTGGGAGGATGCTCGTCGGGGCACGAGCCTTCAAGGGCTTGCTCTTCATTAGCAGAAGCATTCACTAGTTGCACCATTGGCAGTTGTGAATTAGTGGTCTGAACATGGTCATTAATGACTGGATTAGAAGGCTGTCCCTTCTCAGCATCAATATTAATGACAGGGTCATTAAGAAGCTGATTCGATGGTTCGCCCTGTTCAAGAGAGGTAGTGTTAACTTCCACTAAAATTTCTTTGTGTTTCTGCTGAGGGGGGTTTGCGTGATTTGGAGTATGTGTCTTGCATGCTTCTCTCTTATGGCCTTGATGCTTACATATCGAGCAATAGACTGGGATATGTTCATATTCTACTTTCTGAAAGATAGTGCGCCCATGCGGCATATTTATACGTATGACTGGAGGTAAAGGCTTGCTAGCATCAACTTCAACAAACACACGAGCCGTACTGGGGCGAGATAGATCCTCTGTAGCTTTATCAAGTTTAAGTGGGGTGCCAATACCAAGCACTATAGAAAATAATGCATTCTTGGCAAATAACTGATGAGGGAGCCCAGGAAGAGAAACCCAAGTAGGAGCCAATGGAGATTCATGTGCAGCATTGAAGTCCTTCGACCACCTAAAAACCCTCATAGGAGCGCGTGATACATACCACATTTCCCTGGACCGAAGCCGAAGGAAGTCAACCTCAAGGGAAGGTCGGATGATAATGTGTTTGGGATCGATGACACCAACCTTGACTTCACCCGCGAACTGAAAGCCCAAGAAAGCTTTGCGGATCACATCGATCGGAGATCGGGCGTGAGAGAATTTGCCAATTAAGGCAAACTGAAAAGGTTGGATCAAGATCTGCTCGTCTTCCTCCGAGAAGGATATGATGGGAACTTCCTTCGAGAAGGAAGGCGATCGGATGGGAATCAGAGGCGCCGCCGAGGCCACGCCTACTGCCTCCGCAAAAGTTTTGGTCGCCATGGAAACAAAAAGCAGGAGACTACGATCCAATCGTAGGGGATGACGCCGGCCCGGCCGAATGGCCAAGCCGGAGTCGGTAGAAGGATTAGGGTTCACAAGGCGACGACGCTCCTCAAAGGAGAAGAGAGCGCTATGATATATATATATATATATATATATGTATAAAAATATATATATATATAGCCTTCTGTTCTGGTTTTAGGTGTGGGGACCATCTCGCGAGAATTTGAAATTCTCACGAGATTTTGGGTTTATATTTTCTTTTCTTTTCTTTTCTATATATATATATATATATATATATATATACCTTAATTCGTATATGCTTAGAAGAATATTTTATATAAAAAAATATACATGCACAGTCATTAGAAATATTTCAAGAATGGTATATAATCGGTCATAGCATTTATTAACTCTATTTATAGGGATATATTATATATATACCAACCCTCATAAATAATAGTGTATCTATATATGTACTTACATAATCGGTATACATACTAGCATATATATATGGCCTAAAAAAAATCCCCAAACATATTTCGTGGAAATTATTTACCATATTCTAAAAATAAAATATTACTTTAATAGCAAGAAATGTGTAATATATATAACCACTTTTTAGAAAATTGCATACTAAATCCCTAAAATAAAATACCAATATCATATACATATAGATGGACGTCCTTAGACGCACTACCCGACTATATGGGCTTGGGTTTGATTCGGGTCCAGTTTGACTAGTTTAGGACAATCAGGTTCTCCTAAAAAGTCAATAATCTAATTAATAAATAATTAAATAGTCTATAGGGGTTAAGTTGCAACTTTGACTGGTTTTCCTAGTTGAGACACTGCTATGACTAGGCCTTTCCTAGCATGGCTAAAGCATTAGTCAAAGCATACAACTACACTATCCGTGCCAAGCATCTCAAACTTAAGCATGACTAAGGCCATATATATTTAGTATTTAGGCTATTATAAATATAATCCTATATATATATACAAAATTGTATTTAAACCTATTTGGCTGTATAACATCCCAAAATAAGTTAATAATAATTCTACTAAGTCATAGCAACCTAACATGTCTATACCAAGTGGGGTTGACTAGGTTAGGGTCCAAACATATTTTCTAATCAAATCGAACTCGAAAAGTTAACCCATGAGTCTCTTGTGCCATTCGCAAATAAATAGCACATGGGGACTCTATGAGTGGCATACCCTTGGTATGTGTGTCATAGACTCAAAATGGGTTAAAATCATATATAGGGTCAAATGGTTTTGATCGAGGTCGAGTTCAGAACTCACATTGGAAGTTAGGTCTAAAGTTACGATAAAAGGTCAAATGGCCTAAATTTGACCCAAAGTTGCGCAAAGTTAAAAGAATGCTAGGAGATAAGTTTGGATGGGACATGATATATCAAATTGAAGGTCATCCTGTCTACTACAAAATTCATGAAGGACATTTCGAGATATGGGCATGTCTTGTGCTCCAAAAATCAAAGACACAAAAAGTACATATATAATCATAATTAAATATACAATATAAGCTAATAAATAGAAATACTATAAAATAAATTGAAAAAAAAATAATTTCCAAAAATTAGGGTCCTCACGGAGACCAAGCTGTATACCTCATGAAGATTCATCAATGCTGCTTCCCGTCAGAGTACCTATTTTCGCGAACATGTTTGCGAAGGCTGAAGGAAGATACCCAGATCAAACCATGCGCTTGACATGCTTAGTGAACCTTGACATGAAACGCTGGAACAATATAGTGGTTTGGGTTTTGGATCATTTTAAAGATAAACTTCTCGAATTAGAGCTCTATGATCCAATCTGGACCACTACTCACGGCTTTCTCCCGAAGGCTCATATGTTTTTGGTTTTAGTTGAAAGATATAATGAGAGGACTGGTACCTTCATGATGCCTTACGAGAAAATCGGCTTCGTACTTCATGAAATGAAGTATCTTTCATATTTGCCAATGGGTGAAAACCCCTATCAAGAATATGTGCCAACAAACGAGGAATTGGATACTCTCTCAGCAGAGAACCCTAAGATGGTGGCTGTAATTATTATGCCACTATATGATCTGTTCCCTTTATTACAAGAGTGCTTCCAAAGGGACTTGCTATACTACCAAATGGCTGCCATACTTGTTTCTGGGGCATGCTCATGAAGAAAAGATTGTCGAGAGTCAAGCTTGCGATCCTTGTTTCTTTAAACCGCTCGGCCGCAGCGACGTAGAGAAGTTGATAGAAAAAACTAAGCATTATGATAACATATTGGATGTAGATTGGCCCCCATTCACTGCTGGTGCTCCAATCGAAATTTATCTTAGATAGGGTTACAGAAGTATGTCTCAAGAAGCCTAGCTGGCGAGTTTTCTCTCTTTATGGCTACGGCGGTTTGTGATACCCGAAGCCAGTACCGTCGACCGATTCCATCGAGGTGTGCTATTCGCTGTAATGCGTCTATTATTCGGCTACAAGATGGATCTTCTCTTGGTGATGACATGTCGCTTGAACGCAGGCTTACGTTATTTCGTTAACACCATAGTGTACGATAAGAATTCTCGTAATGACTTCCCTCATACCAAAATACCGTACACATATCTATTTGGGTGGTTGTTGTTGTACTACCCTGACTTGATGGATCCCGATATGGGTGCAATCGGAGGAGATTTTATCAGGCATTATTCCAATGCTCGATGGAATATAAATGTGCTGTCAGAATGCCAAAGAGCATTAAATCGAGGGTCTGGATGGAGATTTCAATGTGTTCCTCCTCCTCCAGGGTATGAGAATCTTCCTCCACAACTCATGGATCTAGAAGCAGCACCTCTCCGTTTATCTTCGGCTGAGTTTACATGGTTGAAGACAATCCGACCATCATATTTAATATACCGGTTTGAAGGCGAGTGTTTTTGGAACCGTACTTACCAAGCCGATTTGCTCGATAGTTCGACTATGATCAACTACATGTGGGTAATGCCACCACCTGTTTACATGCTAAGGATTACCTAATAGATGGTGCCAGGGCTTGGGGATACTACAATGCAAGAGGCACTAAAGCCACATTCTCGATGCCCCAAGTCTCTCAGATAGGCCCGCGTATGTTATATACATACGCAAATATATATACTTCAGCCAACACCTTTACCTAAAGCTTCCATCTAGCTGACAGTTTTGCCAGTGATAGACGTTCAAGAGCTGGAGTTTATACTACACAATCCTTCAGAGATGAAAAGAATCACGAACCCGCTGACGAACCTCTAGAAGCCTCTCTTATAGGCTTCTGTGACGAAGTTAACGATCCACTAGATGTATTACAGAAGATACGGAAGGAGAAGTCCCCAGCAAAGGAACTTGTGAGGAAAATAAAGACTGGAGAGTCATCAGCTCCTTCACATCCTAGTGATCTCGCTTCTTCTCCTAAGGCTGTATGGAAGAAAAAGAAGACTACATTGGTCATTACAGAGCAGCCCACCACCAGGACCATGCGGTCCTAGACAAAACAGATGCAGACTGGAGCATCCTCTGGAAGAGGAGATGCAACTCCTTCTTCAATTCCAAGAAGCAGCCAAGTTGCCCAAGAAGAGGTTAGTAGAGAACTCAATATGCAAGGTGACCTCGATGAGGTTGAAGAAGAACCTGAGTTGCCTCTTGTACGCAAGGCCAAGGCCAAAATGAGATTAATAGTGACTCCAGAAGACCATCAAGAACCATTGCTTTCACAAGATGTGCCACCTCCACAAGGTAAATTTTAATACTCTTTTAATATAATCTTGATTGAGTAACATATTGACATTGTTCTTTTTCATCTGCAGAGGTTAGTGTTCCGGTTCTGATCATTACAGAAGGGATTTTGGAGCCCATAATCACAAAAATGACTATTCCCGTAACTATACTGGCTGCCGCAGGAATTATGATGTCATCTTCAACTCTAGGAGTTCCAAAGATTACACTTCCTGAGAAGGAATTGCCTTTTATAGAATCTAATCCTGATGTCACTGTTCCTTCCATAGCCTAAACTCCTACTCATTCTCAAGATGATCGAGAAATGATAGCGACTCTCGAAGGCTGTGACTACGGCGATGTATTTGAAGATGATTCTACAAGCGCCGTTGAAGGAGACCAAGCTTTAGTGGAAGTCCCGCTAAATCAAGAGTTACCAATCGAAGAAGACCAAACTACTACTGAGGGTGAGGAGCACCCTGTTGTTGAGGAGGGGCATCCAAGCCCAAAAACTGATGAGCCTAAAAATAACGAAGATCAGTCTACGACTCTTGAAGATGCTGGGAATGATGAAAATCCTAACACTGTTGTTGTAGAGACTCAGACCCCTACTGATCAAGCTTTTGAAGTCAAGGATGCAGAAGAGATTGCCCTAGCTGAACAAGTAGAATCAGGGGTCGGAAGCAGCCGTTTCTTATCAGGCGGTTCCGAAGCTGGAAGTAGTCAAGCAGCTGTGTCTGAAACTACCATGGCCATGCTCCACTCTGATCTAGACATGCCTCATGAAACCCCATATGTATTGCCAGGATCAGGTAAAATTTTAATTTTAATTTATCTTAATTCCTGTAATAATGTGTAATGACTGTGTATCTTGATTACAGTGGGTCCGGTGGGGACACTTGCAAAAACTGCGTCAACCACATTCAGTTTTAGCTCGACCATGGCTCCCCTGGATATGGGGACCCAAACTGGAGAGGAAAGTTCTTCTATAATGCTAGTAATCGGGTCTTCTGGTGTACAATCTGTAGTTCCTCCAGCTACTGCAAAAATAAGAATTCCAACAGAAGTGGCTACCCCGGGGATCTCAACGATGAACAGAGCTGTTGTCGAAGCTTATACTAATGCTTTCTTCACTTCTCTGAAGCCTCTAATTCAAATGGTCATGGAAAAGGACCAACCTTATGAGTCAGTAAGGGGCACTTCCTCCTTCATCATTGGAGCCATCCGCAAGATTGGTGATCTGGATAGAGTCAACTATTTAGATCATATTTTGAATGAGCTTGAAGAATCAATCAAATCTTATAAAGATCTAACAAGAGGAAACATCCAGAAACTCGTAGATGCTGAATGCGAGGTGATGGCTCGCGAGGCTGCAATACGAAAAGCAGAGTTCAAAGCTTCTATGGTAGCTTTCTCGCAGCGCTCTACAGAGTTGGAATCTCGCATTGTCGAGACAACTTCTTCTGTTGAATGCTATAAGACTGAAGTTGCAGAGAAAGAAAAAGAAGCTACTGAATATCAAGTTCATCTTCGGGAACTAGAAATTGAAATGGCTCGGCTCCAAGAAGCAGTTAAAGCAGCTCGATGACGCGAAGAAGAGGTATTAGAGATGCATCAAATTGCTGTAAGTCAATTAGATGACTTGAGGAGGCAACGGGATGCACTTATTCAAATCGAAGGTGCAGAACTGGAACGTCGAGCAGAGTCGCTGCAACCTTTTAATCCAGAGTCCGGGAGAGCTCTTGCTAGACAAAGGATACTCGACTCCAGAGTAGAGATGGCTAAGAATTTGAAAAGATTGATCATTGATCTCAGCACTCAGCCTCCCCAATGAAGCAATCTATAAGAGCTTTTGTCTTATTATCTTTCAAATGATGTACTTTTTTGATATTTTGAACATTATTAAAATAAGAATTAATGCTCTTTTTGTGGATCCATTACTTATTATATACCTATAGTAGATATAAGTAATAGATAAAAATAGAAAAATATGTTCAGAGGTACCAGATATGACATATCTCCTAAAAGAAATAACATTATTAATTATATCCGTTTAGAGGTAATATGGACGTGACAGACTATAATTCTCAAAATATTGTCATTTCAAAAAATGACTTTATCAGAGGTAATATGGACGTAATAAGTCGCTGATGATGGAACTGGGATTCCCAGGACCCTTACTTTGGTGTGCGTATTGATCGATAGAAAGTTAAACAGATTTAATACGTGTTATAACCCTTCATAGGCAGAAACTAGGGTTCACGAATTATACCTGCGACGGAAAGAAGACAAGTAGTTCCTGGCAATCTCGAGCGGACGACCCCAAGATCTTCTACACGTATTCCTTCCTCGAATTGGACGTCGTGTGGGTAACGATCTCCTAACCTTTTTTTCTCCTTGGCAGCCCTCTCTTTCTCTTCTTACGTGAATTACGAATTTAGAGAAAACTTCAGATTTTTGATCAGTAATTTGGCGGCCAGAGAATAGAGGATATATATAGCCTACAGCAGGGACCATGAAGAGAAATTAGGGTTAGGCCTCCTAACGGATCTGGATATCTTGTGTTCAGCCCGAACACACAATCCAGGCCCATTAACAATAGTTTGGTCCGCTAATGAGCTATTGTTGCACTACCTCCCTAATCCCAAATTATGTTTGTGGGCTTCTTTTATTATATGCTCGTTTGGCTCCCCATGTTAAGATATCGAATGTCCGTCGATCAAATTAAGTTACTGACAACTATATTGATTCGACATTTTTTATCCTTAAGTAGTACCGTTCAACTTTATTTGTCATGTCGGATATAATCCACCTACAGGGTTTATATGACAATCCTTATGAGCTCTTTAAGGGGATATCATTAACCAGATGTATCGGGACATGGATTCCATTTATAATCAACAGTCCATTATACATACAATATTATTACCCAATTCATAGAGATTGTTGACCCATAATGAATCTCACTCTTTCATGAGTCAAAGTAATGCATACTGCATATACATGTCTGTTATTATATCCGAATTAAGAGCACAAGCATCCATAATAACAGAGGTGTTTGTTCTCTTATGTAGTCAGTACAAAGAGAACAACCTCAAGTGGTCCTGTTCAATACACACAAAGCGTACTAGTGTAAACCTATAATCAAGATAGACTAATACCAGATTACACTACAACCTTTCTAATAGATTTTCCAAGTCCATCTAGGTTATGAACTATTTATATATTTCATATGGAACTGATAATATGATCTTCTATGTGACACCACACACCATATTTTCTATAATATAGAATATTAGACATTTACATTAACACTTGCAACAAATACAATATGCAAACATTTGTCCATATGATTCTCATTCAAAATTTAAGAAAATAAGGTTACTACAAAAGTGATGCTTTTAGTATATAACCATAACAACTGATGTATATGATATAATTCAGAGGCAATACAAACATGAATTCATGTATTTGTTGATTATCTTTAAATCAGCTAGGATTCAAAAATAAGATATCTTTTAAAATGATTGGGTTCTAAAAGATTGGGTTCATGATCATATGATATGATGTGGATATATTCCGCTAGAGATTTTAAGAGTTTGTCAGAAGGGTGAACAACTCAACTCTTTTAGTATATACAACATTCAAAGAATATTTTACATTTTCTTCAGACATAGTACTTTTTTAAGAATTTACCATTGATAGTCATCATAGCAACTCGGCCATCCATTTCGGTTAGTTGATAAGCTCCGTTTGAGAAAACCTTGCTTACAATATAGGGACCTTCCTATTTTGCTTCGAATTTGCCCTTGCTCATGTGTGTCATAGTCATAGGACATCTGACAGTAAGGACTAGTTTGTCTTTTTGGAATGCTCTTACTTTGACCATTCGGTTGAAAGCTTTGGAGATACGGGCTTGATATAGCTCAATATGATGTTGAGCTAGTAACCGTTTCTCATCCAACACTTCAAGTTCCTGAAGCCGAAGGCGATCATTGTTTTCTGTTGTGAGTTCATTGACAATTGTAATCCTTAAGGAAGGGATTTGAATTTCCAATGGTAGGACAGCTTCGCATCCATACGCCAAGGAGAAAGGTGTGCAACCGGTTGGAGTACGTATAGTAGTACGATAAGCCCATAGACATTCTCTAAGCTTTTCACTCTAGTTTTTTTTATTGGTAGAAATGAATTTCTTGAGAAGCTTAATAATTATTTTATTGAATGCTTCAGCCAAACCGTTAGCTGCAGGATTGTAGGCTGTAGAAGCAACATTATTGATTCTGTTATTATCATAAAACCGAGTAAACTTTTGATTGATGAATTATAGTCCATTATCATGAATGATTCATCGAGGAATATCGAATCTGTATATCACATGATGCTTAATAAAGTTGATAATGCTGCTGGTCTTGACTTCAGATAAAGGTATAGTTTCGGCCCATTTCGAAAAGTAATTGGTTATAGCCAGTATAAACTGATGTCCTCTAGACGATGGTAGATTGATAGAACCAATAACATCCATACCCTAAGCTTCAAAGGACCATGATACGACAGTCGGATGAAGGAGCTCCGACGGTTGGTGGATGAAGTCTGCATGGATTTGACAGGCTCGGTATTTTCTTACATATTTAATGGCATCTGATACCATAGTGGGCCAATAGTAGCCCATACGTCGGATACAATCTTGTAATTTAGGACCAGGCTGATGTGTACCATACACACCTGTTTGCAAAAATAAAATGACGACTCTGCTGGGGATAATAATGGAGGAGAAGCATATCCGAGACCTCTTTTAGTCCTGCTGTAGTACATCTCTGACTTTCCTTTCAGAACAGCCATACGGAGAGGAGTTCTCCGTCCTTTACCGTAGTTGAGACCGCTCTTGAAGTCGTAACCCATCTTTCGGATGATGTCTTTCGATTGTTGACTATAACGACGGAGTTGAAGATGTTCCGTGTCGTTAACTTTGCTATCATCCGTATAGCTGAATTGTTGTTCCGGTCCTTTACTAAAAAGTATTGGACTTTCGCCTTTCTTACGAGCGGAAACAATACGATATGAATCTTTTGGGTGTTCAAATGAAACTTTAGTTTGAAGAGATTGCACAACTCCCATTATAAATGACTGAAAGCTATCTAACATATCCAAGTAGCATTTAGCATGATAAATAACATCAGTATACTGGAAAGTAGATCGATGCTTTTTTATTGATTTGTACATTCGTATTTACAGCAGGACCTTCAGCCTTAGCAGGCTTGGTCAGATTGATTACAAGAGGGGGAGAAGAAGAACGTGGAGGAGGATTGGCTTTGTTACGATGGAGGTCGATAACAAGCGGCTCAGAGGAGGTGAGCTCCCTTTTCTCCTTGTTATGAGATAGATCTATAACAAGTGGCTCAGAAGAAGTGAGCTGCTTTTTATCCTTGTTACGACGTAAGTCAATAACAAGCAGCTCAGAAGAGGTGAGCTCCCTTTGATTTTGATCATCAATTGATTGCTTTTGAACTGGCAAGTGAATAGCCAGTGGCTTGGAGGATTGAGGATGAGAAACACGCCCTTTGACAGGAATGATGAGGGTGTCATTAGGCACTGTTTCTTGCTCTTCTTCAGTATCCAGAGACAAGACAACCTTCATAAATTCGTCCTTGTACATACAAGCATCGTTGTAGTATGCTTCGACGCCTTTGAAAGGATAGAGATCAGCAACCTCCTTCTGTACCTCTCCATTGTCATTCACATATTTAAAATATTGATGGAGAGTCGAAGGGACAATGTTATGCTTATGCAGAAATGGTCTTCCCAGCAAAGCATTGTAGGAACAACCATGATTGTCAATAATGTAGAAGGTAACCTTTGTGCGAAGATTGCCTATTTGGAGTTTTAGGCGAATCTTGTCCAGAGGCTCACTCCTTTCCTGATTGAACCCAAGAATGGTGGTGATTGTACTGGAGAGACTATGCACTAGGATTTTCAGCGCATCCAACATTGTCTTCGACATAATGCTAAGAGCAGACCCTGGATCTATCAGAATACGATCGACTTTCGTTGAATCGACGTATTCTGTATAGTAGAGAGGACGGTCGTGCCTGTTGTCTTCCATCAGCATGTCATCTTGTGTGAAAGTTATGTTTGGAATTAACTCCAACACACTATGACAATGGAGGCAAGAGTCTGGCTCTGCTTTCGGCTTCTTCAGAAGGGCTAGACAGGTTTCTGCCTGCATGAGAGCTTCGCTCAAAGTTTTCCGAGTCTCTTTAGAGAGGCACAAGAGCTCAAAGATGGATAGCCCGGCTGGTGTATTGGCTAACTGAGCCAAAATATCAAAGTTGTAAGGCTTTTCAAGTCCATAAGGAGATGTCTTCTTCAAAGGTTTGTCGAAGCGGACTTGCTGTTTGCCTTTGTCAGCAACCGTTGGCTTGGGAGGAATGGGTATCACAACCGGTGAGAAAGCAGTAGGAATATCCTCAGTAGAAGCAGGTTGCACTGGAGCAGGTTCAGAAGAAGAAGCAGGATTCTCTTGGGCTTCGGGATAATCCTTTAGATAAGCTTTCCCTGATCTGGTGCCTAGCAGGATTTCTTCATCAACTATGGGGTCAAAAGACACCATATTGTAAATCTTTGTCTTGCCCTTGGAGCGATCTTTCTTCTTGGAGGAAGAGGGAAGTTCGAACTCTGAAGCAAGATCCGGATAAATCCACATAATCTTGCCATTGTCAAGAGACAAGGGGATAAGACCTTCACTTCGTGGAGGAGGGAGATTCTCGATCTCGAGAGTAGCTTTGGGGATAGGAATGACACCGTATTGCGCCATCTGGGGCAAGAAGTCACCGAACTGAACTGATACCATATTTGCAGCGACAGTCTTCTCGTCTTATTGCAAAGTGACGACGCCAGCGTTGACCAGCTCCTGGATTTTACCTTTGAGCACGTAACATGTTCGAGTGGGATGTCCGATGAACCTGTGATAGACACAGTACTTGGGATGATCAGTCTTACCGACTTCATCGGGCTTCTTTGGATCTGGAAGTTGGATTTTATTGCTTTTGATTAAGTAATCAAAGATGCTAGCTGTGTCATTCTCATCAAAGGAATATTCTACTTTAGGACGAGGTTCTCTCGGTGGAGGTGCTGAAGGAGTAGAAGTGGACGTAGGAGGAGCTACGTTAACCGCCAGAGATTCTTTGTTCTTGTTCAAATTGATGTTCAAAGTTTTTTTTGGTTTGCGGTTGTTCTGGCGATTGCCACCACCTGATGTTTGATGTTCATCCCGGTCGGGGTTAGATATTTGTACCCCTAGCTGCTTGAATTTGTCGGCGCTAACTTCAGCTGCTTTAGCGTTGACAATGAAGGATGGCCAATCTTGGAACTGAGTAGATTCCGTCCACATGTTGATAATAGGCAATAGATTTGCCTTGCAGGTGTCTATGGTGACAGCAGCCGGAGTTCCTGGTGGCATTTTTAAAGCTTTTCGGCAGAATCTTTCAATGAAACTTTCAGCAGTTTCATTATGCCTTTGTTTAATTTTATTGAGGACTGACATAGTCATGTCGTTAATTCCCTCGTAAAATTATTCTAAGAAGATTTGCTTTAAACCAGAGAAGGATGTGATACAACCATCGGGCAAGCTTCTATACCAATCGTATACTACGCCGGCTAAACAGCCGACGAATACTCTGGTAAGAAGAGCGTCATTTGGTTGAAGTTGGACAGTCATAACCTCAAAGTGGTTAATGAACTGACTAGAAGAAGTGCTACCATCAAACAGTGAGATGGTTGGGATCTTATACTTCAGAGGAAACGGGACTTCCTTCCATTCAACTGGATAAGGTTGCTTGATCCCCAATCTTTGCAAGTTGTCCTTCTCCTTGAAAGCTTTGAACTGAGTTTGCAGGAGCTTCACAGCTTCATTGGCATCTTCCATTGATGTAGAAGGAGCAGGCTGAACCAAAGTGTTAGGAGGAGGAACAATATGATAAGCACTACCCCCAGCACCTGACTGACTGGGTGTAGGTTGGACTTGTACAGGAGGTACTGGAAGAGATGCTACCCCCAGTCCTGCATTAACAGGCACCGACGATGCTATGATTTCAGAATTTGTAGGAGGTACGGTCGGTGGTACTGTGTGCTGGGCCACAATAATAGAATGCATACTTGCGACCATTTCCTCCATTGTCTTCAGCTTATCTTCTAGTACAGCTATTCTTTGTCCTTGACTAGCTGAACTGGAAGCATCAGGATCTTCATTGACAACGTAAGCTGTCACTTCTCTGGGTACAGTGGAGGACACTGTTTCTCTGATCTTTCGCTGTATGCATCATAATCGGAGAAAGAATCATCTCCTGAGTAAGAAGGAAGGAGACGTTCAGAAGGATCTTGAAGATTCCTTTGACCGATTGTGTCTCGGCTTCGGGATCTGGTATGTTGGAATACTCCTTCAGAGGATTCTTAGAGTAAATCCAAATATCGTTGGCTTGGCTTGCGAGGCTTTTCGTGCTTAGAACACTTCCTACCCCCAGTGTCTCTGGAAGTCATGTTGACGGAAGCGTAAAGAACTTCATCTTCATCTTCCGACATAGGTTCAGAGTTAGAAAAGTTCAGGCGATCGAAGACAGATCGTCTAGTTGTTTGACAACAACACTTGATAACAACCTTGTGATTACAATGATGATGATCACTTGGTTGAATTGGAAGTGTTGAAGTGTCATCCCGCCTTTGCTTGAGGTGTTCTCGGAGATCGGGAACAACAACGGGACGAGCAAAAGTACGAGGGATGTGTTCTTTGATAACATTCGGAACATGGTTCCGGTTCTTCAAATGTTTTGTCCCTTAAATGTACAGGGAAGTGCTCATTTCATTGGCATAGGTGTCCGGATTCTTGATCCTGGAAGTTTGTTTCTGATGATGTTTGGTCTTCGGCATTGGCTGTTTACGTTTCACCGAAGTTGGCCTGTTGAAATAAGTTCTTAGATCAACAAACTCACCCCCGGGGGTTTCTGTTTGAGACACCAGCAATTTTCCCTGTCTTGAACGGGAAATTTTGAGGGTTGGGAGATCTTGGAACTCTGCTACCGGAGTAGGCAGAATACCTCTTTGATCAGTACAAGTTCTTTTAACATGAAGATAAGAATCCTTGTTTGAAAGAATTTTTGTACTGACTGATGCCGAGGCACGTTCAGTGTGATCTTCTACGGTAAAGACCAAAGAAGACTGAGAAAAGACCAAAGGGCCTTTTCCTTTGTTTTGGAAAGAAGGGTTAGCTAAAGAGCGTTTCGCTCTGTTGACTTCCAAGTCAAGAGCCGAGGAAGTTTGAGAAAAGACCAAAGGGTCTTTTCTTTTGTTCTGGAGAGGAAAAGGAATAGCCAAAAGACTACCCCCAGTAGATTGTGCTGGAGCAGCAGGGTGTTGGAGAGGAGCAGCACTCTTCCCCTTGTTGTGAGAAGAAGAAAGATTAGCCAAAGGGCTGTCTCTCTTAGATTGCACAGGCACAGTTTGCGCATGAATTGATGGCGCACTGGCAGGTTGCGCAGGAGAGTCTTTGGCAGATGACTTTCTGGTTTTGGCCACAGACAATGTGGTTTGCGCATCAGGAGTTCTGGCCACTGAGTGTTTGGGGTGCACTCTAGTTGTTGGAGTGTTGGTTTGCACAGGAAGATTGGCAGCCAACTGCGCCAGAGGCAGAGGAGTCTTGCACCTTGATAGGGTAGCATATGAAGTCTCTTATGTACTGGCAACAACAGATTGCGCATGAGTAGTTGAGACAGATTGTGCAGCAGTTGAAACAGCAGATTACGTACTAAGCTTGGTGGCAGAATGGATAGACTGCGCAGCAGTCTTGGTGACGGAACTGCCAGACTGTGCTGCAGTCTTGGGGACCCACACAGGGTCCACTTTGCTCAGGGCAGAAGTTGTTGCAGTGTGGGGGGTGGTCTTGGAGTTGATCGTGGCTTCGTAGGCCGTCTGGTTAACCTTCACAACCAGCGTCTTCTGCGTCTTCCCGATAGACGCAACGTCACATTGAGTTGTCACTTCCTCGTCAGAGAAGAAAGTCGTCCCCAGCAGAGTTGCCATTTTGTTTGCAAAAAACAAGTATTGAACTTTACTGATACAAACTTTGTAAAGATTACAAGAATTCTGGAAAAGTACAACTGTAGGAATTCAATCTAGAAGACGATTGCTTTATCCCTTGGACGATGTGAACTTTAAAGATAGTAGCCTCTGAAGTTGAAGGCAAAAGTCTCGGAAGAATGCAACAGCACTTGGACAAGAACTCCTTAACTCTCTGATATTTATGAACTTTATGTCTGATCCCCTTGAATGAAGACTTGAAACTCTATTTATAGAGTTCTGGAAATAACTAACTTTTAGTTATTCTGGATGGAGCAAGTTGGATTGCGCAGGAACTGGATTGCGCAGAATCCAATTGCGCAGACAGCTCACATATGCGCAACTTGATTTTAAAATTTGAAATTCAAAGTATTTCGAAATTTGAATAAATTCAACTTTCGAAAACTTTGAAGGGGGTCTTGTAGGTCCTAAAAAATTAAGTTGCACCCATCAACAAAATCATGAAAATCAAGAAATACAACTTTCAAATGAACTGCGCAGACATCAGATTGCGCACACTAGATTGCGCACACTTTCAACTGCGCAAGCTGACGTGGCCATATCATCATTATCTGACACAATCAAATCTTCTGACAGCTGACAACACAAAAAATGAGGAGACTGTTCGTTTATTGTGCCGTACAGCGCTCGAGGACAGCTGTACATGCAGCACAATCCAGTGCCTGCGCAATCCATTTCAGTACAATCCGAAGTCAGCGCAATTCATGTGGCGCACTTCATCATGTCAACTGAAAAAGTACACATGGCATTCATGCCATCAATTGCTCGTTACGTGGCAACAATCTTCACACGATCATGCGCATTTCAATCAAATGATGCCATGTGTCCAAGACAGTTGGCCCACGACCAGACAACTGCCTGCACAATCTGATGCTACGCAATCCAGTTCCTGCGCAATCCAACTTGCGCCATCCAGAATAACTAAAAGTTAGTTATTTCCAGAACTCTATAAATAGAGTTTCAAGTCTTCATTCAAGGGGATCAGACATAAAGTTCAGAAATATCAGAGAGTTCAGGAGTTCTTTCCCAAGTGCTGCTGCATTCTTCCGAGGCTTTTGCCTTCAACTTCAGAGGCTACCGTCTTCAAAGTTCACATCGTCCAAGGGATAAAGCAATCGTCTTCTAGATTGGATTCCTATAGTTGTACTTTTCCAGAATTCTTGTAATCTTTATAAAGTTTGTATCAATAAAGTTCAATACTTTTGTTTTTGCAAACAAAATGACGACAATCCCCAGCAGAATCGCCATTTTGTTTGCAAAAACAAAAGTATTAAACTTTATTGATACAAACTTTGTAAAAATTACAAGAATTCTGGGAAAGTACAACTGTAGGAATCCAATCTAGAAGACGATTGCTTTATCCCTTGGATGATGTGAACTTGAAGACGGTAGCCTCTGAAGTTGAAGGCAAAAGCCTCGGAAGAATGCAGCAGCACTTGGACAAGAACTCCTGAACTCTCTGATATTCTGAACTTTATGTTTGATGCCCTTGAATGAAGACTTGAAACTCTATTTATAGAGTTCTGGAAGTAACTAATTTTTAGTTATTCTGAATGGCGCATGCTGGATTGTGCAGGAACTGGATTGCGCAACATCAGACTGCGCAGGCAGTTGTCTAGTCGTGGGCCATCTGTCTTGGACACATGGCATCATTTGATTGAAATGCGCATGATCGTGTGAAGACGGTTGCCACGTAACGAGCAATTGATGGCATGAATGCCACGTGTACTTTTGTCAGTTGTCATGATGAAGTGTGCCACATAAATTGCGCTGACTTCGGATTGCGCTGAGATGGATTGCGCTAGACTGGATTGCGCAGGCACTGGATTGTGCTGCATGTACAGCTGTCCTCGAGCGCTGTACGGCACAATAAACGAACAGTTTCGTCGTTCTTTGTGCTGTCAGCTGTCAGAAGATTTGATTGTGTCAGGTAATGATGATATTTCCACGTCAGCTTGCGCAGTTGAAAGTGTGCGCAGTCTAGTGTGTACAATCTGATTGATGCGCAATCTGATGTCTGCGCAGTTCATTTGAAAGTTGTATTTCTTGATTTTCATGATTTTGTTGATGGGTGCAACTTGATTTTTTAGGACCTACAAGACCCCCTTCAAAGTTTTCGAAAGTTAAATTTATTCAAAGTTTCAAAATACTTTCAATTTCAAATTTTAAAATCAAGTTGCGCATATGTGAGCTGTCTGCACAATTTGGATGAATCAGCCCTGCTTTTTTGGTGCAATCTGAGGCGGCCGTTCTTCTTTGAAAAACTATAAATAGTTCCCCATTCTCTCTCTGTCATTCTTTACTTGCTTTCGAATTTTCAAAAGAGAAACTTCTTGAGCTTTTCCAATTCCTTATCGATCTCCATGGCCCCCAAGTGATCCTCCGCCGCTGCCAAGGGCAAGGCCCCCGCCGAGTCTTCGGCTAGGGTTGCGCCCCGTCCTTCTCGACATGAGACTGCGCATCCCGCTTTGCTAGGTAGATGACTCAATCGAAAAAACTCTCTTTAGGGTTCTTCGACTTCACTGATCTTCAAAATCCATCTCTTTTTTAGAGATGTGATCATACTGCGCCACCCTCTTTAGGGTTTTGGTTGCACGAACTAGTTCTTCATTTTTATGAAGAATATCTTCTTGCACAATCGGTTGAATTGCGCTGGCAAAAGTCAGCACAATCGGCTGATTTGTGCAAGCTTTATCAACGCAATCTGATGGTTACACAATCTGACGGTTGCGCAATCTGATGGTTGTGCAGTCTGATGGTTGCGCAATCTGATGGTTGCACAGTCTGATGGTTGCGCAATCTGATGGTTGCGCAGTCTTATGACAAATTTTTTGACTTTGATTTGTACTGATTTGTGATTTTTCTATTTGATGCAGTTGACACCAGAGATGATCCTGAATACGAAACTTTTGTTGGAACTTTAGCTGAACCAAATTTCAAAGAAGACTTATCTCATGTTAACTTTCCACAATATGCCCTTCCGTCTTCTCGTCAGACTATTTTGATAGCACATAATAACGAGACTCTGCTAAGTCTGATAAACGGACAGCCTTTACAATCAGTTGACGCTGTCACCCATAGGAAGCCTATGTTCCTCTTCGGAGACGCTATTGATAAAAGTTCTCAACCACGACCTAGAGTTGAATCGAGAACTTTTCAATGGAAGAAGAAATTGATCAAATTACCAGACCTAGCAAGATGTCTTCCTCTGGCAAGGTATGCTCATGCGAGCCATCCAAGAAGAATGGAATGGGACATCACTCCTTTGCAACAGGCACAGACCGGAAGGATCTGTGTTAAGAAAGGTCCGCACAACCGGGACATGTTCTACAGTTCTTCCGAACGTCACAATACTTTGTTGAGGGGGTTGAAACCAGGTTGCATTTCTCCCGAGAATTCATCTTTGCTACTACCGGTAAGGACACCGATTTTCGCCAATGAATATGCTAAAGCAGAGGGTAAATATCCGGATCAAGACATCCGGTTGACAGGTCTAGTAAACCCAGACATCAAAAGATGGAGCTGTAAAGCTAACTAGATACTGGTCCAGTTTGAAGATAAACTCAGAGAAATCGAGCTGTATAATGCGGTACACGCCACTGTATACGGCTTCTTTCCAAATCCTCATCTGTTCTTGGCTCTGGCAGAGAGGTACAACTACAGAACATGGACGTTTATGACCCCTTAGAGAGATGGGCTTGGCTCTACATGAGATGAAGTACATCTCATATTTACCAATGGGTGATTTTCCTTATGAGGAGTACGTCCCGACTAATGACGAATTAGATAGACTTCGTCGAGAGAATCCAAAGATGGTAGAAGTCTTTGATGAGCTTTTGTGCCATTATAATATATTCTCGTTGTATTATCAAAGCGGCTCTTCTGGCACGTGCTATTCGTCCAAATGGTTGACTTATCTTTTTCTCAACCACTATTGAGAAAAAGATAAAAGATCATGATTCTTGCAATTGACTTCTTCCAACCCCTCAGTAATAGTGAAGTGCTAAAGCTGATGGAAGAAAATAAGAGGATGGATATCAGAGTTGAGGATGAACATCAATATCCTCCTCTTAAGGTTGGAGAATTTGTGGAGAGCTTCATAAGAATGGGCTACATGTCCATGTCCAAACAAGTCCAGCTGGCAGGATTCTTGACGTACTGGCTACGTCGATTCGTTGTGCCTGGAGCCAGTGCTGTAGACCGCTTTTATCGCAGTATTCTTTTTGCAGCTGTCTGGTTAGTCTTCGACTACCGGATGGACTTACTTTCAGCGATGACCTGTAGTATAAACGCGGGTCTTCGTCTATATGTTGATGCTATGATCAAGTACAAGGGTGATAAGGTGAACTTTCCCAGACTAGAGTTACCTTACACATACTTATTCGGATGGTTACTCTTACATCATCCATCATTGATGAACCCTACCATGGGAGCAGTTGGTGGCAGTTTTCTACGCAGCTTCTCACAAAGCAGATGGAGATATACTAGTTTGAGGGACTGCAGAAGAACTCTGAACCTCGGCAATGGATGGAATTTTCTATGCACTCCCCCTCCAACTGGTTATGAACACATGGCAGCGAATCTGATCGACCTGGGAAGGCAACCAATAGGTCGGGTATCTTTTGAATGGCTGAAGACAATCAGACCATCCCATCTAGTATATAGATTTGAAGAAGAATGCTTCATTGAACCTTATCTGTCGAGCCGCTTCGCTCGTCAGTTTGGATATGACCAGTTTCATGTAGGTAACGCCATCACGTGCCTACAAGGAAAGGGTTATTTGATCGATGGTGCCCGGGCCTGGGCTTACTATAATGCTCGAGACATAAAGACTGTGTTCTCGATGCCAAACAGAACCGATGCTGGTCCAAGAATGCTGTATACTTATTCTCAGTTTTATACAGCTGTAAATACATTTGCTGAAAACTATAGCCTTGTTGATAGTTTTGCAACAGTAAATCGTCTGAAAAGAAAAGCAACTGACACATTGTCTCCAAATAACGATGACGAACATGAGCCAATGGACGATCCCTTAGAAGCTTCTAGGGAAGTCAATTTCCCTGAGGAAGTTAACCAGCCTTTAAGAATTTCTTTCAAGGTTGTTAAGTCTCCAGTTAAGGAGAAGAAGAGAAGGAGAGAAGAGCCTTCTTCTCCAGCTATGAAGAAGAAATTGATCTTGGAACATTCTTCAGAGAAGGTTACCACCAGATCGCAATCCAGACAATTGGCTGAGTCCACTCGAGATGAAGCCGCTACACCGACTTTCGTTCAAAACAAGCCGATGTAGTAAACATAGAGAGCCCTGAGAGGCCTCTACATAGAAGGAAGAAGCTGGCTCATAGAAGACAGAAGATAACAGTTTCTCCTTCGAGGCAAATTTTATCTTCAGTAGTGAATGCCACGGCTGGAACCACCCTACCATCTCCTACCCCTGTTTCTGAGTCTGGGCATAAAACTCCTAGTCCAGAACAGAGGAAAGAGATTGAGCAGATTGAAGAGAGAAATAAGGCCATAGAGCCCAGAGAAAATATTGCAGGGACAGAGCATGAAGCTTTGCCATCCCCTTTACCGATGATGGATACTTCTCAACCTCCTGCTACACCGGAGGCAACCCTCGAGGAAGAGGATCGTTTGATGATCGAAGCTTTATATGACTGTGACTTCGGTTATCAAGAAGAAACTGATCATGCCGCTGCTGCTGCTAATGAAGAGGCTCCCGAGGACAGCGAGAACGAGGAGAGCACCTCATCAGAAGCTGCTCATGAGACACAAAATTTGGAAGAGAATGTTGAGATCCAGACATCTCCTCGAGCTATTGATGACACTCTGACTCCTGAAAAGGAGGCTGAGGTGCCGATATCTCCAGAGAAGATTGCTGATGAAGAAGTGGATTTGGAGGAAACTCCAGTTGCTGCTCCCGAAGGTATTGTAATGAAATTAGCGATCTTCTTTTAATAAATAGCTTGATAGCTAACATCTTTACTCTTATCTATACAGAACCCGGATCTTCTCCTGCTCCTCCAACATGCATGGACATAGTACTTGCGACGAAAATTGCTAGTAGCAGTCGCCATTTATCTTGTGGCTCTGAAGCAGGAAGTAGTCAGGCCATAGTGTCTGAGGCTACTTCTGCTCAACTAGAATCTGTACCAACCGATGATAGGCCTGTTGCCGGATCGAACTATGGTGAGACTATTTTCACTTTTGATTCGCTTGGAAAATAGCAAATGACAAGCAGAATGACAATATTTAATTTTGCAGAAGAACAACTAGGAGGAGCAACTAGCTCCACTCTAGTTCCCTTATTCAAAGAGCCTACTGTTCGAGAAACTGAACGTCCTGCTGCCTCGTCATCAACAGGAGTTGCTGCGACTCCTGGTGCTCTGGCGATTAATCAGCTTGTCATCCAATCATTCACTAAATGCTTCTTCAAGT
>JANAVB010036114.1:0-32830 GCA_029216955.1 Iris pallida
GACATAATTTTTAGAGGGTGGAAACCTTTTTTTTCTCCTTTCAACAACATAAAGGAGACATGTATATATAGGAATCATGTCACAAAAAATATATCAATGGTCTTTCAATAGGATTCAATAGGAATAAAGGTGTGATAATGGGTACTAATGTGACCGTTTTAGGGGTTAAAGAAATGATTCATGATAGGACTTTAATGTGAATAAAGGGGATAATAATATGGAGAAAAATTGATTTTTTCACCAATTATTACAACAATCCCCCCAAAAAATCAATTTTTGAAACCAAAGATAACAATGTTCAAAAGGAGTAAGGATAGAAGAATTTCTGGGCAATTATATACTATGCATAGATGAGATGGACTACAGCCTTGAATCTCACTTAGTGACTATTGTCTTTATCTGAAGAAGTGCTTGATGGACTACGCCTTGAATCAGACTTCTTGAACCAGATTCAGAAAATAACACACATAGTACGCTAGAGGTTCTTGGGTCTATCGGGTGGCGCGTTTGATTGGCCATGCGCACTTTTTCATATTCATGAGAGTTGTCTAGGGCCCCGTCCTATAGTCGCGGCCTTCACGACCTCTCACATAGGTAAGTCCTCAAAGGTTGGTGATAGGAATCAACCCTGCATATCATGCTTGGACTTATTAAGAGTTTAAACTCACCCTATCCATATCACAAAAGGAACACTGTCACCATAGGGATGGGGTATGAATGTACACATGTACAGCCTCCTGGGCTTTTATTTTAAAGAGAATTTAATCTCAGGTCAGTGTTCCATAATAGTCACCTAGTCCAGCTTGTTCCTACCCATTGAACCGGCTTCTTGGGATCTCCAGTCAGACTCGGTTGGGTTGCCACTGCTGGTGACTATACTATGGGCTTAACCCCATCCCCCTCGATGATTCTAGGATTAATTTCCTAGAAAAACTCTTCGTCAAGAGTAAACAGACTCTTCGTCAAGAGATCTGTAAAGTTCTTTATGACTTTTATAGTCAAGAACCACAATTTTGCCTTTTAGGCTTTTTAATGTCTTGAAATGCAGCTGCAAGTACCTGTTCATCTTAGAATTCACAAGATCATGCTTTAGCAGTTCTTTAGCATAATTGAAAAATGACAGGTACAGAATATGTATATCATGTATTTGCATAATAAGAAGCTTAATCTATTCAATACTTCATGAAGTCATAGCAAGAGTAAAATTTAGGCTTGGGTCTGTAAGATATCTGATCCATTCAGCTTTAGTACAAGCTATGGTTAAATATACAATTTCAAGTTCTTTGATACTCCTAGCTATGATAGTTTGTCACATGGACCTATCATGTTCTGAGTATCAAAGTTGTTCCACAGATAAAATCTTACACTGGATCTTAGTGATCTTTAGTGTCTTTATATTCGAAGAAAATGTCATACAATGACTTAGAAAAACACTTAAGAATTTTATGAAACCAATAATAATCCATTTCTTTAGGAATCTTTGGTTTGACTAAGCCGGATATTTGTGTTACCCTTAAATCATATTATGTGTCATCAGAATCAAGGTGTATGATTCCACTAATTGCTAGATAAGCCCTAAGATAATGAGCCAAAACGCATCTGAGTCTATCAACTCTTAAAGTAAGACACAGTAACTTTCAGTCTTGGCTCTAAAGATTTATCTTTACTAGCCATGTTTGCAAAAAATGACAATATAAAGTATTAGAATAATAGTTTAAGAGATTTTGCTAATCAACCTTAAAAAATCTTTAGTTTATCAAGTGTTGATTAATTTGGGTTAGCTGTAGGGGCCGGTTCCCAGCTAGCGGAGGTCCACAGGGGGACGATTAAGTACCGTGTCGCTTAGGGCTATTTACGCCGGTTGACAGAAGGACCCTTTCGGCTTGTACCCAAAATAATCTCAACTTTAAAAACTTAGATTTAAAGGAATTTGCAATTTCACTAACTATTTTCTTGTAACTAAATTGTCTGAATGAATCAAAGAATTGTAACGTCACGAAATATAAGCAAAACAAAGTTTTTCTCAATATTGTGACTGAACAATATTGTAATAATTTTTCTTTTCCCGACTAGAAAGTCTAATATTGTGATAATATAGTTATTTAAGGTTCAAACATGTAAACCGACTAAGGAAAGAATATCACCATATTCTACATACAGAAACCTAGAATGATGCCTCACATACTTCATATATTTGTCCAACTAAATTTAGTAGACAAAATGAATAGAATATGTGAATTGTAAATTTAAAAAAAATACCTTTCCACGTGATTGGAGCAATTTTGTACTTCTTGAATTCGGCTTAGTAATAGTACTTCAGAAGAAATGTCATTTAGTACATTATTTTGAGATAGTTCTATAATCTCACATCCAATTTTGTCCAAGAATTTGGAAATGAAAAAATTTATAACCATCAAGTTAGAATAATAAAGCAAAAACTTTGTACTACTTACCTTATATCTTAGCATGTTTGATCCTTTTCTAACATGTCATAACTTCTAATGGTTCTGACTTGAAGAAATAACATTACAAAGATCATATCGGAAAAAGAAAAAGAAAAGATAAACATCTCTAACATTTCGGTCTTCAAAAATATAATTTGAACCAATGCACAACTTGTTCATTCTGACACATCAATGTATATTGTTTACCATTAAAATAATTTAACAATTTTTATGGTAAATATGAAAACAAGAATTATAAAAATGCTATCAGTATGCCCAAGTCTGACATATATTTTAGTTACATAATACAGTGAAAGAAAATATTTGATAATACTATATAGCAGCATGTATCAAAAAAAATCTATAAATTAAATATTACATATACAATAACCACATAACAATATATTATACTTGGATGACTTTGCAAAATTATATTCTAGATGCAAAACTCCATAATTAATATTGAATGATGTAAATTTTATTATTGATGCGTAGCAATACCTAGTTTTGTATGTAAAGTCATAATTAACATGGCCTGACAAAATTCTATGTCATCATCCATAACATCGGGCTACTAAATAGTTATTAATAATATTAAATGAAAGGATTTCTCGTGATGCATCAGGAATAGAAAACATGGAATTAGAATAGGTGTTATGAACCTTGCACTTTACCAATGATATGCAAAAGCAACAAAAATAAAATAAAATAAAATAAAGCAACATGAGTTTATCACTCCACGTGCCTTATTATATGTTACATAATAAAAAATTACATATGTTAAAGCATGTGCTAATCAATAATTTGCTCTATATGTTAGCATAATTATTAGCAACCAAAATTGTGCACATATAATAATCTAAATAAAATTGTTAAACAATATACATAATTAAATTAGATGCTACACAATATATATATATATATATATATATATATATATATATATATATATATATATATATATATATATATATATTTACATACATTATTAATAGTCTAATCTATTTACTATTAAAATATTCTATAGAGCAAAGTTAGGCATATGAATTTAGATTTTACCAAAAAAAAATCTTTGTTCTGCCAAATGCCTTTGCAAACGCATATACTATTTATAGAGATAAAAAATTCTATTTGTTGTAATTGCAAATAGCAATTTTGAACAAAGTAGCTTATCAAAAATAATTCATTGATGCATGCTACATATTGTTACCAATCAATTTGAAATAGTGGAAAGGCTAAATGCTACTGAGTTGGAATTTACAATATTCTCAAGATGTACTATTGGCTCAAGTTATTGCAATGAATTTGAAAGTGAATTTTATTCATCCATACATGTTGTATATTATTTCTAATTGGAATAGAACAACAAATTCGTTCTGTGCTAACAAGTATAAGGATGGGAATATTTTGTGCTAACATAATGAACAAATGAAGAACTATTCTAGATGATGTGGAACATAATTTCCAACATCTATTTACAAATATTATGACGAAATCGAAAATACACTAGGATTCGTTATAACTCAAACCACTACGGACTAAAGGAGTAAAGAACTTGAGTTATTGTCAAGGCATAAATATTCTTAAATCATTCATCATATTCATATCAAAAGACATGAAACATCCTATTAATCAAACTTGAAAGTTATAAACCATAACCTAGATAAAATCATGACTACTCATAATTTGACCAAAATAAACCAATAAGTTCTAAGAATCCAACTGGACCCAATCTTCTATTGAACTCAGGGTGTACAAACTGGTGCAATAGTCAGCCTTACCTGAAATAATAAAATGAAAGAAATCGATATTTGCCATAAGCAAGTATATTATTGGATTCATAAAGTTGTATAATTATGTGAAAAATAACAACATCTAAGTGATAAAATTGCACTAATTAAAAATATAATCCAATTAGTGTGATGTCATTGCATTAATTCAAAATAAACATCTTCCATGCAACATATAGGACATGTAAGGACACCAATATTGATGTTCACAAATATATTGAACATGTATAAGATTTTCTATCATATCAATTTCAAACTACCATATAGTTTGATAATCGTATATGAATTGAATTAGTGTTTTACTCACAAGTTGTACCATCAAAAAAAAAAATTATGAATCATATGTAACACTGTATCCGGACTGTATTCTATCCGAAACAAAAAAGGTTGGGAGTGACAATCACATCTTCTTCTTCCACAAACTTTTGCTTATGCATAATAAAAGTAAGACATGCATAGTTTGCTTTATGCATGTGGAGAACCATTGTCATATCCCTATTTTGATAATAGGTATATGATTGTATATGGGTTATTTTCAAATTTCATATTTGTTTAAATTTTATTTATTTTTTCTCGGACTTGTGCTGGCCTTACTTGTTTAGGCCTGATATTTGATTATTACTTCTATTAATTTGTTATTAGTATTTTATTATTATTGGGGGTTAATATGGTTGCTTATTAATATTGTTCCCATATTAATATCATTGTTATTATCTTATTATTAATCCTAACATCTACCCCTACCTAACCCCCCCCCTCTTTCACTCTTTCTCTCTTCCCGACCCCTCACTGGATCAGCCCCCTCCCCCAAATTTCCTCTCTCTCTCTCTTCACTCTCCCGCTCAACTCTCTCTCTTCCTCACTCTCCCCCGATCTCCTCTCTTCTCTCCCCCGCCACCTCCGCCACGCCCCAGCCGCCATCATCACCACCATCTCCCCCCACTGCCACCTCCATCCGCCATCGTCGCCGTGGTCGCCCCCGTCTCCAGCCGCGACCGCCCGCGCCACTTCTCCGGCGCAACCCCCCTTCCTCCAGCTCTCTCTCTCCCCCGATCTCAGCCTCTCTCTCCTTCGCCCCGTCCTTTCCCACTCGATCTCCGGCGACCCGCACCCCCATGGCCGCCGCCACCCCCATGGCGACCACCCCCAACGTCGCCGTCGCCTCCTTCGCCACCATCGCCTCCATCTCCGGCCGCCTCCGCCGCCCTCACCCGCGAGCGCCGCCTCCACTTCCGCCATGGTCCCCCGTCTCCAGCCCTCACCACCGCCGCCCTCGCCGTCGTCGCCATCTTCTCCGGCCATTGGGCGCAGCACCGCCACCGCTGTCCTCCCTTCTCCGCCAGTAAGCCGAGCCCGGTGAGCCCCTTCGCCCCCTCCTTTCCTGTTCCCTCCGGCGGCCAGCACCACTGCCGTGCCTCCGTCGCGAGTGCCGCGCCCAGCCTCGAGCGGCGGGACCCCTTGGGCCCCGTGCTGCTCGAGCAGCGAGCCCTCCCGGCCTGCGTGCTTCTCGGGCAGTGAGCCCTCGGGCTCCGTGCCTTTCCTTGGGTTGCGTGCTTCGAGCTCCGTGCACGCCTCGAGCAGCGGGACGCTATGGGTCCCGAGGTGCTTGGGTTGCGTGCTATCTCGATTCGCGTGATCCCTCATTCCCGGTGCTTCTCGGGATGTGTGCCGCCTCGTTTTCCGTGCTATCCTAGACCCACGTGCTGCCTTGGGCAGCGGGACGCCTCGAGCCCCGTGCTGCCTCGGGCACCGTGCCCCATTGGTTTGCGTGTTGTCTCGTTTCTTGTGTCTCGGCCTTTGTGCCCATCTCAGTTTTCGTGCCGCTCCGATTCGCGTACCCGCATCGATTTGCGTGCGCACCTCGATTTGAGTGCCGCATCGATTTGCGTGTCATATTGTATCTTTGTCGCCTCGGTTTGCGTGCACGCACCGATTTGCGTGTTCGCTCCGATGTGCGTGTCGCATTAATTTATGCGCTATCTTGATATTCGTGATTTTCTCGATTTACGTGCACGTCTCGATTTACGTGCACGTGTTTCCCGTTCATGTCGATATTCGTGCCATCTCGATTCTCGTACGCATTTCGATATGCGTGCACGTCTCGGTTTATGTGTCCGTATCGATCCGCGTACCTCGGTTTCAGTGTCCGATCCCTGCGCTGCTTGCGGGACCCGTACGGTATAGCCTCCTGCCATCCTCCGTGCTTCCTGTTATTACTTTATTATTTAATTCTAATGATTGTTTATTGTGTGTTCTGAGGATCTCGGTGGACGTGCTAGCCTGGATCCTGATCGCCGAAGACTTGCTTACCTAGCCGAGCCCTCTAGGCAAGTATCTCTTGCTCATCGACGGCTCTTGCCCTCTCTCCTGGATTTTTATTGTATTTAATTAATTTGTACTTGTAAACTGTATAATCATGATTAGTGTAGCCTAGTAGTAGAACTGTCATGATGATAACTTAGGATAGCTTGGTCCGATACCGGGATAGACCGTATCGGACAACTCGGATGGGTCATCCACACCTCCGAGGACACGAGCACGACTCACATGTATGGATCGTCCCCATATGCCCCGTGTCCGACTCGCGGTCGGGTAACGGCTTTGGCTAACTGTTTTTATGACTTTGTTGTGGCTTGGATATGACTGTGGGTCTTGGTGCGCCCTGCGTGGCGATTCTTGCTGCATGTGTTGGTTTGGCGCCCAGTACGCATCGCAGTGCTGCTGGAGGCCGAGACTTAGTGTTCTCGGCTAGGGTTGGTGCCCAGTACGCATCGTAGTGCTACTGGAGGCCGAGACTTAGTGTTCTCGAATTGCGATTCTGCGGCGGGTTGCGCCGAGTGGATTTTAGCCCCAATTCGTAGGGTGCTCCCGTCCAGAATACAAAGGAGACTCTGTCGGATTTTTCCAGAATTCCCGGTTGGGAATTTGGTTCGAAGGATTGGGCAGTGCCATTCCTTTGGTTTGCGGGACTGAACTCATGCATATTCTTCTTGGTATAGTATCCCTGATCTTATTGCCTGCTAGGTAGACTCCCGACTAGATTAGTCGCCTAGCGTCTCGATCTGTCCTGCCCGCCGGATTGTGTAAGGAGAGTGGTTCTACTCGGGTGAGGGTCTGCAACCCTGGTCCTTGTTTGGTTTAAGGGTTGTGGATCTGATCCAGAGTGGTTCACGCAATCCTTGCCTTTTCGACGGTACCACCCATTGGACTCTTGACTCGTGACTCTTCCTTTAGATGGTGTTCTAGTTTAGTTTGTTATCCCGTTGTCCGTCCTGTCCGCCGGATTGTGTAAGGAGAGTGGTTCTACTCGGGTGAGGGTCTGCAACCCTGGTCCTTGTTTGGTTTAAGGGTTGTGGATCTGATCCAGAGTGGTTCACACAATCCTTGCCATCTTCCGACGGCGTTGATTAGTGTTGACCCGTGTGTTGGGATTATGATCTTATTCGAGGATTGACTATGAGGAGATATGATATTGAGATAATGATTATGGTAGACTAAGTGGATTCTTAGATAGTGTTGCTAGTTCTTTGGTGATGTCTAAGTTGATCAGATATGTCTTTGAGGACTTTGGATTTTGATACTGGTGCGAGTGTCTCGCGGAACGAGGAGTATCGAGGGTATTATTATATGATTTTTACTCGACTTCCCAAACGCCCAAAATTCGGTACCTTTGTGTATTCCGGTAGTTAGAGAACCTGGTTGATTGCTGTGTCTTGGTAGTTGAGGGGCTTATTTTCCAGTGGCTTGTGATCATTGACTAGGATTTCTTGTGAGTCTGAGGGCCTAGCATTGTTATGAGATTGGTATTTGGTGGTTGTCTTTATTGACGTGATATTCACTCCCATGGATGGGAGACA
Organism: Iris pallida; assembly: GCA_029216955.1. Taxonomy (NCBI): domain Eukaryota; kingdom Viridiplantae; phylum Streptophyta; class Magnoliopsida; order Asparagales; family Iridaceae; genus Iris; species Iris pallida. Next base: position 8,092 of record JANAVB010036114.1, read on the forward strand.
CTTGATAGATTGATTTGGTGGATAGACCGACTTGATGATTGGAGCTGTAGGCTCCATATATGCTTGAGATGTTATTATAGTAGAGGCTCTGGTCTTGTACTTGACCTGATATCCATGCCACGATGTGGGCAGATGACTTCTTGTGACTGACAGAGTTGTCCTTGTCCCAGACCTGACTACCTGTATCCGTGCTATAAGTCCAGCTTACCCTGTGAGGTACTAGCCCTGACCTTGCACTGCGGTGCCCTTTGTCTATTGGCACTTTGAGGTGCTACTTCCATGATTATATGGCATTGCGATGCCATCTTGATATTCTGGCTATATTTATGATTACCTGCACGGGTATCTGGTAGTTGGCCTATAGTCTTAGCGTGGTTAGGATTGCTTGCTTGCTTGTTGCATAACACTAAGGATGGATCACAACTGGGACTATAGGTGCCGAGGTTGATTCTTACTTGGCGTTCCCGTACTGAGGTACTCATCTAGGAGGATGAGCATGTGACCACGGCATGTGAATCCGGTTAATTGTAGGGTTAATCTAGGTAACTTAAATGGTAGAAGCATTGGGAGGGAACGGAATCCCGAGATCGTGCATTACCGGCCGCCACAGGCTCGTCCTGGCGCGTCGGGGTTGGCCGCCACGGATATGGCAGTATCCGACTACTATATGTACTCCTGCTTAGCCCGGTGGCCTTCCGAGGGACCGGTGCATACCTACCTGCTATGCGTTATTTGGCCTCGCTAGCCCTTGCGGGATATAGCACGATCTGAGGATTCCTATATTGCATTGTTGGGGTAACCCAACCTCCATATAGACAGCCGTAGGCATTTGAGTGGCCGCTTATTTATATAATTTTTGGCTTGTTGCTTGCTAAGCTGGCTGGCACGTAACGCTGTCCCGGTGCAGTAATTCATTCCCTTGTTCTTGTTTGATGTAGGGATGGGTTACTGTTCCGATGACAGACTACGAGTTCCAGTTGGCAATGCAAGCATTAGTGGATGTTAGGATGACTGTGATGATTGTTGGTTACTTACGTATTAGTAGTTGGATTGCTGTCTTATATTCTGTAATCGTGCGTTGGTACCGCACGATCCCTTACCTTATTTACTGTTTTTAGATGCTATTTCTGTCACATTTTATCCTGTTGGTTTTTCTTCGCCCGTCCTTGAGCCTTCCTTTCTGGTACTTGCTACGGTTGGCCTGACCAACCCTGGATTGTTCCCAGATTGCCTGTGACCGACCATGTGGATCTTCTAGACTTGACTTGGAGGACTGCTTCAGTACCTGACCATGAGGGAACTGTGTGGGAAGGTATTCTTGTCTACATTATTTCTTATTGTAGACTCTGATTATCATATGAGTATTTCCTGTTTTTCATATGATTATCTCTCTTGTCGTTATTTCATCGATTATTGCCTGTGGATATGAGATCAGATTTAGGCCATAGACTGCTTGCATGCTAGGATACCCAGCAAGATTGACAGCCACGATCGCCGTATGACGTTTTATACCTTATACGGAGTAGCTGGCCTAGTCCGTCCCAGTATTTACTGGGACGTGACAACCATGAAAGTGCATTACATAGGAGGAGCAATTTATTCTTGGAAAACAAATAGAACTTCTAATGGTTACTATGGAAGAGCAGTAGATATCCTGCACCTTCAATAATGTTAATACTTGAAACTAAACATCATGCTCTCTTAACCACATATCCATAATCAAAAATGAGGAACGAAAAGTGAGAAACAACATAAATTATTATTTTCAAATGGGCCAAAACTATTCTGTTAAGTATTTCTTTTTCTACTCTCGTCTCAAGTCAACATGGCTTGTTCAGTTGTTTGATTAGCAATAGGAACATTCTTAGAAAAAAGTCAACGAACAGATGTGACAAGATTGAATCAACTTGTTAAAAACATTATGTTAAAGAATTACATCAACATAACAGACTAATCTTTAGAAAGAATTAATAATATTAAAAAATAATTATAAAGTAACAATAGCACATAATACTTTCAACCCATGGCTACAATAATGGTATCTCATATCCCACCACATTTGTTCCATGAAGAGAAATGGAAAACTTCATCCGTCCCAAGAGTATAGAACTTTTGATTTACTAATGAAACAAAAGATAAAGAGAATTACTATTCATCTCTTTACGGACGTTAGAACAACATGTATCAATTCTTTCACTTAGAACAATATTTAAACATAATGTCTTGTAAGACAGGAAATAAAAATTGTAAATGGTTAAACTAACATATATAAATGATATTCAACTCTTAGATTGTTGGAAATATTTGCCTTTATCTTCAAAATTCTATAAACAAAAATAAATAAAATTAAAGTTACCGGCCTCCGGGGAAGTCGCGCACGAAGCACTGCCCTAAGAATTGATTCGGGTCTATGTGCAGACTTTGTCCGAATGCTCCTAGTGGTAAAACCCCCGCTCTACCGGTATCCCGTCATCGCACACGACTCGGGGAGATTGACCCGAACTTAGCTTTTGCCCAGAAGATAGAAAGAATTAGAATGGAAGTGGATGATTGAAAATGGAATGAATTTTGTAGGAGGAATAGACATAATTTTTAGAGCGTGGAAACCTTTTTTTTTCCCCTTTTTAACAACATAAGGAGACATGTATATATAGAATCATGTCACAAAACAATATATCAATGGTATTTCAATAGGATTCAATAGGAATAAAGGTGTGATAATGGGTACTAATGTGACCGTTTTAGGGGTTAAAGAAATGATTCATGATAGGACTTTAATGTGAATAAAGGGGATAATAATATGGAGAAAAATTAATTTTTTCACCAATTATTACAACAGATCCTCCTAAGGACTGTCATAATCAAGGAAAGCATCATCTAACATCCAAAGCCAGGTACAAGGGGTCCAGGGAATAATCTTCATGATCTGCATTCCTAGAGTAAACAACAAAATTTTGTGATAGATAAGGAAGAAATAACTCGATCTTTCATTGCTAACAAGCTGGGCAACTTGAACCCACATGTAGAAATGTAATACATAACGATCCCTCCTCGTAAGTCTGCATAAGAGGTGCAAGATCATCGATAATAGAAGGATACCAGCATATGCCCAACTTAAAAGAGGTCACCTAGGCTAAGAATCTGCAAGCATTCTACTTGAGAGCTAATATATGCATAATAATATAAAGTATACACAAAATTAAATTCATCAAAGCGATAGTCGGCTATAAATAGTGGACTAGACTTTTGAAGCCAAACAGGGTAGGATATATGGTATATGGAATGGTAAAGTGAATAAGTTACAGTATGAAATTACCGCAAACAAGGCACGAAAGCCCTAAGAATTTCATTAGCAGAACCAAAGACGTTAAAAACCAAGGTACAATAATTGGCAAATACCACATGAATCAGCTGTAACACATGGTATTTGAGACGAACCAATCTAAAACTGCACGATAGAATTAGATACCTCTAAATCTCCCTAACATTGGAAACCATTGGTCAATTTTGGTACCATTCAACCCAAAATTAGCTAGAACTTACATGAACCGTCCAAAATTACCTTAAAACTTCCTTTTATTCTGAACTTGACCAAATATGGGCCGGAATTCCAACAATAACAAGAATTGTCGAATCTTTATAAATTATGTAAACACTTGCTAACATATATACTTGATATCAGTTATACTTTCACTTCATGCTCTAAAAAACTTTTCAAGCCTATACATGATAAGCTCCATGTAAAACTATCAATTTATCACATTATACTTTCAAATTGAACGTGCAATTATGCAATTATTCACCGAAACCAACATGAAACTAGATACATGATTATGAGAGTATGATTAAATTTTGACATTTTATTTTCATACTTGTAAAATTTTATGAAATTTAATTATTTCTGAAGTGGGGATGCCCAACACTCTGATACTATGATCCGGAATATCGGTATTGTCTAAACTTCATATAGAAATACTGATGTAGAGAGAGTCAAATACTGGTATCAGCACTGTGTTTCTAAACATTGCACAAAGACAATAGTTGGAGTAAGAGTAGATACACGCGGGAATAAGAGAGAGTTGACTTTCCCTCCTTCCTAATCTACCCATTTACAATCGATAAAGACTTCAAATGCACTAATGTATCTGATCTCTATCCTCCCAAACCTTCAAGCATAGTATCCAGAGTAGAATTTCAAATGACTACTTTTAATCCTCAGTTAAATCATAAAACAAACCTTATGAACAAGAACAAGATGCGACAAGGGGTACAAACATTACCAAAGTCTTGAGGAAATTTCTCTAACAGATGAGGATAATGTAACAACAGATAAATAATACATGCATCCTCCACACCCTCATTATCTTGATTATTGATCTGCTTATTCAGTGACTCTACCAGGTAAAAATACTGTCCTGGTGCCTGTCAACAGAATCAGGCATGGCCAAGATCAAGTATTGATCCCTTGTTGGGAATTTCGGAGAAATATCACCAAACGGGTTTGACCCAATGGTAAAGGTTCATGCTTCAAAGCAGGAGATAGGAGGTTAAATCCCAATACATTTATCCATGCTCTAGGATATAAAATGGTCTGAGTCCATCAGATGTTCTTTGGGACGATTTTTTATTCAGTCGTACATTGGGAAGGAAGATTTTTCTTTTTTGAATACTATAATCTTTTCCGTGCTGGAGAAGCTTCTGATCAGAGAAGTCCAAGTGGAATTCATAGATTAGGCATAGGTTAGATGAAATAAACTAATCCCTTACATGAAATAGGCATACGTTAGAACATCCAAACGTTTTATTAATGAGTATATGCTCAACGATGGCGGTCCTTGAAGGCATCTTCGATCTTTGAAATTTGCATAGCCTACCTGACTAGAAAAAAGAAAATCTACCACCACCACTACCACCAACATCATCATGATCAACACCAAGAAACCACATTCAGAACCCTCTAGTGTCACACAGAACACATTTGAATCATCAATGGTCCTTAGATGTTTCTTAACAATTTTCCAATCATACATTAGTAATAAAGACAGTTAATTCTAAATGCCAAGTTCTAGATGGATAGGTAATAGCCCATTAAATAATCTCGATTTCTGAAAACATTATGGTAATTCACTTTTGAGTTTCAATTTAACCATCCCATAGAAAGTTTGCACTGAAATGGTTCATGTTCACGTCTTAACTGGATAAATTCATTGATCAACAACACTATTCGAAAGAAACAAGTTGATTGTTCATTGCTAACAAGTGACGAAACACATAATTCATTCAACATGCAAATTCTTAAATAATACAATGAAAAAAAAAAGAGTATGTGTGGTCACAAACATCACCAAGCCTAAGAATCCGCGGACAGGGCGGCCGCCGCCGCCTCCCCAATGCAGGTGGCCCCGCACCGGCACGTGGGGCACTCCTCGAAGTTTGTGACGGGGAACGACGCCGAGAAGGGCCCCACGTAGAAGTAGAGGGTGGAGTCACTCCTGATCACCTGATTGATCCCAACCCAAACAAAGAGGACCTTCACGCTGACCCCATTGAGATCCCTGAGCACCCCGGAGTCCACCCTCCCTGTGACCCTCCTCCTGTACTTGAGAGGGTACCCCCCCTCCACTTGGAAGTCACAGTCCCCCCCCAGCAGCACCTCGAACCAACCATCTGGCCTCAGGGTGTAGCTCTGGACCCCCTCTGGGAGGATCCCCCTGGGGAAGTTGAACTCTTCAAGCATCTCGTAGGCTGAAGGAGAGTTGGTGGCAAAGGAAAAGGGGATGATGAATAGAGAAGCAAGGTTTTGGGGATTGGCATGGCCTGGGATGAAATGGGAATGAAGCAATTGATGGGTTTGTAGGGAAAGATGGGAGCTTTTTGGAGGAGGAAGAAAAAGATCGGAACTTTGGGGAAAGATCAATTGAAATAGGAGGAATTGGTGGATTTTTCTATCGAAAGAACAACGTTCTGTGGCTTGGAATGGCTTGAAATGAAATGGGCATGAAGCAATTGATGGGTTTGTAGGGAAAGATGGGTGCTTTTTTGGAGGAAGAAGAAAAAGATCGGAACTTTGGAGAAAGATCAACTGAAATAGGAGGAATTGGTGGATTTTTCTATCGAAAGAACAACGTTCTGTGGCTTGGAATGGCTTGACTTGAAATGGGCATGAAGCAATTGATGGGTTTGTTGGGAAAGATGGGAGCGTTTTGGAGGAAGAAGAAAAAGATTGGAACTTTGAAGAAAGATCAATTGAAATAGGAGGAATTGGTGGATTTTTCTATTGAAACAAGTAGGTAAGGCTTGGAATGGATTGAGATGAAAGGGCATGAAGGAATTGATTGGTTTGTTGGGAGAAAGATGGGAACTTTCTGATGGAATGGAAAAAGTTCTTTGTGGAGAGAGAAGATTGAAACTTTGAAGAGAGCTCAATTGGAATTGAAGGACTTGGCTTGAGTTGAAATGAACATGAAGGAATTGATGGGGTGAAATGGGATCTTTTTGATGGAAATGGCGAAATTTAGGTGGATGATCGGGTTTTTTATGAAGGAAAAAAAGGGCAAATGTTAAAGGCCATTTCCTTTTTACTAAGGACTACCAACTTAAAATTTTAAAAAAATTACAAGTTTGCCATTTTGAAAACACTAAGGGCCATTCCACTTTTGTCAATTGAGGACTACAGGGCTTGCCTGCAGTCCAAAGTGAAGACAGGACTGCAGTGCTGGCCTGCAGTCCTCAATTGACATTTTTTTTTACCTACAGTGACTGCAGGCTTGCCTGCAGTCCCAAGTGAAGAAAGGACTGCAGTGCTGGCCTGCAGTCCTTGAGCTTCTCGACCCAGGCCTCGGTCCCGTCCCGCGCTCGTCGTCACCCGGCTGCGGTGGTGGCCGCGCTCATCGTCACCGCGCTCGTCGTCACCGCTCGGCGGCAGCAGCCTCAGCTCCGTCCCAGGACCCCTCGTCGTCCTTCGAGAGCCAGGCGACGAGCTCGGCCCCGATCCGCGGCCGCTCGGCCTCCGCCTTCGTCCGGCGGGAGGAGCGGTTAGAGCGGGCAGCTGAGGTTCATGGTCGGGGGGGAGAGGCGAGGGAGAGGGTGCTGCGCGGGGACTTCGGGTCGGCGGCGGCGGGGAGAGGGAGGCTGTCAGCTTCCTCCTCTTGGTGGTCCTTAGTAAATCACTTAACATTTGGTTGCCCTTAAATAAAATTGGAAATGATCATGGTTGTCCTTAGTAATTTAGGGGTGGTCTTTAACATTTGCCAAAAAAAAAAAGATTGAAACTTTGAAAAAGGCTCAATCGGAATTGAAGGAATTTGTGGATTTTCTAATGAAATAGCAAGGTTTTTTTTTTGTGTGTGTGTGTGTGTGTGTGTGTGTGTGTGTGGAAGAGATTGCAACCTTGAAGAATTTGGTGGCTTTTCTAATGGAAGTATGAAACTTTGAAGTTAAAATTGGAGATGGATTTGATTAAGGACTAATTGGTATTTAGATCCTGAATTTTAAATTATAGTTTAAGTCTTGATATGATCAATTAAAATGTTGGACTTGTACTCTCTTTTTTTTCTTTTCTTTTTTTTCTTTTCATTATACCATCGTTTCTAGTCTATGTTGGTTTTCTTCTCAGTTGTTTTGTTTGTACTCATGTTCAAGAGATAATAGAAGAAAGAAAACAAAAAATAAAAAATCAGCCTCTAAATTTTTTAATTGGACATCTCATAACTTAAACTATAAACTGATATAAAATACAAGATCTAAACAATATTAGCCTTTTGATTAAAGAGATTATAATAATGGAATTAGTTGAATCTTGTTTGGTGTCAAATGACTCAAATGTAGGGGGTGCAACTTGGGTGGGCTAAGTCCGATTGGGTAAACCCGTTAATGGGTTGGGTTAGGGTTGAAGATTCTCGGACTCGGGTTCGGATTTGTGTTAAAATACTTGAATCCGATCAAAATCGGATTGGGCTCCGATTCATGTGTTGGATTACCGAAGAAACCGAACGCGATATATATATATATATATATATAAGTCGGGTTATAGATTTAAACTTCTTAAATTAAAAAGTTTAAATCTTAAATTTTTTCACCCAAACTCTTCAACTCCTTATCCTAAATATTTTAAATATTATATTAGAACCCGATCAAATCCGAGCCCAATCCGATCCTCTGGACTTGGTCTTGAGCTTCATTTGTTGAAGCGAGGTCGGGTCGGACTTGGGCTTAGACTAGGCTTATGATTCCTCAGATTGGACTCGAGTTGACCTCAAGTCCGACCCAACCCGTCCGAGTTGCACCCCTACTCAAATGTATCTGGATCTTAAAAACTAAGAGACAAGCCGATGGTTGGCAGGTTAGATGAGCTGTATGCTAATAATGATTTGCAATTAAAATCATTTGTAGTAAGCTTGGAGTTTGTTTTTTTTTTTTTTTTTCGAAATCCCACTCACATACACAACTGGGGGGCTCGAACCTTGCCGGCCCCTCCGGATGTCCGCTCTAATACCACTAGGCTAGAGAGCTCGGACAGCTTGGAGTTTGTCTTCTCTATTTGTTGGCTGGATCATGCAAGGGAGGATGACATGTCAATTTTTGTTGTCACATGAAGGAATTGATCTCAACTTATTAACTGATAATAACTAGGTTTTCTTTTTAATTAAGTGCCCTATTTGCAGGGGCGGATCTAAGAGGGGGTTGGGGTGGGCTGGAGCCCACCCCAAAAAAAAAATTTACATTTTTTTTATATGAATTTTTTTTTGATTTTTTTTTATATGGATTTATCTACTTCCAGTCCACCCAAAATTTTGGTAGCCCAACCCAGCTTTAGTTTCTGGATCCGCCCCTGCCTATTTGCATAGGTCTCTCAAATCTAATGTCACTAACAAATGGAGTCATAAACACCCCCTTGTTAAACTAAGCCTTGAAAAAAAAAATTTGGTATATTAAACTACATTAGTTTTTCACAATGCACATTTTGTCTTTCTTTGTTTCCTCCACCTTAATCCTTTTACTCTGCCTTCGTGATTATCAAGAAAGACTGCTATGCAGTACGAAAGTTTCGGATAATAAAAAATGATTGGTTGGAACTAAAGTCTAATGAATTACCAAGTATAGACTGGACTGGTTTAAAAATTGCTACTTAAAATCATCAAAAATCAAATCCTTCATTTTTGTTACTCTAAAAATATTTTATAATTGCTACCCTCATAATTGTCAAGCTGACCGAATGTGCATCTTTTTAACCTTCATTTCATGTTTTTTTTTTTTTTGGGAGATGGAAAGTGCATCGTACAGATGTACTTTATTCAAAATGAATATTGATAATAGATAACAAAACAATATGGTCATTAGTGATACAGACAACAACCAGGTTTTAGAAAGTGATAGGGACCTACAAAATTTCTCTCACAAACAATTCCTTAAAAAGGAAAAATCGTGGTCGGCAGGATTCGAACCTGCGCGGGCAAAGCCCACATGATTTCTAGTCATGCCCGATAACCACTCCGGCACGACCACTTTGTGCTCTCTTCGTTTAATAGTAACATAAAAAACTATAGAGTAATTGACAGCGTGGCTCTTCAAATAAACCGAGTACATGCACCTTTCAAGTTTTTAAGTAGTACATGGTTGCCATATAGAAGGAAGAACCAGACTACAAAATTAGCAAAGAAAATCCTACTTTGCAATGTAGAGTTATACTCTCATACTCTGCCTCGGAGCCGGCTCCAAGCCTAGGCTAGGGTCCCAAAATTTAGGCTAAATTACAATTTGATACGTTCAACCATCCCGAATTTTCAACTTGATACCCTCAACTTTTATAGGTACTAACTTGATACCCTGAAAAAAAATTAGACCAAATTGTCCCTTCCTTTTCCCTCCACCCCCTTTCTCTCCGGCTGTGGGTGGCAGCGGACGACGGCACTTGGGGCAGCCGGGGGCCTATAAAAGTTAAGGGTATCAAGTTAAAAAACAGTAATAGTTGAGAATATTAAATTATAATTTAGCCCAAAATTTATAAAGATCCCCATTTTTAAGATCATGTACAAAATATACACAAGGGCTATCATTTTAGGAACGGTCCAAATTTTACATAGGAATTCCAAGTCTCAGTATATACGGAAGAGATTGTTGTTTACAGCTATTGCTGTAAAGGAAAAATCAATTCCCAACGGCTACTTGCTCCTCTTCATTTCATTTTTAATAGCCATGATGAAATATCAATTTTCCCATTAACACCATTCATTGCATTGGGTAATGGGCTGCCTATATATTGAAACCTCCTTTTCTTCTCTAATATGCGGAAAAAATATTCTTCTCCAAACTCTCTAAATTGTTCGTCTTCTTCGTACGACTTCCCCGGAGGCCGGTAACAATTTAATTTTCTTTTATTTTGCAGATTTAAATCCGAAGTTTTTGAAGACTTTTCTAACAAAAATAAAATTTCAGATCTACAAACAAGACTCAAACATTCTTCTAAACAATACGAAAACCTATATGCAAATTTGAAATATTATACGAAATCTTAAAACTAAACACAAATTTCGAATATTATAGAGATATAAACAAAATCTAACGGTCATCCCGAGTCAATCGTCAAGACGAAATCCAAATTCTTTTATGGGCAATATAAAAGTCTAAACATAAATTTTTGAGTTTATACGATATCCTGAAACTAAATAATCCTTAATATTTCCATTCATTTTATAGGTAGAACCCTGAACTAGAAAGGGTTAACAGGAGAGAAAATCACTGAAACCAAAACAAGGGAATTCTGGGAAGCTAATTGCCATAGCAGTAGATTTCATAAGCTATTTAGTTAGAATTAAAACTTACAACCAACAATATTTCATGGTTAATGATATAAATAAGAAAATCTTAATTGTGGTACACTACAATTTCATTCTGTTGTGCCTAGAGTTCATCATGGCTCAAGTGACTTAAGATATAAGTTATAGACAATTATATCACAATGGAGGGCAAATTTTCTGGATTTTTATGTTTTTTTCTTTTTCATTATACTCTTATTTCCAACATATGTTGGTTGTTGCCATTATACTCATGCCCAGGATGTACGTAATAAAAAATAAAATCAGAGTCCAAAATTTTCGATTAGATATATCAGAACTATTTTCGATTAGACATATCAGGACTCAAAACTAAGTATAAAATTCAGAATCTAAACGTCTATCAAACATGATTAGCTATCTTGGACCACTATTAAGAAAGAAATACTTTCATTTTTCTTTCCTTTTCTTTTCACGTTCAACTTGCTTATATCTACAGAGATTGCTGATGGCCTCTTTGCCACAAGTATTTTGTCACGTCATGGAAATACTGAGCCAAGAACTCCTTGACCAAAATTGCATCTCCTTCGGATTGACCAGACTTCCAAACCTAAATTGTTTTGTTTTAAACAGAGAGTGAGAAATTAAACACATAATTATATACATAGGGGTAGTTTTTGTAATACTCATAAAACATAAGAAGATTTACGTTAACTACCCTTATATTTTATACTTCTGGAAATTGCTGAGAAATCCAATTTCGGGGTGGACTTTTATGAAATGCCCACCCGCTGCATAAGTTTTATGAAATACCCAGAATTAAGTATTTTCACGTTAAATATTCCAAGATTTCCTTTTAGATGCCACCCGCTGGGAAATGCTATTTTTATAATACCGAAACTACCCCTCCGCGCGAATTGGTCATCTATATGTATTTGAATTCAAAAAACTCAGATCTGGATTGCGATTTTCGTCTTCTTCTTCTTCACGGAAAATCTGAATTCCATTGCTCTCATATTCAGCAGAGATTGTAAAAATCGTTCGTAGTTCGGTGTGTGTGTTTCAGTCGAACTCAGATCATCGCTCGTCATCATCATCACCATCATCATCATCTTCATCATGGAGACATTTGAAGTTTTTCGACGATTAGGTCAATTGTGGAGAGAAGATCTTTCTTCTTCTTTTCCATAAGAATTATCATCGTTTTGAAAGAAGAACGAAACTCTTTATTCATGAAAAAACTAAATTAACGTTTAACACTGTAAATGACCATTCTCCGTGTAAACTAACACGGAGAATGCCATTCTCCGTTTTATTTAAAACGGAGAGTGCCGTTCTCCGTGTTTCTAACACGGAGAATGACCATTCTCCTGCGTTTTAACACTGGAATGACCATTCTCCGTCTTAATTAGGACGGAGAATGACCATTCTCCGTCTTAATTAAGACGGAGAATGCCATTCTCCGTTTATTTAACACGGAGAATGACATTCTCCGTTTTATTTAACACGGAGAATGGCATTCTCCGTGTTTCTAACACGGAGAATGGTCATTCTCTGCGTTTTAACACTGGTATGACCATTCTCCGTGATAAATTACACGGAGAATGGCATTCTCCGTGTAAATTAAGACGGTGAATGGTCATTCTCCGTTTAATTTAGCACGGAGAATGGCCATTCTCCGTCTTAATTAGGACGGAGAATGCCATTCTCCGTTTTATTTAACACGGAGAATGACATTCTCCGTTTTATTTAACACGGAGAATGGCATTCTCCGTGTTTCTAACACGGAGAATGGTCATTCTCCTGCGTTTTAACACTGGAATGACCATTCTCCGTGTAAATTAAGACGGAGAATGTCATTCTCCGTGTTACTAACACGGAGAATGGTCATTCTCCGTGTAAATTAAGACGGAGAATGCCATTCTCCGTGTTACTAATACGGAGAATGACCACCCTCATGCGAAAATTAACATTTTTCGTGTTCTAAACGGAGAATGGCCATTCTCCTGCATTTTATGGTCAGCTGAAACTTTGGAGGGCCATAACTTTTGACTGGGAGGTCGAAACGAGGTCCCGTTTGTCGCAAAATGAGCATATCGTCGAGGAGACTGAAAGTAACAGCTTCATAGTTAGACGGCCTTCCGAAATTTTAGAATCGCAAAAAAATGATGTTTGGACCTCCGTTTTAGCACTTTTGCTGTTCGTCCCGGTCTTTCCGAAATTTTTCGACGAATTTTTAAAGATTTTTGAGGAGAAAACCTAGATTCGAAAGTGAGCAGCGTATGGAAGAAGATGGAGTATTGAAACGTTTTTTTAAGAGCAGTTTTGTGGGTGTTTCCAATAAATTAAAAGGAAGGGCAAAAGGGTCATTTGGAACCCGCTTTGGATAAGTTTCTCTAATTCTGGGCACGCGATGAAAGTTTTTTTAGCGGTGGATTTTACATTAAACTTTTTAGTTTTTGGGCATTTCATAAATCTTCCCTTTATACTTATTACAGAAACCACCCATATAGTTTATATTTCTTTAGATACTTATAATGCTGACCTCCCCTATGTTTTATAAAATTTATAAAAAAGAAGAGTGATCGTGTAATTATTTTAGGAATATGAGTAATCTCTGTAATACTCATAAAACATAGAAAAGATGATTGTATTTATTTATTGTATTAATATATTTATTTAGAAGATGAACGAGGAGAGAATAAGTACATCCCAACTTAAGTTTTAAACATAAGGACAAAATAAATATATTTAATCGGAAGGTGCAAAGGACCCATAATTTAAGTTTTAAAAAGATGGCTAAAATTTTAATCGAGTGGCTCTTGTGGTTACCGAGAAGAGATATAAAACTCCGGCTGGGTAGCGAAAGATCAGTGGATCGAGCCACGGGGACCTATTATTCCTTTTATTTATTTGGCGAGAGTTAGAGGCAGTGGGCCAGACACCGGACATCTAAAAAAAAATGATAAAACAATCCTTTCATTTTTTGTTTTTTTTCTAAATTAACTTAAAGAATAATGGATTAGATAAAGGAGGGTTTAAATATAAAGACTTGTCCACATAATCGACCAGGTTTTAGAAAGTTAAGAGGGTCCTACAAAATTTCTCTAACACATCTCCTTAAAAAAAAGAAGTAAAAAAACGTGGTCGGCAGGATTCGAACCTGCGCGGGCAAAGCCCACATGATTTCTAGTCATGCCCGATAACCACTCCGGCACGACCACTTTGTGAACTCTTTGTTTAATAGTAATATAAAAAACTATAGAATAATTGATAGCGTGGCTCTTCTAACAAACCGAGTACATGCACCTTTCACGTTTTTAAGTAGTACATGGTTGCCATATAGAAGGAAGAACCAGACTCCAAAATTAGCAAAGAAAATCCTACTTTGCAATGTAGAGTTATACTCGCCTCGGAGCCGGCTCCAAGCCTGGTGACCTAGCATGGGTCCCAAAATTTATAAAGGTCCCCCATTCTCGAGATCGGGTTCAAAATATACATAAGAGCATCTCCAACGCTATTGTCTTGTTAAGTGTTGTGAGTCTTAGGTGGCTCCTATGTGGTATGAGCCACAAGACAATGTCTTGTTTATGTGGCAAAACTATATCTCAAAAGACAATGAGATAGAAAAACTCTCTCCAATGCAAAAGTATTGAGGAGACAATAAAAAGTATTTTTTCCAACTTCTAAGGCAACTCCTCCGCTTCTTCAACTTTTTTTATATGAGCATCTCCAACCCTATTGTGGCTTTGGAAAAAAGTTGTTGCCACATAGGAATGACAAAATTTTATTCAAAGTTCTTCTCCAATGCAATTGTCAACTCAATTGTGAAGCTTATGTGGCAAAAATTAAAGAAGACATTGTGAAGTTGATTGTCTTGTTCTAGACAATGCACTTGACAATGTCTTCTCTTCCATGTCATCAATTATGAATAAAATAATATTAGAAAAAAGAAAGAAGATGAGTAGTTGTCTTAAAAGTTGCATTGGAAGTTGGAAAAAATAGTTTTTATTGTCTTCTCAATACTTTGCATTGGAGAGAGTTTTTCTATCTCATTGTCTTTTGAGATATAATTTTGCCACATAAACAAGACATTGTCTTGTGACTCATGCCACATAGGAGCCACCTAAGACTCACAACACTTAACAAGACAATAGTGTTGGAGATGCTCTCATGCCATATAGGAGCCACCTAAGACTCACAACACTTAACAAGACAATAGGGTTGGAGATGCTCTAAATATTTCTATTCATAATTGATGATGTGGAGACAATGTCATTGTGAAGTGCATTGTCTAGATCTAGATAACCAACTTCACATTTTCCTTGACATGTCATTGCCATGTCAACTTCATGTTTTATTCTACATATGCATTGGAGAAGAATTTTTGGAATGAAAGTTTGTCATTCCTATGTGGCAACAATTTTTTCTAAACTCACAATAGAGTTGGAGATGCTCTAAGGGCTCTTATTTTAGTTACGTAAAGGCCTCAATTTTCAGGATCGTCCAAAATTTACATAGGAACCACATTTTCAGAATTGATCCGAAATTTATATAAACAATGCTATTTTCAGGATCGCCTATGACCTCATTTTTGCTAGCGCAGACGTGACTCACCTTTCGGTATTATGAACTGCTCTAATCACCTCTCTTCTACCCCGAAACAGCAATGAAAGAACGGAAGCATTCAGGTGAAATATATACTCAAGCAGACAGCTGCAGACTGGACATAATTTTTTATTTTATTTCCTTAATAGAAATAGAAAACAAAAACTATTAGAAGGACAACTCAGACCCATCAGAAGTGAGCCCTCAAGCCAATCACATATAGCAGCAATTGACAGTGTAATCACATAGAATCAATAATTGTTGTAACATGAATACAGTTGTGGTCACAGAGGTTACAGGCTTCCAGAGGTTATAAGCTCCTCGTTACAAATATTACATAGAGGATGCTACCCAATTGCGTATCAACAACATGATACAATAAGAGAGGAGGAGAGAGAGATGTGTACTCCGTCGAGTACTTGGGAACGAACACCCATGCCAATGATATGCCATTGTCAGTTTATGCAGTCAGAGCAGGCCGACCAGAGACCACGGGGTCACGCCACTGGCCGGGAGGAATGGAGACCCCACGACAGGCGCACGCCTGACCGCTGCTTCATTGAGACGTGCAGCACGAACCAAGAGCTGGGCTGCTGCCTTCTGCAAGTATTCAAGACCAGTAGGAGAATAAGTAAGACATGATCAGGAAACTAACTTCTTAACCATTGTCTGTGAAGATTTTCTCTTCCATAGAACCACCATTTCTTGTCACTAGTGTCACCATGAGAATTGAGAGAAGGCAAGCAATATACTTGTGAACAATGACACTATATGGGTGCAACGCTGTTAGCTATTGATAATCTGCTGGCATAAGAAAATAGACGAGAGCAGCAATAGTTTATATAATAAATAACAGTATTTACTTGACCGCATAATAAGATACGACCCTTCTGTTGGTGATCTGTAAACAATCCTCACTGTAAGAGCGATGCAGCAAGGATAATCTTTCACCGTTTGGTCTATAAGATCTTGCCCGCTTGACTAGAAGGTCACACGAATAACTATTCTGCTATGAAACGCAGAACAAGATAAATCTTGTAGAAAAAAAAAAATCCTTTCTTAATTTGACAACTTCAACAGTGAAAACGGAAATATGTGCAATTTTATTTGTCTAAATACAATTTTTTCAACATGTCAAGATATTTCCGAAAGAAGGGACTATGTAATCAAGTAGCGGGTACAAGCTATGCAGAACCATAATAGCAATGGAATGATAACTATATGCCAACAACATGCAAAAAGAAAAGGAAAAAAAGAATTAGTGTACGTCATATGTTGCCTTCAGGCTGTAATAACCATACCAAATTATGAACTAACATCTGCTATGCATGGGGCCAAGCTATCACAAAAACTAAACCATCATTTTGACATAGGTGTTAAGGCTAATATCCCTCTTCATAGCCAAACTTCTATCTTTAGAGACACCCTCCGTGTTATAGTTGCCTCAGCCAATAATTTGATACAATTCAAAAGAATCGGTAACAGACAGCAAGCCTGTCTAGCTTCTAATTCTCATTCAGCATAAGAAATCCCCTCCAATGTTTTATGTGCTGACAGTCGTGAATAGACACATTAGTGATAAACTTGAATAGTAGAAAACACTTTAGATCCCCAAGTATTCTAATCAATGTTGAGATGATTCCAATTTCCATTGAGACAATAAATCTGAGCATTGTGTTTGAACATCATGGTGATGTGAATCGACCTATTCGATTCACAAAAGATTTGTAGAAAAGAGAAACAGAGAAAGATAATGATCTTTTTGTGAGAAAAGAACAAACTCCCAACTTTGGTGGACGGACAAAGTCTAAATCCTTCTTATTGATACTTGAGAGTTTCTTCTCAATACAAGCATGGAAAATAAAAGATGGCTAACCCTAGTTTATATAGGGAAAAAACAAAGGCTTAATTAAGGAAGGGTTATTATTGGTGAAAGACCAAAATAATCCTTCCTGACTAAAATAGGAAAATGACTTATTAAGGAAGGGTTATTATTGGTAAAAGACCAAAATAATCCTTCCTTACTAAAATAGGAAAATGACTATTAAGAAAGGATTATTATTGGTGAAAGACCAAAATAATCCTTCCTTACTAAAATAGGAAAATGACTAAAATAGAACATAGGCTAAATGATGATAGGTGGGCCCACATTAATACCGCCCCCTAAAAGAGCCACCTTGTCCTCAAGGTGAAAATCTGGAAACTGCGTCTGTTGCTATGGCGGCCTCTTCCTCCGTCGGATCCTCCTTCTCCTCCTCTTCCTCCGTGGTGGTCGTCGTGGGGGGAGGTCCCCTCTCTGGAAGTTGGCGGGATCCGCCATTCCCCCAAAGAAATTGCTGCCTCCGGCGTGCCTCGCTCCTCCTGGCGGTTCCGCTCCTCCCGTCCACGCCGGAACTCCCGCCAAGCCCCTTCCCGGGCCCACGAACCGATCTCCGTAGTTCGCAATCCTCGTCCGACCCCCGAAGGGGGCCCCAAACCCTAGGGCTTCTCCCGCATGTGGAGCCGATCCGCCGGGACCGTACGGGTCGCCGGCGTCCGGCCACGGCCGCTCGCCGGCGGCTCCTCTGGCACCGGACCGGCCAGGTGGTGGCGGTCGGCGGCTGGCCAGCGACCGCCCCCAACGGCAGCGGCCCCGCCCGGGCTCGCGCGGTCGGCGGCGAAGCCCCCGCGACCTTCGCCGCCGTCCGGCGCTGCTCGCCGGCCCGCCAGGGCCCCGCCCGGCGGCGCGGTGGTGACGGCGGGTGCGGGCCATCGCCCGTCGGCCGGTCCTCCGTGTTCTTCGGTCGTTTCTCCCTCCGTTTGAACAAACCCTAGTTGGTCGCCTAGGGTTTGGGTTGTTGCCGCCTCCGCTTCGCCGCCATTGATCTTGTTCGAGATGTTTTGCAACAACTTCATCATTGCCGGAATCGACGTCATCTCCTCCCGCATGCTTCGTACCTCGGTCTGGAGATCCTCCTGTGTGGACGCTTGATCTTTGATTGCGGCCTTCAAACTTTCGATCTCGATGTTGAAATCCTCCCGAAGCCCCTGGATCTTCTCCTCGATCGTGTTCCTTGTGCCGGACGCCATGGATCGTAGAGAGCTCTGATACCAATTGATGTGAATCGACCTATTCGATTCACAAAAGATTTTAGAAAAGAGAAACAGAGAAAGATAATGATCTTTTTGTGAGAAAAGAACAAACTCCCAACTTTGGTGGACGGACAAAGTCTAAATCCTTCTTATTGATACTTGAGAGTTTCTTCTCAATACAAGCATGGAAAATAAAAGATGGCTAACCCTAGTTTATATAGGGAAAACAAAGGCTTAATTAAGGAAGGGTTATTATTGGTGAAAGACCAAAATAATCCTTCCTGACTAAAATAGGAAAATGACTTATTAAGGAAGGGTTATTATTGGTGAAAGACCAAAATAATCCTTCCTTACTAAAATAGGAAAATGACTATTAAGGAAGGATTATTATTGGTGAAAGACCAAAATAATCCTTCCTTACTAAAATAGGAAAATGACTAAAATAGAACATAGGCTAAATGATGATAGGTGGGCCCACATCACATGGCTGTCTTGATAATGGCGACTCGTATGATTAGTAAACATCACAGGATCAAGCCAGCAGTAGCAACACATCTAGGCTTAATCTATATCGATCGTATGTACAAAAACATTACAGCTCAAGTCAGCCATAGCAACACATAATCGTCTATGTTGCAAAAGGAAGAATATGACACGGATCAGACTCGGGGAGACGGTTCGAAACCTATTTTGTTGTCCTACTGTATTCTGGACCGTCTATGTCGTGTTTGATTCGTGTCCGACATGATACAAATCATACAAAACGACATGAACTTTTGTAGTGTCCGTGCTTCATAGATAGTTATGTTTGTCGAAATTATATTTTAGGGCTAATTAGCACTTAGACCCTGGATATTACACTAGCATAGAGTTTAAGCCCTGACATGTCCAATTGGAAAGTTTTGACCCTGGATTTTTATTTTTTGTTTCACTCTTTTTTATTATACTCTGAATATGTGTATACCATGAAGATGAGTATAAGGGCGACACCCAACACATGCTGGAAAGGAGAGTATAATGGGTAAAAAAAAAAAAAAGTAAACCAAAAATAAAAATCCAGGGTCCAAACTTTCCAATTGGCTACGTAAGAACTTAAACTCTAAGCGGGTGTAAAATTCAGGGTCTAAACGCTAATTAGCCCTATATTTTATTAGCCTTTTTCAGTTACCCTCTTATTTTACAAGATTTTCAGTTACTGCATACTGTGATTAAATGTTATAATTAAGTCTCATCTTTTTCAATCATAAGTCGACATTTACGGAGTGAAGTTTGGTAAGAAATCCAGTTTCATTAATATGCATGCCAAACAAGAAATATAGTATAAAATTGAGATTAACATGATAAACAAGTTTTGAGCTTAGAGTTAAACCATTTTAAGCTTGCTTCCTCACATAGATGCGCTTAAACAATCCAAAGATTCTGAACACAAGAATTTGGAAATTATTACCTGCTCTTATAGCAAGGCTACGTGATATTTTATGCCTATAAAGTTCTGACAAGTGTACCACATGGTTGTTGCTCTAAACAAAAAAAATTGTCTTTTAAACTTGCTTACACTTGTCAGAATTTTATAGGCTTGGAGTACCACGTAGCCATGCTCTAAGAGGCTAAGAGCACATTTTAATTTCTCCACAAACTGAGTGTAAACTGTCAAACATAGGGCTTCTACTCCATTACACTCTGTCTGCTGGGGTATAGATACAAGCAAAGTACAGGCAATGGTAAACCTCTGTTGCATGGACACGAATGTGGTACGAAACAATATGGTCACAGTGATACAGACAACAACCAATCTGGAGTACCATAGTGTATTTTGGAGTGTCGTATTTGTGCCCAATATGTGCCCGACATGACTGTGACACAGACAAGGCATCGATTTTTGAAGTGTCTGTGGTTCCTAGTGGTAAACTAACTAGTAACAACTACTCAGAAATGAGATTTAGCTTTGTGAAAATTATACCAGGTTTGCAATTTTCAGAAACCAACTAGCACATTATACCAGGTTTGCAATATGTGTTGTATTGTATCTGTGTCCATGTAACATAGCCTAGCACCAGGATAAGGTCATACAATTAAACCAAAAATAGCTGGAAAATGTATTAGTTCCCTGTTCCTTCACTATATCCATCTTGAGTGAGGCTATGTCCTAGGCCAAGTTGGGAAAGGGCTGCATACTGGACAATGCTTCCCATCATAACGAAATGATATGCACAATCCAGAAAACCATCTTTAATAACTACAGTAATGTATGCTTAAAACCACAAAAATTACAATAACCTATCCAAACTGCTCGAGTGTAGGAACATAAACATAGGCATGATTACCTCTCCTCTACATTCACAAACAGCATTGACATTAAACAGAATTTTAAGAACCAGTAAGGAGGTTAGAAAGAACAGTATACATCTAGCTAACACCACAATAACTCCGTTGTTTTCCAAAAGTCCAATCCCAATTTATGATGTGGAAGTGAACTACCCAGAGTCCTCATATAACAACCAATCCTTGGGGGGGGGGGGGGGGGGGGGGGGGGGGGGGGTTGGAGGAGGCGGAATATAATATCTACTTAGGAAGCAAGGACATTTAGAAAACCCTTCTCGTGACGTGTCATCAAACGTTGAGCCATATACAACACAAACACTCAAAAATATACTAGGACATGCCAAAATCAATGTCGTGTCCGTGTCACCATGTCCATGTGGTGTCTTGTTGTATTCTTGTTCATGCAATATATATCAAACTAGCAAATACTTCGACTTCGTTATCAAGATGAGCAGCTAATGAAATGTAATATTCAATCAACAAAGTAATCATCAAATTAATACCTTGTCTTCGAAGCTGATCTTAAGGGGCACCCTCTGGTTCTTATGTTTCATCCTATACAACCTCCTTCCCATCATCACAATCCCAATCACAGCTGCCGCAATAGGAATAGACCATAAAGGCCTCTTCCTGAAAACAAACAATTTCAGTATCTCCATAGGAAGTTTCCACCAAGCTAGTCTCCTCTTCTCTCCATCGCCGACAGGAACACTCCCGAATCACTCATTTCTACCACGGAATTCGAACCCAAATCCTCACTCTCACTCCCCTCACTTCCGCCAAACCCTAATTCCATTTCCGATCCATTTGAAAGAAAAGAAGGTTCTTTTACACTTCCAGTCCCAAATTCTTCGGACCCTTTTCCCCAATTCCCCACCTTCAATTCCTTCAAAATCCACATCCCCTCCTGAATCATCTACATGAAAAGAATCTCGTTTTTCGCTACCATAGTGAAATTCCTCGGAAATTTTACGAAAAAAACGATTCCTTCCATACCAACTTCGTCCCCAGAAATCGGAACCCTAGGCTCAATTCCTTCAGAACCCGCTCCCAATTCCGATCCATGTGGAAGAAAATAAGCTTCTTTTCCACTTCCAGCCCCAAATTCTTTGAAGCACCTTTCCCCCATTTCCTCAGAAACCTGAAGCCCTGACCAGATTCCTTCAAAACCCACTTCCAATTCTGGGTCCCCAACAGGAAAAGGGCCTCCTTTATCACAATCGGAACTAAAATCCTCGGAATTTTCGACCGATTCGATCTGGGAGAGCTTGGAGCGATGGTTATTGGGATCGATGGCGAAGTAATCGGAGCGGATGATCTCTTCGAAGCGCATGGAGGCGGCGTCAGTGTCGGAATCGGAGTTCTGGAGGAGCTCCCACTCTTGGAGGTCGGCGGATTCGTCCATGGCGGAGAAATTGAAGGGTGAGAGTGAAGATGAAAAGTGGGGTTTTTAGTGATGTTTCGTTCGTCTGCCTTCAATTTCAGGATAGGTGTCGATATTTTTAAGAGAGAATCGAACATAGATTTTTGTAAAGGCAACTACAAAATTTGATAGAGCTGCCCAAAAAAAATTTTATTTACTACAAATTTGTTAGGAACTGTCCATATTTAAAAGTCAAATTTTTTTTTTTTCAAAAATTCTATAAAATAACGAAAATAAATAAATTACAGGTAAGATAAAAAGTTTGAAAAAATTCTAAAGAAGATACAAGCCGCCAATAGTACTGGCGACTTCAGTGTTTGCACTCAAGTCACCAGCACTTTTGACGATTTAGACATTTTTTATTTGTTTTCGATTTTCGTTTTAAAAAAAATCAGCATGCATCAAAACCGCTAATGGAATTGGCAACTTGGTAGCTTGTCATGTACTGTCAATACCTTTGGCGACTTGTCTACAAAGAAAAAAAAATGTGAGAACCTTTATAAAAAATTGAAAAGCAATATAAAAGGCAAAAAAAGAGCATAAAACAAAATAATAATATAAAGAAAATCTGCCAAAAAACAGTGAAAGAAGATTTTTTTTTTTTTTCAATTTTTTAAAATACAACTGCGGCAATCCTTCTGGCGACTTAGCGGCACCAGGTTGTCGTTCCCTCTGACGCTATGAATGTAAAAAAAGGAAGCAAACAAAAGCATTGATTCATGTTGGTTTTTGATGTAGTGCAATACTACCAAACCGTCGTTTCTCTGACATCAGTGCATGCTACCAATTTTTTGGGAATTTTTTTTTACCAAGTCATCGTTTCATGCAACCAAGTCGCCAACCCCTGACAGCTTTGATGCATGTTAGTGTTTTAAGCAAAATCCATAAAAAAAACATCAAAGTCGCCAGAAGTACTGGAGACTTAGTGGGAGCACTGAAGTCGTCAATACTATTGGCAAGTTGTATCTTCTTTTGAATTTTTACCCATTTGTTTACCTTATCATTAATTTATTTATTTTTCGTTATTGTATAGATAATTTTTGTTGGAAAATGTGAATGTATATTTGTTATAATAATAATTTTTTTTTCTATCAACGAATCTATGAAAATGTGTACGAATCTTTTCATTGGAAAAGGTGTACTAATCTATTTATGGAAAGGTGTCCCCTTTCCATCGTGTCTCTTTATTTTTATAAATACAAATATTTTGGATCATTCAAGCATTCATTTCAATTCATCCATATTACATTAGTTGTCTAAGGGAGAGAGACAAACCAACGTTGTTTCGACGAGTTCCTACGGTGTGAAGTGCTGCTACCGAAGGAAAGAACCGTTGTATCCTGGGAGACTAATCGCCATTAAACAGTAAGCACCAGTGCGGGACGAATATTGTCTTAAGGATATGAACCAAGTTCAAGTCTCGGTATCATTTATTTATTTTATTTATATTTTAATTTCAGAGTCTAAATACAGAGTTTGAGAATTTATCTAATAATTTCTCATATTTTGGGGGGTTCATTTTTCACCTTTTTTTTTTCCTTCCAATTATAAATAATGTTCTCATCCATGACCGTACCTAAATTTTGATAGGACGTCCTTTCATTAGTAGGACATAAAAAAAATTAACGGTCCTAAGAAATATGTTGTTAAATGAATGACATATTTTATTTTGGACTGTGAAAAAATGGACAATTATTCCATTGGTAGAACTGGAAAAAGAAGAAGACAATACTATAAATAACTTAGATTCCTCTCAGCCTTAAGTTTGTCGACACCCAAGCATGTCAATTGACCATTATGCTTATATGAATCTTTTATTTACTCATGTTCAAGAGAAATTATGGTGATATAATGTGTTGTTTGGTTGTGTTCACGTACTTAGAAGGTCCTTACATACATCAACATATACATCATCCATAATAAAACGAAAGAAACAAGTACCATTACCATAAAAAAAACACAAGTGCTAACACAAAGTAGAAGAATCTGTCCATTGACAACTGTTTCATATCTATGATGAGTAAATTTGTTTCATGAGTATAATAACCAAACAAAAAAAATCAAACA
This sequence comes from Iris pallida, assembly GCA_029216955.1. Taxonomy (NCBI): domain Eukaryota; kingdom Viridiplantae; phylum Streptophyta; class Magnoliopsida; order Asparagales; family Iridaceae; genus Iris; species Iris pallida. The sequence continues at coordinate 32,356 of JANAVB010036114.1, forward strand.
AATGAACGATTAAGAGAGATAAAACGTCATCTTTTATTGCAAATAAACAAAATGATAAAGATTGTTATAATATTACAACAGTTCTCTAATAACATTTTTTGATGTCAACAAGGCATTATATTATTTTTTTTACGGTGTAAGAATCAACACTATCAATCTCCACGACGACATGCCAATTTTGTTTCCTGATGATAGAATCCATCTCCGTAAATATTTTACAAAACAATATTTTTTGTGATGATAGAATTCGTCCTTGCACCAAGGATGAGAGTTATCATAGTCGAAGAAAATAACCCTAACTTCAACTTCAGCACATTCCAAGCATATCTGGGTTAGCATCGATTCAAAACTCGAACTCCTAGAGATATGCAAAAGGGAAGTAATGAATGACAATGATGAATGATTGGAATACCTTAGAAGACCCTCATTAAAATAATTGCATTATGAAGATCAATACATGTTTTGTTTTCAACCA
>JANAVB010036116.1:0-17253 GCA_029216955.1 Iris pallida
CTTCAAGCTCTTATGATCCGTAAATATCTCCACACGCTCTCCGTACAAATAATGACTCCACATCTTCAATGCAAAGATCACAACTGTTAAATCCAAATCATAAGTAGGATAATTCATCTCATGTACCCTTAGTTGCCTCGATGCGTAGGCTACGACCTTCTGTGTTGCATCAAAACACATCCAAGTCCACTACCCGACACATCACTCTGTACAATGAATCCTCCCGATCCAGAAGGAAGCGTCAAAATAGGTGTTAAGGTCAACCTCTTCTTCAACTCTTCAAAAGTCTTCTGACAATCTTCTGTCCACTGGAACTCCTGATCCTTACGGGTCAACCGTGTCATCGGCTCTACAATCCGTGAGAAATTCTCTACGAACCTGCGGTACCCTGCAAGTCTGAAAACTCCAAACTTCTGCAACCGATGTTGGTGTCGGCCCAAAACTCTACGGTAGCTATCTTTTCCTGATCAATAAAAGTCCTTCTCCCGAGATAATGTATCCAGGGAAATGAACTCTATCAAGGCAAAATTTACACTTACTAAGCTTAGCATACAATCTCTCCTTCCTTAATACTCCCACACAACTCTAAGATGCTTCTCGAAAATAAGCTAGAAAAAAAAGATTAAAAGTGTTTACTGCAGAAGAATTCTAATACCACTAGTCGTACCATTCTATCGTAGGTATAGTATTATCAACCTATTCAATGATACTCGTCATTTCACTCCTAGTAATTTCTCTTAATTGGCTATATGCATCTGATATCCAGGCACTCATACTCAACTCATAATCTCACTAGGAACCAACTCTAAGAAACTTAACCATTTCTAGCTACCCATCCTCACAATTACACCAATAATCTGGCTTAATTATATTCTATAATATAACTATAAGGTTTAACTATTTTAGTTATTTAATAAGTAGAAGGTAACGGGAACCTAAAACTGGGTCAAACAAACCTATATACCAACTTCAAACAACGATAGGGTCAAGCAAAGCAGGAAGGTTTGTCGAATTATTTCCAAGAACAATGTGAAGCCAAACAAGATGCATAGGACATAGTCTAGGTAAGACTCGAGAACCATATATCTCCATGGTTTTGTTACATAAAGTTACTGCCACGCCAGTGTGCATCTGGCTGCAAATAACTTTCTTATTCCATAATACGACAGATGGCTGTAGTGCACATCTACCATGCCAAGTAATACAGGTTCTTGAGCTTATCTTGGCGAAATCCATGAAATACTTTCGAATTAAATTTTTACAAAAATATAGGAAAAATGTCAACATTCATAGGATATGGTTCAAGTAGAATTTGAGAAACATATGTAGCCATGATGCCGTTATCTGAAGTCCTGCCTCGCCAATATTTCTCAGGCTGCAAAAACTTTGATTCCGTAATACAAGGATAAATATAGTTTCTCAAACTTTTCCTTAGACCAATCCATAAGTCACTTTCCAAAAACTTAGCACAAAAGAATGGGAAGAATTACTCAAGAAGTCAACATGGAAAGGTTTAGTCAAATCTCGAGTAGGGAAGAACACAAAATAGTCTTGTTGAAAAGAAGATAACTGTAAAAGCATGAAAATTTTCAGCAAATGAAGTCCCATGCGCCCAAGTCAGAAGCCCCATGCGCCCAGTCAGTGGAACTCCATACGCCCAGCCAACGAAGCTTCATGCGCCCAGTCAGTACAACTCCATGCGCCCAAGTCAAGTGTAGCTCCATGTGCCCAGTCAGTGAAGCTTCATGCGCTCAAGACTAGCTCCCCCGAAAGGAGGGCGCATAGCCTGAGACAAGGCTATGCGCCCAAGCCTGACTCAATCAAAGCTATGATCAACACGTGCACCGAAGCACACACACGTCCAGTCTCCACGAGCAGTCGTGCACCGAAGCATGCGGCAACTCCAACACCACGACCAACCTACGATCTTGCAGCCTGTATGCGCCTACGTCCTATGCGCCCAAAGCAGGACTATGTGCCCACATAAAAACCAGCATGTTTCCTTATGTGGGCACATAATACCATTCCAGCTCAAGAACGACTATAAAAGGGGGCCTCATCCCTCTTCAAAGGACAGAACGGAGAGCATTTTTAAGAGCCAAATTGCTGTACTTCTTGCCATTGAGCCGAGAGTTAGCAATTTTCTTAGGTTTTCTTCCACTTTTGTAATCGGAGTGTCAAGGAGTAAAGGAGCAACTGCCACTCGATCTCTATCGTCCCATTCCCTAGAATTCTTTTTGTACTCGAGGATCCTCAGCGCAGGATCTCTCAGGCGTACTCGATTTGTGGTGCCTTGCGCCAATAAAAGAAATGACAGCATTTTTTTCTTTTTTTTTGCGTGTCCACAAAAATGGCGACTCTGCTGGGGACTACCTTTTCTCTGACGAGAATGGTGACGCAATTCGATACCGACGAAGTTGAGAGTACAAAGAAGATGCTGATCGTAAAGTTCGATCAGCAGGCGTTCGAAAAGATGCTCTCGAGGGACGGCTCTACTCCTTCAAAATTAGCGAAGCCAAGCAAGTCTCACAGTGGATATCCTGCTAGTGTCATAGCAGATATGCAGCTGGAGGACTCTGTCACATGGGCGCATGACTCTTCCACAAAAGTTTCCTAAATGGAGAAGGCTCACATCGTTCCGGGCTCTACTAGCCCAGTAACTTCTTCTTCTCTGCACCACCAACAACAGGGTGTTCAACACCCGAGACTTGGCAAAAAAAAAATACTATGATGCCAAGAATCGGGGTGTGCGACACTCTGGCCGAATTCGGCGAGACTCACAAACGAAGAGGCCAAACTGGAAGAAAACAACGTTGCTCCACTAGGCATGCGTCCAAGGCCATGCACCCAAGGGAGTGTTTGGGCGCATAGCCCCAACCAGAACACTTATGTCTTCAGCAGGCTGGACATCCAGAGCCATACGCCCAAGGCTATGCGCCCAGGCTCTCTGCATCCATACTATGTGCCCACATCAAGGAGGCTTAGACATGATGTCAAGGAGAATGCGCCCAAGGCCAGCCTCCAAGGCCTATACGCCCACAACAAAAAATAGGCCCCAATGCGTATAGCACGAGGCTGTCTTCAAGGATATGATAGAACTTAGGTGTGGGGGTTGCCCCTGCGCATGAACTAAGTCTGGATGCGCCTACTCTCCTTATGAACCCGCATGCAAAGCTCGACGATGCATGCAACATGGGTTGTAAGGCAAAACTCCCTTCTGCTGACTTGTGCTACATGATAAATCATAAGTGCAAAGCGAGGAAGAACATAACAATTCATAGTGTGCTTCCGTGCACCAGTATTGTTATCAACTGTTGTTGCTCCAAAGAAACAAGAGTGCCTCAGAGAAAATTCGTGTTTCGACGGCTACACTTCTTTGACGACGAGAAGCCACTATGTGTTTCATCTAACATGGCTTTGTGGGATCCTTTTTACTGAAGCCTCAATCAAAGACGGTGGACTACGAACCCAAATTTCTCTCTTAGCTCCGCAAGAAGAAGAAGGAGAAGTTTACCAACAGATGGCCAACAGGCTGTCGCATCCGAAGGAGTCTATATGGGCACTTGATCGAAGGAAAGACTCCGTATAGATGACAAAGATTCCCAAGTCGGGGGTAGCATTCCCTCAGAATCTGAAGCAGATGACCCTCACACTGGGAGTAGCCTTCCAGAGGATGATACCTCCGAATTCGATGGTGACTATCTACCTCCTCTCCTCTACCTGAAGATGAAGGACTTATCCACTCGAAGACAGACAGTATCAGCACCGGTTGTACTATTTCCTCTATTCATCCTCGTATTCTATCTATATTCAGCAGATGGAGAAAGACCTGAAGAAGCCAGTAATCAGACTAGCAAACGGCTAGAGGGTCTCGAAACAACATTCGCCAAGATCACTGATATGCTTACCAGTATCGTGGCAGTTCAAGCTGCTGGGACTGTTCCTCTACCTCAACAAAATGCCTCGGCCCACGTATGTCCGGTTCATAGCAACAAACCTCCTTCACTACAAAAGGAGTATCATTCCGTTGCGCCTCCTCCAAATCTTGCAAATGTCGGGGGTAGACCTTCACCAACAATATCTGACAATCGTTCAGCAGCCATTTTCTAACACCTGCTCCATCAACAGGATACAATTGATTCCTTGGTCGCTCGCCTCGACACCATCTCACACAAAGACGAGCTTCAGAAGATGGGTATATCCCAACCGTATCCCCCTGAATGGGTGAACACTACTTGTCCTCCCAACTTCAATCCACTGACGCTGAACTCATTTGACGGTTTGGCTTCTCCTCGTTAGCACATGACGTACTTCAAAATGCAGACTCTGCACTTGCCCAGAGATGATCCGTTTCTATCGAAGCTATTTATTAGCATCTTGTAGGGGGTAGCCTTCAAATGGTTCTGCAGTTTGCCTGACGGGTGTATTAATTCATTCAAAGACTTGGAGAGGTTGTTCCTTAACAGGTTTTACGAGAGTGGCATACATGTTAGTATGTCTACCCTCATCGAGACCAAGAAAAGGAGGACCGAGTCGGTCATCGCCTTCATCGAATGCTTCAGGCGGCTAGCACTGAAAATGCCCTTCGGCATACCAGACTCATAACTTATGGATACTTGTCGACATAACTTTCTTCCTACAGTAAGTTTTGTCTAGGTATACATAAGTATGATACATGGTTCGATTTTATTGGGGCCGCTGATGCTGCTGAAAACGATATTTCTAACTTAGAACTTCTGGGGTTGAAGACACCTAAATCCGAAGACAAGGGCAAGCAACCTCAAACTATCCCTGTTCGTGGGGGTAAAGGGAAAGAAGTCCTGAAAGTCGACACATCCAAAGGAGCTTCCAATTCTCAGGGCGCCTCCGACAAGCCTAAGGAGACCTTCTCCTTCGACGAAGATGATGTCATTACCATCTTTTACATTGACGAAGGACAATAAGCTGACGTTGCCTCCACCACGACGTCCTACAGAGACGAGCTAACTCAATGATCCCAAGTACTGTCTCTATCATCAGTACGTGCATCACTCCACCAAGGACTGCATCGTCCTGAAGAAGAAGATACAACAGCTTATCGACAGCCAAGTGATCAACCTCGAAGCTGAAGACAAGGTCGTATCTGCTAACATGATCTCTCTTCAGTTTGACGACTTTTCTCCTACAGAAGTCCCAGACAGCGTGGTCCCGATCCCCAAGGCGATGATGGAAGTCCTTTCAAGGGCATCGAAGATTACTTTGGAGATTCGGTACTTTACCAGTCTCAACCCCCCAAGGATGACGACAATGAAGTTGACAACGAAGCTGAAGCAAGTCCATCCTCCAATGGTCCCCTGATTATCCGAGTCAAAGGACGTACTACTCCAAAAAGTACTCCGAAGCCTCTCACAACTGGATGAAAAGATGAACCATGACAAGGTCAAGCCACTGACTATCACTCTCAACAAGATACCCCGGGAGGAACCTACTGACGCCTATCCCCCTAATCCTGAAGAATTACCCTACGTGGTGAACTCGGCCAAGACTGTGGCTCCTCTTTCAGATGATGATCCTCTCAATGAGTATATCAATACTCATAATAATGTACCTTCAGTGGATGATGTTATCCCTGAAGAAGAACTTGCGTATTTTCTTAGTAAAGGTTTATCTTTGAATTACTCCGATGTCTATCAATCTGTAAACCACTACATAGATACGATATATGCTCTAAAGAATGGCATAGGACCACACCTCTGTATGTCGGTCACAATACCTCACCTGCGGAAAAAGTTTACCCTGAAGATATCCTCTACTTCATCGTTCCAGCCAGAAAGAAAGATGAAGCTAATCTCTTCGGTCGTATACTTAGCGAGAGAAAGTTCGTTCCAGACTCTACTTCTCCCAAGCACAATACAGAAGCTGACTATAACCCTGGGAAAATACAACTTTTTTGGTATAGTTGGTAGGCCAAGAACATCATCCAGAACATGGGATATGACATCAAAAGCGACAAAGGGCTAAATTACGACCGAGGACGACGGTTGCCAATACGACACTTTGCTCTCCCCGACAAACCCGAGAACTACTATCAATGAAGCAGTGTCGGTTTGGGCTATGTCTCTCCTCCAATAACTCCCGAAAGATCAGATGATGAAGCAGATCGTTGTTCTCATTCTTCTGATTCCTTCCTATGGGACTCAGACTCCAGCATCGACGACATGTTCAAAGCAACTCTGTCCGTCAACATGGTTTTTGCTGACCAAATTACGGACGATGTCCAATCAATCAAACTCGAACAATAGGCTCAAAAGATGGACACCAGGTGGGAGCTACGCTTCGAACAACGAGAACCACCTACCAAAGACGAAGTCATCCAAGTCAATCTAGGAGATGAAGCATCCTTCAAACCGATCTTCATCAGCAAAAGTCTATCTGGCGATGAACGCCAATCTCTTATACGACTTATAAGAGAATACATCGACGTCTTCACATGGAGCTATGAAGACATGCCAGGCTTGGACCTTAAAGTTGCTATGTATTGCCTGAATATTTCGTCTAAAGCTAAGCCAGTGAAACAGCAACAACGACGATTCCGTCCAGACGTCATGGAAGCCATCGAAAATAAAGTCAAGAAGCTCATTGCCAGTGGATTCATTCGCGAGGAACAACACCCAGACAGGGTTGCCAACGTCGTTCCAGTCATAAAAAAGAATGGTAAAGTTTGAGTCTGTATCGACTACCGTAATTTGAACTCTGCATGCCCGAAAGACGAGTTCCCTCTACCGATCACTGACGTAATGATCGACAATACTTGCAGCTTCGAGCGGATGTCCTTCATGGATGGGTTCTTAGGCTACAACCCGATCAAGATGTTCTCCGACGACGAGAAGCACACATCTTTTCGAACACCATTGGAGGTATACTGCTATACGGTGATGCCCTTCGGATTGAAGAATGCAGGGGCAACATACCAGCGAGCCATGAATATAATTTTTCGTAATTATTTGTGCAAAATCGTAGAGTGCTACGTAGACGATATCGCAGTCAAAAGTCGTCTCAAGGGCAACCACCTCCAAGGCCTGAGAACGATGTTTGAACTAATACGTGCACACCAACTCAAGATGAATCCAACCAAGTCTTTTTTTAGGAGTCTCCAGCGGCAAGTTCCTTGGTTTCGTCATCACTTCAAAGGGTATACATCTGGACCCGGAGAAAGTGAAGGCTATTTTCAAAATGCATCCTTCAAGAAACCTCAAAGAGCTACGTGGACTACAATGTCAAACCATGTCAACGCGCATTTATTTCGAACCTCTCTGGAAGGTGTCAACCATTCACTCAGCTCATGAAGAAAGGCGTATCTTTCGTCTGGACTGAACAATGTCAATGCGCATTCGATGACATCAAGGTGTATCTTACAAACCCTTCAGTATTGGTAGCTCTAATAATGGAAAAGCCCTTCTTACTATATGTCCATGCTATAGATCATTCCCTTGGCGCCCTCTTAGCTCAGAAGAATGAAGGCGGTCATGAACATGCAATCTACTACCTCAGCCGCACAATGGTGGGTGTCAAGCAAAGATACACACCGGTAGAGAAGGAATGCCTTGCACTAGTATTTGCCATCCAGAAGACATGCCACTACGTGTCTGGGCAGACTATCCACATTATATCTAAAGTCAACCCTCTCAGAATACTCATGACTAAACTGGGCTCTCTCAATTCCCGTTTAGCTACATGGGCAATCTTGTTGACTCCATATGATATGATCTTCGTCCCTCAGAAGGCAGTGAAAGGCCAAGCATTAGCTGATTTCCTAGCAGCTCATCCGGTGCTGGAGTCGTCCAAACTCTACGATGAAATTCTTGATGAAGTGGTGGAGTCTAACACCGAACTAAAGAAATCCCTATTTGGCAAATGTTCTTTGACTATGCATCAAGAACAGGGCCCAAAAAAAACATCGTGGCTGGAGTAGGTGTCATGCTCGTGTCACTTGATCATCTGGTTATACACCGTGCATATTCTCTCATGGAAACCATGCACCAACAATGTGGCCGAATATAATGCTTTATTAATCGACCTACAACTGGCGAAGCAACTGGGAGTTGACTATTTAGAAGCTCACGACGACTCCAAGCTAATAGTTAGTCAGGTTCAAGGGGATTATGAAGTTCGCCACGAAGATCTCATCCCCTACCACAGAGCAACAATCGAGCTGGTGTCTACCTTCGCTGGATTCTTCATCGAGCATGTACCTCGACTACAGAATATAGAAGCAGACGCTCTAGCTGGTCTCGCTGCTTCCTTGACCGTTCCTACCAATACACAACAGTCGATTATAGTGTCTGGTCAAGAATTATTCTGTGTGAAAGATGCCTTGCATATTCATCACAGTTACGTAGCGGAAACAAACGTCGATGCTAAAGACTGAAGATTTTTCTTCATAGACTATGCTGTCTATAGAATCCTCCCTGAGGACCCGAAGGAAGCAGTATCCATCCAAAGGCGATCCTTCAGATTTTACTACGATACAGCTACTAAGATGTTGTACCACGCTCTTACGACGGGCTACTGTTACGATGCTTGTCAGACACAGAAGCCAAACATGCACTCCGGGAGGCGCACGATGGAGTTTGTGGTGCACATCAACCGGACCCCAAATTATAAGATCACCTCAAAAGAATGGATTATTACTGGCCCATAATGATAGCAAATATTGTTGAATATGCAAAAAAGTATAGAGCTTGTCAGTTCCACGCCGACTTCATTCATCAACCTTCGAAGTTTCTACACCCGACGACAACATCTTGACCATTTAAAGCCTGGGGCATAGACGTCATAGGACCAATCAACCCGCCATCCTCCAAAGGACATCGGTTCATCCTAGCCATAACCGATTACCTCTCCAAATGGGCGGAAGCTTATACCGCTCACCTAAGTGAAGGCATCGAACGTGATTAGTTTCATCAAATATCACGTCATCTACCGCTTCGGCCTACCTCGCAGGATTATCCATGATAATGGTCCACAGTTTGCAAGCCATACATTCTATCGGTTTTGTGATAGGAATCGAATCCAGAACGTAGCCTCTACTGCCTACAATCCAGCGACTAACGGGCTAGCAGAAGCCTTCAATAAAATCATCATAAAGCTTCTCAAGAAGTTCGTGTCGTCAAATAAGTGCGATTGGAACGAGAAGCTCGGTGAATGTCTATGGTCCTATCGCACAACGGTATGGACTCCAACAGGCAGTACGCCATTCTCTCTGGTTTATGGAAGCGAAGCAGTTTTTCCCTCAGAAATCTAGATTCTTTCTCTTCGGGTAGCCCTAGCCAGCGAGTTGACTACCGAAGAAAGCTACCGTTTGTGACTCCAGGAGCTCGAAGCGCTAAACGAAAAATGCTTGTTAGCTCAATAGCGCATTGAGCTATACCAAGCACGCCTTTCCAGAGCCTTCAATAAAAAATTGAAGGAAATGATCTTCTAAGTCGGTGATCTAGTCTTAGCAGTGAGAAGACCGATGGTCATGACGCACAAAACAAAAAGAAAATTTCAGCCTAAATAGGAAGGTCCTTTCGTCATAGAATCGGTGTATTCTAACGGTGCGTACAGGCTAACCAAGCCCGATGGTGACTTGCTCATGATGCCTATCAATGGCAAGTTCCTGAAGAAATACTATGTGTAACCTCTTTTTGTTCACATATACTCAGTCATGTAAATGTACAGTACGATGTTTATATGATTCCAAAAAAAAATCTAACTATTATCCGTATTTCAATAGTCTTGAATACACCCTGGATAATAGGTCCTCTAAATATTTCCCCAGTGAAATCATTTCCGTTTTTGACTCTGTCCAAACTCGGTCTGACGAAAACAAGTCACATCCCCATTACCTCTGAATTGTTTTCTGATAATATTTCCCTAGTGAAATGATTATGTTTTGCCACGTTCACATAACCTCTGAGCAAAGCATTCATCAAGGATAATCACGTCCCTATTACCTCTGAATTATCCACTCCTACTTAATGTTATATATATATCTTTCCACGTCCATATTACCTCTGGTCAGATATAGAACATCCTCTGCTATTACGTCTATATTACCTCTACTAGCAGCTTCGTTCAACTTATTATCTATATTCGAATCATTCGAATATAAATAGATAATAGGTCCACATCAAAAATTCCCCAGCGGAATAACCTACCAGAGATATCCTTGCTACGTCCATATTACCTCTAGCATCGATATTTCATAAAACCACATTCATTTCTGAAAAGATTCTTTATTTTGTACTTAAACGTCTATCAAAAGACGAAAAAAGGGTACAAGAGCCCTGACGGCTAAAAAAAAGAGAGAAAGAAGTTACAAAATCTACGGGATACACAAGCGGTTAATGCTGTCCCTCAGAGCAACAATCTCAGCCTCAGATTTCTCAGCAGATCGACGCCGTGCCTCTTCTTGACGAGCGGCTTCATCTTCAAAGAGGATCAGACTCTGATGCTCCTCCCTACAACTTCTTCAGCTGTTCTTGCAAATGGGCAGAAGCTGTGGCAGTCATGGCAGCCTGGGACAAATAATCCTCCTGTTTAGATGTCGCCACCCTCAAGTCAGTTTTCAGCTGGGCAATCTCGTTCCTGATCTGTACAATGTGATTGTGCTTCTCAGTGATCTGCACAGCCAGCCTATTCTTCGAGGCAGCACGGGCCTCACTCGCAGCATTGAACTGGCCAACTGGTCAGCCAGCTCGCCGATCTCCTGGACAAGGGCATCATTCTTTGCCTGGAAGGTAGCCTTCTCCTTCGTAATAGCTGCCATCAAAGTGTCGTCCTCTGTACGGAATATTGACGTCGGACTCCGCTGCTTGATGTCTCGAAACCTGGCTACCTGACCCTCCAGGTCGTTCAGAACTTTCCTCAGAGTATTGGCCCGCTTCTCATGGTCGGCTATGCTCTCGAGGGTCGCTACCAAAAATTCGGCAATAGCCTTCACAGGGCCGAAGGTGACATTCTGATTCAAGACTCCAGGAAGTTTTACTTTTAATTCGTAGTAAAAAGCTCTGACAACTTCCTGGGCCACCTCTTCATCCTCGATGGAGGTCGTCGGAGAAGAGGCTTAGAAAGTTTCTTCCACTTGTGGAAGGAACTCCTGACAAGAAGCCGAACCTGACAGGGAAAACAATATACATCAGTAACCAAAAAAAGACGGAGGAAAATACGAAAAGGTTGTAATTTCGTACCTTCGGCTTGCTCAACTCCAACTTGAGCTACGCCGTCAACCTTGGTTTCAGGCAAACCAAGAGCAGGCCCGAACTGTTCAAGGGGAATAATGTCAAGGCCCCGAGCAGCATCGGGCCTAGTTTCTTCTACAAGCTCAGCCGGAACAGAAGCGGATTTAGCAACAGCCCCCTCAGCAGGCTGCTCAACCTCTCTTTCTGAAGCTAATACCGGCTTACTAACAGCTCCCTCCATAGCAGCAGATTTGAAGGAGCCGAGGACAACTTCTGTCCCTTTCCCAATGGCAGAGGCTATCTACATGGGGGGTTCTTTCCCCTTGTCTACAAGGGAATATATAGATGTGGTCAGCCTCACGAGGAGCATGCAAAATCAAAGTCTAAAGATCTCATCCGAAGAGAGGCACAAAGACAACGTACCCACAGGAGGATGAGCCGATTGGACTTGGTTCTCGTCCAGCTCTTTCATCGCAGTTCCTATTACAGACATATCTCCCACAGATATGTCATAGGAGAAACTGATCTTCTGACCATCATCAGGGTCTGGGCCATCACCCTGCTTACCTCGTCGTTCAGGTCTTACAGCCGAAGAAGACCCGCCCTCATCCAACAGTCGAGGACGAGCAAGGGACATTGCCGCCACCTCCACCTCCTCAGAGGAGGAGGCATCTACCTCAGCTACAAATTTGGGGTCTTATGCAAAGGACAAACGTAAATATGAGAAAGCTTCCAAAGGCTTGACCAGAATGGCTACAGAGTCTAGAAGAGGGTCTACCTCCCGAATGGCGACGGCCTGCAACATCATCTGCCGAGAAGACCTTCTGGGAGGAGGCGAGCCGGCACCCATGTCCGCAACCTTACTCCTCAGGGAAACAACCTCCTTCGCCCTTTTTGGTCGCGGTACCGGCTCAGTGGGAGCCTTCCTCTTGTAAGGAACGGTAGAAAGAGGTTCTTCAGTGTTCTCCCTCCGAGGCGCTGCAACGATAGGCTCTTCAACTACAACTATCTGTTGCAGTGCTACAACTGGTTCAATTGTGGGCGCGACGCCCTCTTTCTTGTCACTTCCTATTGCACATGCTCGTCCTATATCAGCAAGGGTAGGGGCAAGCTTGGTCCCCGATACAAAACTATGCTCACGGTCATACCCAGAAAGAAAGGTATTGGCCTGAATGTAGAACTTAGCAGCAGCAAAGAGCATATGAGTGTCGAGTTTATCTTCGGGTAGGGTAAAAACTACCCCTGTACATCCAGTATTGTAGTAGCCCCATGCACGTGCCCCATCGATCAGACTCCCTATCAACTGGAGATGAGGACTGGGATTACCCAAGAGAAGCTGTCTATAGCCAAATTGCTATGCAAAGCGACTTGGCAAGTAAGGTTCCAGGAAAACATGGTTCCTGTTCCTAAGCACCAGATGGGAAGGCCTAATAGACTGGAGCCAACGAAATGCTCCAAGTGGGAGGCTAGTAGTGAGTGCTCCCTCATCTACTAGAGTGTCTCCCGTACGACCACTATCAGATGGAGGTGATACCCTGAAGAATTCGTAATTCTGTAGAAAACTGAAAGCCCTCCTGCAAGCAGGAACCCCTGTAACGGTCCAATTCGTGTCCCTGAACCTCCGAATGAAGGCATCTTCTGCCAAAGAATCTGCCATCAGCTGGCATTCATCAACTTAGGACAATGCAGTATGAGCCACCCCATCAGATAGTGGAAGGGTAACTCAGTCCTAGCAAAGTCCTTCTTGCCTCCGGATGTTATCGCGTTCGCAATAAAATGACGCAAACCCCGTTGGATGGCACATACCATCGTAGGAAGTAGTGCAAGACGGTGTCCAAAAACCAGCTTTACAGCTGGAAGTATCATCCCCCGACTGATTCTCTCGACAGACCCTGAGCCGCCAGGGACTACGCAGTCGCAAAGCCATATCATCAGGAAAGTAGCGAGCACCGCCTTTTCTGATGTCCTGAATTCGGCTTGTCTGAAGTAATAATAGATCAGAGAATTTCCTTCAGGATCACCCTTATCTTCAGTATACTCAGCTCCATGAGCTGTCATCAGCTGATCTATCTCAGAGATTGTTAAAGGCTTAGGTGACGAGAAGGAGACTGAATCATTCCCCCTTCTCTGGTGAAAACATAGTTGGTCCAAGACCTCGTATGCGGGATGGACCCTTCGGTCTTACCCTTCTTCGTAGTCTGATGACAAATAAAAAAGTGACAAAGTAACTCTTTATACACATTCAGCATATTAGAGCTCTCCTTCTCCAAGTCCAAGATCTCCGTATTACTGGAGACATATTCTGTATATGGTTCCACCCCCCCAAGGAATTTTGGACATCGCTTGCATCTCATAGAGAGCCAAACCCATCTCCCCACCCGGAGTAAAAAAGGTGCATGTATGATGGTTGTACAGCTCTGCAAAGGAGACGAACATCGGCCAGTTAACCTTGATGCCGTACTGAGTAGCCCTGACGGCATAGAGAAGAGCGACAGCTTTCAAAGTAGCCTCATAAGTCGAGAGCACCCATCCAGTAAGGTCACTCCAAAATAAAACGGGACGTCTCCAGCCTTCCAGCCGCATCTTCTCCTCTGGATATGACTCTTTCTTCGACAACATCAAGTTGTAGAGAGTCTCAGCAACATAAGGATGAAGATCAGTCGGAACATCGTTCAACATAACACCCGATTGCAGCCCTCTCATGGAGTAGGATGTGGAACACTTGACATACTTAAAAGTGTTATTCTTCCGGTCACCAGAGTTGAACTGGATCCTGCCAGAAACAACCCCGGGCAGTTCAAGAGTCAGGTCCCATTTCATTTATCTCTGCACAACTAGATTAGCAAACACCGACAGAGGATATTGGCGGTTCATTGACGGTAGCCCTATTCTTTGGTTATTCTATATAGTTACCAAAGATTCTTTCAGACATATAGTCGCGTTGTCCTCAAATCCTACATTGTCACCAAATAGGAAGTACGGCTTCTTCTAACAGTACGACCCTCCGAGCTTCTCATCATTCATCATCTGCTTCAGAAAGGTTTTCTCCTGTTCAATAATGGCGATCGCCCGCTCCGTAGGCTGGTCATGACTGATCTTTGCTTGGACATCGCTGATCATGTTGGTTATAAGGCTCGTGCCAAGAATGTGGCAAGCGGAATCGAAAGGGATACCGCCCAGCTATGGGAAAAACATGTTTACTGCAAGGGACAAAAAGAAAGTCAGAATCAGGAAACTGCAGAAAAAGCTAAGTCCTGAAGACTCCTATGCGCCCAAAGGGATATGCGCCCAAAATAAGACATGTGGGCGCATAACTCTCAGACAGTACGCGGGTGCATAACATGCCACAGCTTACAGGGCTTATAATGTGGCAGCACTTGGGCACATAGCACACCACAGTGTTGGCGTATAACTTCTGTGGGCACATAGTACTACTCACAGATGTATATTGCCCTAGGCGCAAGCGCCCAGGCAGAAGAGAAGTTCGAGCGTCACAAATTAACGTTCGAGACTTTTTTTTTGAAGCATGCCCTCACCCAGAATCGGATCCTGGACTATCGAAGAAGCTGCCACAGGAGGAGTCACTCGGCGCAGCCCCCTTGTCCTTTGCGGATCTCTTGGCGACCTTGGGAGACATGATTCTCAAAGAAAGAAGACGAAGAGTTTTTCTAAAAAATTCAAAGAGAAAGGAATAATGAACTTTGTCTCTCCTCCAAGGGTCTATTTATAGACATGGGCTATACTATGCGCCCACCTTCTGTATGCGCCTATTTGTTGTATGTGCCCACTACAGCCTATGCGCCCACGTGAAGGATCAGCTCTCTGCATACTATACAACTGTCCCTTGCTGACATGGACGATGTATGAAGGATGGACCAATTCAAATTCTATTTCGATGAATCTATCAATTCGAATTTTGAGGAAAATTTGAATAGTCGTATCTCCTCGACAGGCTGGCCAAATACTATGTGCCCAAGGAGAGAGAGCCGTGCTATGCGCCCATTGTCTCACGAGAAGACGATCCATGCTTCTTTCAAAGTATTTTGAACTTGTTCAAGTATCGAAAACTTTGAAGGGGTTCTTGTAGAAGCAAGAAAAAAATTTCAGCAAATTGTACCACCCGGAGGTTTGTTACTTGACGCAGCCCAGTATTTGGATACTTCCAAGAAAGGCTGTTGGAGTCATAGAGAGTTCATGATGAGGCCATGAGGGAGCAAATCCAGAGGTTGCTACGTCTGCAGGATTTGTGCTTCCAGGAGGAGAGCCTAGCTCCAAGAGGGCGAGGAGCAGTACCCAGTCCTACCCAGAGTTTAGGAGTACCCATATATCCAGCCTATATCATCATATCCAGCCCAGTCTCCTGTACAGCAGAGGCCAGCTGAGCCATAGCCTATCTGTGCCTACTGTAAGAAGTCTGGACACAAGTGGAACTTCTGTAGAAAGAGACTGGGATTGTGCCTATTCTGTGGGTCAGCTGCACACTGGGTGCAGCACTGTCTTGATATACCTGCCCCAACCAGGGCCCTGCTTCCAGGAGGGAGTTCTAGTTCTCAGACCTGCATGGGCCACCACGTTGTCTTGAGACTAGTAGTTAGACTTTATTTCTGTCTTTGAGTTTTGGGTTGTATATATTCTTTCATATTCAGTAGCTGAGACCTTGTACTCTGGATAACTGCTGAGATGTTATCTTAGACTGTCTGATCATCTGTATTTTTCTTGAGTTCTTTATCATATCGTGCTTCTTCTTCCTTAGTTGTGACTGAGTTTATTTTCTGCTATGTCACCCCCATTCGGGGAGTATAAAATGCTTAGCTTATATTGTTAGATGTTGTGACCTACGACAGCGTTCTGCCGTCGACACTGCAGCATAGGCTGGGCATTGTTACATTCTCGTACCTTCATAGTGGGTGCGGGTCGTGACACAAATGAAGCCCCATGCGCCCAAGTCGGTGAAGCCCCATGCGCCCAGTCAGTGGAACTCCATGTGCCCATCCAACAAAGCTTCATGCGCCCAGTCAGTACAACTCCATGCGCCCAAGTCAAGTGTAGCTCCATGCGCCCAGTCTGT
Source organism: Iris pallida (assembly GCA_029216955.1). Taxonomy (NCBI): domain Eukaryota; kingdom Viridiplantae; phylum Streptophyta; class Magnoliopsida; order Asparagales; family Iridaceae; genus Iris; species Iris pallida. Next base: position 16,273 of record JANAVB010036116.1, read on the forward strand.
GAAGCTTCATGCGTCCAAGACTAGCTCCCCCGAAAGGAGGGCACATAGCCTGAGACATGGCTATGCGCCCAAGCCTAACTCAGTCAAAGCCATGATCAACACGTGCACCGAAGCACACGGCCACGTCAGTCTCCACGAGCAGTTGTGCACCGAAGCATGCGGTCACGTCAACCCTACGACCAATCTACGATCTCGCAGCATGTATGCACCTACATCCTATGCGCCCAAAGCAGGACTATGCGCCCACATAAAAACCAGCATGTTTCCTAATGTGGGCGCATAACACCATTCTAGCTCAAGAACGACTATAAAAGGGGGACCTCATCCCTCTTCGAAGGACAGAACGAAGAGCATTTTCAAGAGCCAAATTACTGTACTTTTGCCAGTGAGCCGAGAGTTAGCAATTTTCTTAGGTTTCTTCCACTTTTGTAATCAGAGTGTCAACGGAGTAAAGGGGCAACTGCCGCTCGATCTCCATCGTCCCATTCCCCAGAATTCTTTTTTGTACTCGGGGATCCTCAGCGCAGGATCTCTCAAGCGTACTCGATTAGTGGTGCCTTGCGCCAATAAAAGAAAATACAATATTTTCTTTTTTTTTGTGTGTGTCCACAATAACATGGAAACATTCATGCTGAAGAGTCTGAGATAAGTCTATAATCATGTTTGTGGATGTATCCTCAAGTCCTATTCCTCAATCTATTGCAGGCTTGTAGTATAGATATCACCACAATATCGCACAATTCATGAAGACTCCACCTGTACTTATGACTTCTAATGTTTGTGCCCTTCCTAATATGATAGTAAGGGAAAGATATATCCATTATGAAGATTTGTCTTGCTAGCATGAATAAATAAGGATTATGGTAGAACATAATCAAACTGGATTCAAATCAAGAAGTCAAGTGAGAGTTCAAAACGAAGTCAAGGAAGGTATCAAGCATATGGATGTGATCCTATGGGTCTTTCTTATTCTATTTGCAG
>JANAVB010036117.1:0-21429 GCA_029216955.1 Iris pallida
ATTATTACTCTAGGAGAGAGTTACATGTAATACATGGTTTAAACATGCAAGATTTCTAACATTAATTAAACTGCGCATTAACAACACGTACTTGCCTTGATTATAACTGGATTTGAGATTTGTTCCGGGATGATGCTAGTACAGTCCTCGAAATCTACAATTGAGAATTTCTGACTTAGATTTCCAAAATTTCCATGCTAGATGTGCTAGTTACAATCTCTAAGTTTTGCCTTAGTAAATTTTAATCTTTTGATTACGCTAACACAAACAAAACGTTTATTTATTAATGCGTTGCAATTAAGAAACGTAAATTTACATTTAATTTCGAGAAAATTGTTTTATCGGTTTATTTGGAAAACGTGGTATTTTATAAATATAAAATAAAACTAAGATTTTCCTTTTTAATGAGAAATACATGAATTTCTATTTAAATTTATAACTTAATTTTCTAAGTGACAAAACAATTATTATTATATTCATTTGAAAAATACAATAAATATTTACTATTTTATACTACGTTCCCATACCAAAATCATCAGAAAAGAAAAGAAACATAAATAAAACCTAGGCTATTACAATTCCACAACCAGAATAGGCTTATGCCCTTACATTCCCAAGAATTAAAATAATAGAAAATTCGTTAGTCCTGTAAACTGCCTACAAAATTAAATATAAATAATATCTAAATTTCTAACTAAAATATAAAATATTATTGAGTTCAGAACTGGTCCAATCGTATTTTTTATAGCTAATGCCTTAACGTCCGGACGAAACCGTTTCGTTTGCATTTAGCAGGGCCCATGGACCAATTACGGTCGTCGCCCAAAATTCTAAAAATACAATCTTTCCCGAAAACCAATTTTAAAATAATAATTAGATTTTTATAGAAAATCCGGCAGCACTTCCTCTATTTTCGGTTAAACCAAAAACTGGGAAAGTGCGCCATGACTCCCTGCAAATAATCCCAACCCAAAGGAAACCATGAATTAATTTTTTTTAACCAATAAAACATTTCACAGAATCGTTTCCGAAATTATTCGGAAGATCCGAAATGTATTCGAAAATCCCGAAACCATCCCGAAAAACCTCACAGAATCCAACAGAAACTTTTCTGAAAGTTTCTTGGAAAAATTTAAACCAACCAACAAAACTAAGAGAACTGCGGATCCTAATTCCAAAGCCAGTAATTACAAAACCGAACCCACAGAACTCTTTCCGAAGAGTTTTCGGAAAAACCGAAGCCAACAAATCATTCACAGAACCAAAACATCACAGAACATATCACTAAATGATTCCGAAATTTCTGAAACAAAAACGTAGCCGAAAACCAAATTCGAAGAAATTCGTGGACCAAAATATCATCATAGACTAAGACAGGGGACGAACTACTGTGTTTAACAGAGGTTACCCAAGTTGACGGAATCCGAAGTGATGCCTCGGACTCGGAACTATTCAGCGCTCGTGGACACAAAGAAATCCACGAAAACGGAACCGAACACGAGATCGGACAACGTCGAAGAGCACACGCTGGACGTTGGCCGGGCACAGAGGTGCCGATGGGAACAGCGGCGGCACAGAGGCGGGGCGCGGCCGGGAAGGTGTGGGCGTGTGGAAACACGCTCGACGCGGGCGGCCGAAACTGGCCGGAGGGCGCCGCGGGTTGGGGGAAGTCGGTCGTCGGGGACCTAGGGCACAGACGCAAGGGTCTTTGGCGTGGGTCGGGAGGAAACTACGGCTAGGGCTCGGGGTTAGGGCACAAAATTTGGGGAAAATTGATGAAATATGTGATGGGAAGATGGAGAAGGGTGGAGAAGGTTTAAATAGGAGTAGAACTGGGGGTTTCGAGAAACCGAAGGGGTGGTCGGTTTTGGAAGGGAAGGGATGGGTCATCGCCGATCGGCCGTTGGGGAAGATGGGAAGTTCTCTCCAGAACGAGAGAGAAAGGAAAATAAATGGACTTAAGAAATATATGGCTTAAGGCTAAAATAGAAATGGACTTAAGTTTTGATCTTGATGGGTTGGATTTAGGGCTTAGTTTTAACAGTAAGGAAACTTAACATATATATTATTTAAAAATATCTTCTTTTTTTTCATAGTAATAATTTATAAAAAGATCCAAAATGGGTTCGGTTCTTAGACGAGTCAGAGACAAAAATCAAACTCCAGAAAATAATACTTTATTTTCTCAAAATATTTTTTTCCCTAATGAAATATGATTTAACCTAACTAGAATAAATTTTAATCATAATATTTAATTAATTAAAAATATACAATTTTTGACAAAATTCCAGGATTCAATTAATTAACTAATTCAAATAATTAACTAAAATTACGGGTTTCACACTTTCAGATATCTCAAGATCTGAAATACTGCTTCCATATGACCCTTTCTTGGATCATGCATGTAGCGACTCACTACACTTACCGTAAATGAGATATCAGGGCGAGTGTGCCCCAGATAAATCAATCTTCTACAAGTCGTTGATATCTTTCACGATCAACTGGCTCTCCTGCTTCTGCTCCCAACTTGCACTTCTGTCAATTGGAGTGACTGCTGCTTTGCATCCCAGCATCCCTGTCTCCTTCAGCAGATCTAGTGTGTTTTCTCTGTGAGAGAACAATTCCTTGTTCGCCTTCACACACCTCGATACCTAGAAAGTACCTCATCGCTCCTAAATCCTTCACTTCAAACTCCTTCGCGAGTTTTGACTTCAGCTTAGTGATCTCGACTTCATCATCACCTGTGATCACTATATCATCCACATATACAGCAAGTATAGTGATGTGGCCTCTTGCATGCTGGAGGAAGACCATATGATCTGTATTTGTTTGACGGTATCCCATGCCTGTAACAGCCTTTCTGAATCTGTCAAACCAGGCTCGAGGAGATTGCTTGAGCCCGTATAGCGACTTCTTCAGTTTACACATTTTCTTGCGACGTCCCTCCGTTTGATTCCGTCGCGTAGCACCCTGGCGGGAGCTCCATGTATACTTCTTCTTGCAGGTCCCCATGAAGAAAGGCATTCTTCACATCCAGCTGGTACAGCTTCCACCCATAGTTCGCTGCAATGGAGACCAGAGTTCTCACGGTGCTCATTTTTGCTACTGGGACAAACGTCTCATTATAGTCTATTCCATATGACTGTGTGAATTCTTTTGCAACCAACCTCGCCTTGTATCGCTCTACTTTTCCTTCTGGCGTCTCTTTCACTGTGTACACCCATTTGCATCCCACAGCTTTCTTCCCTTTGGGTAATGGAACTAGCTCCCATGTCTTATTTTTCTCCAGTGCCCCAAGTTCTTCCATCATTGCAGCTTTCCACCTTGGATCTTTCTTTGCTTCCTGCCAACACTTGGGCAACGAAGTAGAGTCTAACGATGCAATGAAGGCTCGATAATTCGAAGAAATGTTAGAATAAGACAAGAAGTTGGCAATGTCATGTTCGTAATCATCAAAACGAGCAGGAGCCTTACCCGCATTGATGCGAGAAGATCTCCTTAAGGGAGCAATAGGTGGTGGAGAGATCATACCATCCGAGTCGGAGAGATCCGCATCAGAATCCGAGTGATTCAGTGCGGGGGCAACATCTTCAGGAGTTGGAGCAGGAGTAGACGAGGGACTTGGTACAGTAGGCACAGGGCACGACATAGGCACAGTACTGGACTTCTGTTGTCTCCTTCTGTAGACTTGGAGCTCATTTTCCCTTGTCTGCTGCTCCCCCTGCGTGACATATGTATCGTCTTCTTCATTCTCTGTATCTGAGTCACTATGCTCTCCCCCTTTCGTCCAGTTTTCTACAACCGGACACGGAACCGATCCGACGACCACATTTAGGTTTATTATCTCCCCCTCACATCGAACACCATCTGTGTTTGGTGTGTCACCAAATGCTGAACCTTCATCCGAATCATAGTATGGTTCGAGTTCTCTGAATGTAACGTCCATGCTGACAAACATCTTCCGCTCGACTGGACTCCAACAGGCATATCCCTTCTGAGTCATCGTGTAACCGACAAAGACACATTTAACTGTCCTAGGATCCAGTGTGCCAACGCCTGGCCTATTATCTTGGACAAAGCACACACATCCAAAAACTTTCGGTGGAACAGTGTATGTAGTTGCCCCAGTAAGCATCTCCAACGGTGTCTTCCAGTCCAATACTTGAGATGGCATTCTGTTGATGAGATAAGAGGCCGTCAATATAGCCTGCCCCCATAAGTGTTTCGGGACATTCATAGCCAGCATCATCGTCCGTGCGACTTCTAGCAGGTGTCTGTTCTTTCGTTCAGCCACACCATTTTGTGCCGGAGTATAAGCACATGAAGTTTGATGTAGTATTCCATGAGTGGAAAAATACTCAGCAACCCGCTTATTAGTATACTCCGTCCCATTGTCAGACCGGAAACACTTAATTTTAGCACTATATTGTGTTTCCACCCGTCGATGAAAGTTCCGAAAGGCCTCAAGGACGTCACTTTTATTCTTCCTAAGGTAGACCCATGTCACGCGGGTATAATAGTCAATAAAGGTGACGAACCATCGAAAGCCGTTAATTCCGGTTGTAGGACAAGGGCCCCATACGTCCGAATGTATCATGTCAAAAGCAGCTGAACTCCTATTCCCCGAGCTCACATACGAGCTTCTGGTATGTTTTTCCAACTCACAAGCATCACAAAATAACTTCTCTTTATCAGCCCTTTGATATAAGGACGGATACATTCGACAAATAACTTGAAAAGAGGAATGACCGACACGCTGGTGGTGGAGTAGCAAGTCGGCTTCAACACTGCGAAAGGAAGATTCTGGTGGTGCGGCTGCGACCAAGGATGCCAATGCGTTGTCCAGTCCAGTCCTGTCTAAATACCACAGCCCCTTATGCCATGTGCCAGTCCCAAGTCGTCGTCCTGTCCCCTTCTTCTGAAAAGTCACCGTAGGAATGTCAAAGGAAATAGTACAGTTAAGATCAAGTATAATGGCACTAATGGATAGAAGATTGACAGGAAAAGATGGAGCATATAAGACATTGGTTAGAGTGATGGAAGGGGTGCATGCGATAGTGCCTTTATCTACTACAGGGCTGGATGTACCATCAGCGGTCTGAATACTCTCCGGCAATGGCAGACGAGTATAGTCCTGAAATGCACTACGTGATCCCGTGACATGGCGAGATGCCCTAGAGTCCATTATCCATCCTGGCTGATGGACTGATGCAAGAGCACGGGCAGGATTACCGGTGCTGGTTTGGGCAAAGAAACTCCTGAGATCCCCCGAGGTAGAAGACGTCCCAGGACTGTCGGCCGAACCCAGCTTTGTGCCTCACAACTTCTCAAAAAACTCCCGCTCAAGCGGGGTTATTTCAGCCAGTTGATTCTCTTCCCCTTCCTCCACCAGATTCGCTTTGTGTCCTCTCCGTCTACCAGCATATCCTCCTCTACTACCACGTCGGCCTCCACGACCCCGTCCTCGATCAGTAGACTGATTTCGCAAGGGTTTTGGACAAAATTGGATGTAATGTCCGGAGTCACCACAATTGTGGCAAATACCACCAACAGATGGAGGTTGATCGAAGGCAGCAAGGGCAGGACTTTTCAACCTCGGCTCGCTCCCCCTGGTAGGATCCCTTGTTGGGCATCAACTTCAGTCGAGCTTCTTCCTGTGTCATGACGGCTATAGCATCCTCCAAGGTCGGAAGCGTGGGTTGGGATAGGAGGATATTCCGTCTCTGCTCAAACACAGGGTGTAGGCCCTTCAGGAATTTCATCATACGCTGCCGCGAAATATAAGCCAGGAACGTCTGAAAGTACTTAGCGAACGCCGGTTCGACTTGTGCATCTTCCATCCCAAGAGGATCATAATGATCCAGATCAGACCAGTACTTCTTCAACAGGGCTGCGTACTCAGAGATGGTACGTTCGTCTTGGGTCACCCTATCGATTTTATCTTGTAGTTGAAAGACCCGCATAGGGTTGCCCGAGCTGAAGTACATATCTTTTAGAGTCCGCCATATATCCGCAGCAGCCTCCATTGCCTCGACATTGCCCGACACCTGGTCGGTTAATGAGGCAGTCAACCACCCAGCTACTACGTTGTTGACAATCTCCCAAACAACAAACTCCTTTGCGGAGTGATCGGCTGGCGCCTTGGCTTGGCCAGTGACATAGCCAACCAAGCTACGTCCCTTCAGCGTCCGCATCGCCTGTCGCGACCACTTCAAGTAGTTGGACGTTCCTTCCAACTTCGTTTCCAGCTTCCCCATTTTGTAAGGTGACGGATCCACATCAGTATGGATCACACGTGGGGTTGCCTCGGTTAATCTCTTTGATAAGATATCATCAACCAAGGCCTTCATCTCTTCGGCCGTCAGTTTGCCACTGAGCGAATCCATGGCGTCTTCAACTGTGAACCCTATTCGTCGTCTTCTTCGTCGTCGTCGGAGTCTGCAACTGACCCCAACATCGTCGTCTTCGTCGTCTTCGCCGTCTACGTCGTCTTCTTCAACGCCAGAGACTTTACTAATGCGCTACTAACTTGGCCAGCACCGACGCGCGCATGTAAAGTGAACACGTCAGGACACCAAAGAAGACATGATCAGTCTCTGTATAGATCCCGATGTGAAGAAGGAATAACAAATAAAGTATTTGTTAGTTCCAAACGGCGTAAGCGAGAAACAGTTATTGTGCAAATAAAGTATTTGACAGCCGTCTCTATTCGAAATACGCCAGTTTTTTTTTTAAAAAAAAGAGGCGGCTAGGGTTAGGGTGTGGATGGGGCTGCTAGGGCTAGGGTTAGGGTTTCCATGTCAAGAGAGGGAGAGGGAGGAGGGGGGCGGGGTGGAGGGGAGGGCTGCTGGCGGTTGGGGGGGACGGCTTTGGGGGGGGCGGCCTGGGAGGGGGTGGGGGGTGGCCTGGGGGTGGAGGGGGGACGGCTTGGGGGGGCGGCCTGGGAGTGGGGGGGGACGGCTTGGGGGGGGGGGTCGGCCGGAGAGGGGCTAGGAGTGGGGGGAGGTTAAAAAAAAAAATTTTGTGGAGAGAGAGAGAGAGAGAGAGAGTTATGGCTCTGATACCATGTAGAAAATAATGGATTAATAATTTTATTGATGGACTACTTCACTACTTATAGGGAGTCTAGCTCCTCTACAAAAAACATATTCCGATGTGGGACTAAAAGTCCCTTATTGATTCTCAACAAATATAATCATATTTTCTCCCTAAAAAATTAAAAGACGAGGGATATACTAAATGTAAGATTTTGTGTGGCTTCTTTGGTCAGAAAGGAATAACCTGATTTGTGAACATAAAATTTTGTCTATGAATAATATTATACATAATATTTTTGCTTTATGTAAATTTTTGTCAGGTTTACTATCAGGAAGAAAGAAAGCAAAGTTGCTATCAGGGATAGAGGATGTTGCAAGTTGAAGTGAAGTGCTCATTGTCTCAAAGGAAGGATAAGTGATGGTTGTTGGAGTGGATGGGGTTTCCAACCTATGTGGAGAAGATTCCGGAGTGCGACGAGCGCCGTTCGTATATCGAAGAAGCTCGAGGAGGAGGCGGAGTTTGCTGCTGGAGCTGCTGGGAGCAGGGGGCCGAGTTCGGGCCGAACTCTGCCCCAGGCAGAGTTCTGGCCGAACTCTGCCTCCCCATTCCAGCATTGTGCTGGATGGTGCTGGATGCCCGACACAGAGTTCTGGCCGAACTCTGTGTCGTCGGGGCTGAAGCGGGTTTTCGGGTGATTTTTCACCGTTGGATCATATCTGATGGTCCAGGTTTGTTGCGGCATTAGGGAGTTAAGTTGGGATTTTCAAACCCTAATCATAGTAACACAATTGTAGAACACACAAGAAAAAGAGAGAGGAAGGAGGCAAGAGTGCCATTACAACTTTGGGAGAGAAGACGGAGGATTGAAGGTCGTTTTCGAAGGAGATCGCGTTCGGGTAATCTCTATTCGTCGTTCTCGCTCTTCGTAGCCTTGTAATCATTGTTCTTGCTTCTAAGTGTTGTGGGGATCCAATTTGGATCGGGAGGAGTTTGTAGAGGGTGTAATTCTTCTATTCTATTAGTGGAGACTTCTCAGGGTTGGACTCTGATCGTCCCGTAGTTTTTTTTGCAAGGGTTTTCCACGTCAAAATTCTCTGTGTTTGCGTGGATTGCTTTGTGTGGTTGTTTTTGGGTTCGTGCGTTGTATTGCTCGGTCCTCTCGCAAGTACTCTCTAGTTTGGGAAAAGGTTTCCGCGCTTCTTTCCCAACAGAGTGGTATCAGAGCCAGGTTCTAGAATTCAGAAGGAGTGTCAGTAGTTGACAGAGAAACCAGAGAGGAGAGATGGACGTGAAGCCGGTGCGCATGGTGAATCTTAATGGCACAAAATATCATTATTGGCGGAGCAAGATGAAGGATTTGATGTTTGTCAAGAAGCTGCATCTACCCGTGTTTGCATTCGAGAAGTCCAGTGATAAATTCGAGGAGGACTGGACATTCGAGCATATACAAGTGTGTGGGTACATACGGCAGTTTGTGGACGAGAATGTGTACAACCACGTTGCCAATATTGAGCACGCGAAGACGTTGTTGGATAAGCTGGAATCCTTGTATGCAAAGAAGACCGGGGTAAACAAATTGTTTCTGATCTGAACGATGATGGATCTGCGATACAAGGATGGGGCGTCTATTTCGGACCACTTGAGTGTGTTCCAGGGAGTGGTTGGCCAGCTATCTTCTATGGAAGTCAAGTTCGACGACGAAGTTCATGGACTGTGGCTGATGTGTACTTTGCCAGACTCGTGGGAGACCGTACGAGTATCTATGATCGCTTCTGCTCCAGAGGGCGTGGTCAGTCTGGAGTTTGCCAAGAGCGGGGTGTTGAATGAAGAGATACGAAGACGTTCTCAGGGCACTTCATCCACATCCTACCACTCAGAGGTACTTGTTTCAGAGAGCCACGGAAGGGACAAAAGCAGGGGTCCAGGTGGTGGCAGAGACAAGAGCAGAGGGAAGCCCAAGAGTCATTACGAGGACTCAGAGTGTTAGCATTGTGGTAAGAAGGTTCATATCAAACGGAACTGTTTGGCTTGGAAGATAGAGAAGAAGGGCGACAAGGGGAAGCAAGAAAAGAACACTACAGGGGCGGCCTCGATGCATGGAGGCGATGTGATCGTCGTAGGTGATGAGGTCATTACAAACCTCGCCTGCGATGACAATTCTTGGCTGGTGGACTCATGGGCTTCAGCACATGTATCTCACAACAGGGCACTATTTGCCACTTACACGACAGGCGACTGTGGAGTGTTGAAGATGGGCAACGGAGATGTGTCGAAGGTGGTTGCCGTTGGAGATGTGCATTTGAGAACGAAGACGGATGCAGTTCTTGTTCTCAAGGATGTTCGTCATGTCCCTGATATCCATTTCAACCTGGTGTCGGTTGGAAGGTTGGATGACGAGGGATTCTTCAGTCTCTTCGGGAACAGTCAGTGGAAGCTTTCCAGAGTTTCGATGGTGATTGCCAGTGGAAGCAAGAAGTCCGGTCTCTACTATATGGAGGGGAGCGCACAGGGAGCACAGGAGGTGAACGCAGTCAGTGATGCGTCTACCGAGTTGTGGCACAGGCGGCTCGGCCATATCAGCGAGAAGGGGATGGGCTATTTGGTGAACAGGAAGGTGATTCCGGGGCTCAAGTCTACAAAGTTGGAGAAGTGCACGCACTACTTAGCTGAGAAGCAAAACAGGGTGTCTTTCCAAAGTCACCCAAGTTCAAGGAAGCCGGAGTTGCTCGAGTTGATTCACTCGAATGTCTGCTGCACGAAAGAATGAAAAAGCTGGAATAACTCAGAAAGTGAGTGGCGCCTAGCCGTTGAGAGCGTCTGTTGTCTTTTGAAAATAACTGTACGATCTTGGACTGGCCCCCTTCGTATGACCTAGAATGAAAAAGAGGTCCGTGCTACTATAAGGCCTCTAAACTCCTCCCTCAGGACACTGTTGCGTTGCCATGGGGACGGGGCTCTCCTATGAAGGTAAAATCTATTGGTGGTGCTTCTTACTTTGTAACCTTTATTGATGATTGTTCCAGGAATTTTTGGGTCTATGCCTTAAAGACCAAGGATCAGGTGCTGCCTACTTTCAAAGAGTTTTAGGCCTCTGTTGAAAGAGAGACGGGCAAGAGGTTATTATTTGTTCGGTCCGACAACGACGACGAATATATTGGTCCCTTTGATGCTTATTGCAGAGAGCAAGGGATACGACACCAGAAGACTCCGCCCAAGACATCTCAGCTCAATGGTGTAGCGGAGCGCATGAACAGGACACTGATGGAGAGGGTACGATGTTTGCTGTCAGAAGCAAACTTGTCGGGCAGTTACTGGGGTGAGGCTCTTCTCACAGCTGCTTATGTTATTAATTTGTCTCCTAGTGCTCCTTTGCAGGGTGATGTGCCTGACAAAGTATGGTACGGCAAAGTGCCGTCATACAATCACCTGCGAGTGTTTGGCTGTAAGGCCTTCGTGCATGTACCGAAGGACGAGAGGACCAAACTTGAGCCGAAGACGAGGCGATACGTCTTTGTCGGCTACGGTCGGGATGAGTTTGGCTACAGACTCTACGACCCAGTGGAAGAAAAGCTCTACAGAAGCAGGAACGTGGTGTTCATCGAGGATCAGACCATGACCAACACTCAGGATTCCGAGACGCCTTCTGAGGCTGAGGAATTTCCTGAGTTAGAGTCATTTTGCTTAGCGCAGTTTCCAGAAGACATCGCAGAGGATCCAGTTATGGGGGAGCCGATACATGGAGTTGCTCCCAACCTTGATCATCAGCCTACTGATGGTGGTCAGGGCGTTCTTCAGGAGGATGAGCATGTCGGAGAGGTAGTTCCTGAGGAAGAGGAGGCTGTCGGTATACAGCCAGCACCAGTGGTTCCTTTGAGGAGGAGTGACAGGGATCGTCGACCATCTACGAGATACTCACCGGATGAGTATGTGCTATTGACAGACAGGGGAGAGCCCGAAAGTTTTGCAGAGGCTATGGAAGACGAACACAGGCATGAGTGGATGGAGGCTATGTAGGAGGAGATGAGTTCCTTGCACACCAATTCCACTTATGATCTGGTACGGTTTTCAAAGGGCAAAAAGGCTTTGAAGAATCGATGGGTGTTCAGAGTGAAGTAGATGGATGATGCTACTCGCCCTCGATACAAAGCAAGACTAGTAGTTAAAGGCTACGGTCAGCGAAAAGGCACGGATTATGATGAGATCTTTTCGCCAGTCGTCAAGCATTCGTCCATTCGGGTTGTGCTAGGATTAGCAGCCAGTCTCGACTTGGAGGTCGAGCAGATGGATGTGAAGACGATATTCCTCTACGGTAATCTTGAGGAGGAGTTGTACATAGAGCAGCCAGAGGGATTCTGTGAGAAGGGCAAGTCACATTTGGTCTGCCGGTTGAGGAAGAGCTTGTATGGTCTGAAGCAGGCTCCGAGGCAGTGGTACAGGAAGTTCAAGTTGTTTATGGGGGAGCATGGTTATGCAAGGACGACGTCGGATCACTGTGTATTTGTGAGGTATTTTGCCGATGATGATTTTATCATTTTATTGCTCTATGTAGATGATATGCTATTAGTGGATCGGAATGCCACTAGGATAGCGGAGCTGAAGCATCAACTGGGCGCGGCCTTCTCTATGAAGGATTTGGGCGCAGCAAAGACTATTCTTGGGATGGAGATCAGCCAAGAGAGAGAGAGTCCAAGCTGCTATACTTGTCCCAAAAGAAGTACATTCACCGAGTACTTCAGCGTTTCGGAATGGACGGATCGAAGAAAGTGAGTTCCCCCCTTGCGGCTCACTTTAAGCTCACTGAGGAGCAGTGTCCATCTACCGAGGACGAAAAGGAAGATATGGAGCGGGTTCCATATGCCTCAGCTGTGGGAAGCCTTATGTATGCCATGGTGTGTACGAAACCAGATATTGCTCATGCAGTTGGTACGGTTAGCAGGTATCTTTCAAATCCTGGAAGGGTACATTAGAGTGCGGTCAAGTGGATTCTACGATATCTTCAGGGCACTGCTGGTTGGAGACATTCCTTTGGTGGTGACGAGCCGAAGCTGGTTGGGTATACCGACGCTGATATGGCTGGAGATGTAGACACGAGGCGATCGACCTACGTGATGATGTTTGCGGGAGGAGCGGTGTCGTGGCAGTCGCGATTGTAGAAGTGTGTTGCCTTGTCGATGACAGAGACAGAGTACATTGCGGCGACGGAGGCTTACAAGGAGTTGCTGTGGATGAAGAAGCTGCTGCAGGAAATGGGACTGAAGCAAGAGCAGTATACTTTGCTTTGCGACAGTCAGAGTGCTATTCACCTTGTGAAGAATCAGACGTTTTATAGCCGGTCCAAACACATCGAGACTCGATATCTTTGGATACGGGATGTGGTTGAGAAGAAGAACGCGGAGCTTGAGAAGGTTCATACAGATGACAACGGAGCTGATATGTTCACGAAGATTCTACCAAGAAAAAAATTTGAGTACTGCAGGCAGATCGTCGGGATGACGACATCCTCCCCATAGTTGTGAAGGGGGAGATTTATTGGAGTGGGTGGGATTTCCAACCTATGTGGAGAAGACCCCGGAGTGCGACGAGCGCCGTTCGTATGTCGAAGAAGCTCGAGGAGGAGGCGGAGTTTGCTGCTGGAGCTGCTGGGAGCAGGGGGGCCGAGTTCGGGCCGAACTCTGCCCCAGGCAGAGTTCTGGCCGAACTCTGCCTCTCCATTCCAGCATTGTGCTGGATGGTGCTGGATGTCCGACACAGAGTTCTGGCTGAACTCTGTGTCGTCGGGGCTGAAGCGGGTTTTCGGGTGATTTTTCATCGTTGGATCATATTTGATGGTCCAGGTTTGTTACGGGATTAGGAAGTTAAGTTGGGATTTCCAAACCCTAATCATAGTAACACAATTGTAGAACACACAAGAAAAAGAGAGAGGAAGGAGGCAAGAGTGCCATTGCAAGTTTGGGAGAGAAGACGGAGGATTGAAGGTCATTTTCGAAGGAGATCGCGTTCGGGTAATCTCTACTCGTCGTTCTCGCTCTTCGTACCCTTGTAATCATTGTTCTTGCTTCTAAGTGTTGTGCGGATCCGATTTGGATCGGGAGGAGTTTGTAGAGGGTGTAATTCTTCTATTCCATTAGTGGAGACTTCTCAGGGTTGGACTCCGATCGTCCCGTGGTTTTTTCCCGCAAGGGTTTTCCGCGTCAAAAATTCTCTGTGTCTGCGTGGATTGCTTTGTGTGGTTGTTTTTGGGTTCGTGCGTTGTATTGCTCGGTCCTCTCGCAGGTACTCTCTAGTTTGGGGAAAGGTTTCCGCGCTTCTTTCCCAACAATGGTTACATAGCATGCTATTTGAAGTCTGGCCTAGCTTGTTTTGTTTTGAGTTCTAGTTTTTTTTGGGTTTGTAGTAAGCAATAATACTCTTTAGAGTTGAGTTGTGAGACTTTTTTAGGCTACATTGTGAGACGTAGTGATGTTTATGTATTATAGCATGTAGACTGCAGAGGTTATGGTAATATTAATACAATTAAGCAGGTTGAACACCTCATTCAGATTGACTTCCTTGATTTTTTTTTCACCCTTTCGTCTCAAATAAAATGATGTTTTGAGTTCTAGTTTTTTTTTTCACCCTTACGTTGTGGATACCTTTGCCTTGAGTTCGGCAGCTTGACTCAGAATTTACTGTTTTAATAACAGTCGTAGACAACATTTTCATTCTTCGAAAGAAATTAATATACAGGAATGTAACTATAACTAAGACTATTGTTAGATCTGCATTCTTTCTCCAAGCTCAATTAATGGCCATTGTTAGTCACTAGAAACAAATAACAATTACCATTTCTGCTGTCTATACTCTATTTGCCACTTAACTAAATACATAGCGGGCACCTGTTTTATTTGACACTAAACTAAAACATTAGCCTGCACTTGTTTCTATCAGTTGTGCAACTGAGAAAATATGTATAGTTTTGCAACAGTATCTAAATTTTGTTGCTGGTAATACTTACTGTGGCTAAATTCCTCTTCGAATTGATTTTTTTTCCTTCTGAAAAACATCTTCAAATTGAGTTTGATATTATATAGGTTAAGGTTATTATGCATTATATATTTCACGATTTCTCTTCTCTTAATAAAAATAAAAATAAAAATCTCAGCATAAAACTAATGCCCAAAGCTGAACCAAGTCTTCGGATCAGATATATTCTCAATCCATCAATTCTGAGTATATGTTGTTATTATTATAAATTCTCAAACTCTGTATTTAGATTCTGAAATTAAAATATAAATAAAATAAATAAATGATACTGAGGCTTGAACTTGGTTCAATGTCCTTAAGACAATATTCGTCCCGCACTGGTGCTTATGGTTTAATGACGATTAGTCTCCCAGGATGTAACGGTTCTTTCCTTCGGTAGCAGCACTTCACACCGTAGGAACTCGTCGAAGCAACGTTGGTTGTCTCTCTCTCTTAGACTAACTAATGCAATATGGATGAATTGAATGAATACTTGAATGCTCCAAACACAAGTGTATTCATAGAAATAAAGAGACACGATGGAAAGGGCACACATTTCCAATAAATAGATTCGTACACATTTTCCAATGAAAAGATTCGTACACCTTTTCATAGATTTGTTGATAGAAAAAATTGATATTTATTAATATAACAAATATACATTCACATTTTCCAACAATCCACACATGAATGAATATTTGACTGTGTACAATGTAGACACAATACAGACACCTCACAGACAAGATGCAGACTTAAGAGAGAGAGATCATTTGAAAAGTTATTATACCAGGATAGGTAGCTTTTGGCCTTGAACCTTCCCTTGTAAATGTTTATCGAGTTTACTATCTATCCAGTGAACATGATGTCTTGAACTATTCAGCTTTTTGTTGTAAACTTGAGTCAATAAATATCACACAACTTCTTTCCGACCAATATTGCTTCTATTGTTGTGTTCATTTTGGCCCTGAACGTATGCCTGGTTTCATAAGTGTTCTTAGAGAATTCAGTCTTATAATTCTCATAGAAGCGGCCTCACTTCCACACTCATATAGGTGACTTCCTAATAAGAGTATCATGCTATACTCCACTTGAATTTCAAGTCATAGGAATCATTAAAAGCAATGCTTACCCTTATTTTTCTTTGCAGGCGACACTACAATTTGTCATCCTAGAGAATGGGATGAGTATTTAAATACTCGTCGGTGTCATTTAAGAATTTCACATAATTAGGTTGTCCCTTTGAACCTAGATCTTGGGATCTCCAGTCAACTAGGTTGGATTTTCCTTTATGGAACTTCTTTTATCATAGGCTTCAAGCCCATTCCCCTCGATGACTTATATACTTGCTCTCTTGTCAAACCTTTAGTTAATAGATCCGCAAGGTTTTCCTTTGATTTTACATAATCAATCGTGATTATGCCATTAGAGAGAAGTTGTCTAACGGTATTATGACGTCTTCGAATATGTCTTGATTTACCGTTATAAATATGACTGTTTGCCCTACCGATAGCAGATTGACTATCACAATGTATACAGATTGCTGGTACGAGCTTTGGCCATGTCGGAATGTCCTCCAAGAAATTTTGAAGCTACTCTGCTTCTTCACTTGCTTTATCCAAAGCTATGAATTCAGATTCCATAGTTGATCTGGCTATGCACGTTTGTTTTGAGGACTTCCACGATATTGCTGTACCTCCAAGTGTAAAGACATATACTTGTGGATTTTGAGTCTTTAGTATCAGATATCCAATTTGCATCACTGTATCCTTCGAGTACAGCTGGATATTTAGTATAGTGCAATCCATAGTCTTTAATGTATCTTAAATATCTGAGTACTCTAATAATAGCCTTCCAGTGATCTTTTCCTGGATTACTCGTGTATCTGCTCAGTTTGTTAACTGATTGAGCTATGTCCGGTCGCGTACAGTTCGTGACATACATAAGGCTCCCAATTATACGAGAATATTCTACTTGTGAGATACTTTCTCCAGTATTCTTCTTTAAATGTAGATTTAAATCTACTGGAGTTTTTGCAATGTTATTATCATTTTGATTATATTTTTCTATAATTTTCTCAATGTAATGAGATTGGGATAATACCAGCCCATCTGGTGTTTTAGAAATCTTAATTACTAACATAACATCTGCAATTCCCAGATCTTTCATGTCAAAGTTTTTTATTAAGATCTTCTTTGTGTCCTGGATTATGTTATTATTACTGCCTATTATTAGCATATCATCTACATATAGGCATATAATGACATATCCAGTTTGTGCATTTTTAGAATACACACATTTGTCACACTCATTGATCTTGAATCCATTTGACATCATTACATTGTCGAACTTTTGGTGCCACTGTTTCGGTGCTTGTTTAAGTCCATATAGAGACTTAACTAGTTTGCACACCTTCCTTTCTTTATCTGCTACTATGAATCCTTCTGGTTGATTCATGTAGATTTCTTCTTCTAGATCACCATTTAGAAAGGCAGTCTTAACATCTATTTGATGTATTTCAAGATTGTGCAATGCTGCTTTTGCAATTAACATCCGAATTGATGTTATCCTTGTTACTGGTGAATATGTATCAAAATAATCAATTCCTTATTTTTGATTATATCCTTTGACAACCAGTCTTGCTTTATATTTATCAATAGTTCCATCAGCTTTCATCTTCCTCTTAAATATCCATTTGCAGCCTAATGGCTTACATCCTAGAGGAAGATCAGCTAATTCTCATGTATGGTTTTGCATAATGGACTCTATTTCACTATTTATGGCTTCTTTCCAAAGTGGTGCTTCTGGTGTAGACATTGCTTCTTTGAAAGTTTGAGGCTCATTTTCTAACATGAATCTTAGAAATTCAGGTCCAAATGTCTTTGATGTTCTAGACCTCTTACTGCGTCTAGACACATCTTCCTTATCGGCAAATTCATTATCCACATCACTTTGACCAGTATATATAATGTCATCATAATTTCTTTTTAATGTTTCTCTTTCATGTATCTTCTTACATGGAAATATATTCTCAAAAAAAGATGCATTTCTAGATTCAATAATTGTATTATTATGTATCTCCGGAATGTCCGACTTATGTACGAGAAATCGATAAGCAGAATTGTTTTCAGCATATCCTATAAATATGCCGTCAAAGGTCTTGGGACCTATCTTGACCTTTTTAGGCAAAAGAATTGCCACTTTTGCAAGACATCCCTACACTTTGAGGTATTTATAGGAATGTTTCTTTCCTTTCCATAATTCATATGGTATCTTATCCTTTTTCTTGTGGGGCACCTTATTTAAAAGATAGTTGGCTGTAAGTACGGCTTCTCCCCATAAATTATCTGGTAGTCCTGAACTTAATAATAAAGAATTCATCATTTCTTTAATTGTTCGATTCTTTCGTTCAACGATACCATTAGATTGTGGTGAATATGGTGTAGTAGTTTGGTGTATAATTCCATGTTCTGCACAGAATCCTGCAAAAGGTGCTTCATATTCACCACCTCTATCGCTTTTGATAACTTTAATCTTTCGATTAAGTTGATTTTCTACTTCAGTTTTATAGTGTTTGAACATATCTATTGCTTCATCTTTTGATTTCATAAGATAGACATAGCAACAACGAGTACTGTCATCGATGAATGTGATGAAGTACTTTTACCCATTTCTCATTTGTATGCCTTTTAGATCACATATATCTGTATGGATTAAATCCAATGTTCCGGTATCTCTTTCAACCGGATTTTGAAAGAAAGTACGGGTTAATTTTGCTTCTGCACATATTTCACACTTATGATTTGAATCTATTGCAGATCTAGGAATTAAGTCCATGTTCATGAGTTTTCTGATTGAATCATAATTAACATGACCTAATCTTCCATGCCACATATAAGAAGACTCAACGATATAAGAAGAATTAATCATCTTATTAGGCATAATAGTCATTACATTCATTTTGAAGAGGCCCTCCTTGAGGTAACCTCTCCCCACATAAACTCCACTCTTGGTGAATACAAATTTATCAGATTCAAATATTAATTTAAACCCATGCTTACTTAACATAGATTCGGAAATCAGATTCTTCCGAATATCAGGTACGTGCAGAACATTGTTAAGCTTCAGTTCCTTTCCCGACGTCATTTTCAGAATGATCGTCCCTTGTCCTTCAACCTTTGATGATGAAAAATTTCCCATGAAGAGTTGCTCGCGTTGGTCGACGCTTTGGTAGGTATTGAACATAGCCTTTTCAGCACATATGTGGCGGGTAGCGCCAGTGTCGACCCACCACTCTCTTTGGTTGCTCCCTACCATGTTCACTTCAGAAACAACTGCCGTCAGAACCAGGTCGTCAACACCCTTAACCAAACGCTCATCTTCAGTCATATGAGCCTGGTGAGGACGTCCCTTGTTCTTGTTCTTGTTGTAATTGTTGTAGTTGCGACTACGACAATCGGCAGCTTTATGTCCCATTTTATTGCATATGTGACATTTATCTTTGAACTTTTTATAGTTCCCTTGACCGGAGTAGGTTCCTTGACCGGAGCCTCCAATGTATTTGTGCTTTTTCCCTTTTTGTCCTGTTTCCAAGACATTTGCCCTGGCTTCTATAGAAGAGATTTTTTCAGTGCTTCTGTTATTCTCTTCTATTTTAAGCCTGACAATTAGGTCTGCCAATGGCATGTCCTTACGTTTATGTTTCAGATAGTTCTTATAATCCTTCCAGAGAGGCGGAAGTTTCTCAATCACAGAAACTACCTGAAACGGTTCACATAAGGCCATTCCTTCGGCAACCAGTTCATGGAAAATACATTGCAAGTCTTCAACTTGACTTGCCACTGATCTGGAGTCAACCATACGGTAGTCCAGAAATTTGCCTACTACAAATTTCTTCGACCCTGCATCTTCTGCTTTGTATTTCTTGTCCAGAGCATCCCAGACTTCTTTTGCAGTCTTCAGTGGACTGTAAACATTCCATAGATGGTTGTCCAGTCCACTTAAAACGTGGTTCCTGCATAAGAAGTCTGCATGTTTCCACTTTTCAACATTTGTAATAACAGTGTTATCAGTTTCACCTTCTTGCAGAACATGGACCGTTTCATTTAGAATCTTTGCCAGATTCAAAGTTATAAGATAGAACAACATCTTTTGCTGCCAGCGCTTGAAGTCGGTTCCATTGAACTTTTTCGGCTTTTCTCCTTGTCCAATATGAACAGGAGCAGAAGTGATCATGACAGTATTCTCAACTCCTGTCATTTTTGTGGTTTAATAAAAAAATACAGAGGGCACACATTTTCAATAAATAGATTCGTACACATTTTCCAATGAAAAGATTCGTACACCTTTTCATAGATTCGTTGATAGAAAAAAATTGATATTTATTAATATAACAAATATACATTCACATTTTCCAACATATGCTGAGTTTTCGAAGTGGATTAATGATGATATTTTAGCAGTTCTTGAAAGTCGAATGCTGCTATTTGCAGTTCTCGGAGCGGAATGCTGGTGATCAAGTTATGCAGTTCTCGACGTCAAATTAAAGAAAAGAAACGGAAGGATCAAGTTATGCAGTAAATGTGCCACGTTTTCTGTCAGTCCATAATGTTACTAGCACTGTCAGAAAATAGTTAGCCCCTGATCAACTTTTGTTGTGCCCTTATAAATAATCTAGTTGTATCCGCTAAACAAAACTCCGATATTAAAAGTCCACTTCTTGAAATTTCTCAACAGGACTTTGTCGAGGCCTGTTCTATCACTCGTATCTATCACAGTTGAAGTTACCCTCAGTGGTTGATCCAGAATTACAATATCCGGTGGGGCGTGCACAATCATAAGGGTGTTCGGAAGTAACGCCTCCGAAATTTTTTTAGGTATAATAAAAATATTATATAAAATAGTACTATTATCATACAATAATTATTACATTTCACAATTGTTCTCTACAACTTTTCATACTTTGAAAGCGTTTAACTACAACATCATTAACAATACTACTAAGCAACTATTTTTAATTTTTTTATAGTACTACTACTTTGAAAGTCTTATACATCTCACATTAGTATTCTACTTTCTAATTTATTTATTTATTTCACTATGGACAGCCTCTCCCATGAAGTATTTGTGGGCCCCCCTCTGCATCTATATACAATCCATCTCTTAGGGTGTGTTTGGTAGGAGGGAAAAGTAGGAGGTAGGAAAATAGAGGAGGGAAAAGTGAAGGAAAAGATTCATTTTCCCTTGTTTGGTATGGAAGAAAAATAGGAAGAAAGGAAAAGTGAAGGGATTATTTTTGACCTAAGAAATCCAATCCCCCCAAAAGTGGGAGGAAAAGTGGAAGGAAAAGTGGATGCTTGCATTAATTAACAATTATACCCCCATATGAATGTATTATTTAAAAATTATTTATGAAGTCAAATGGTAAATAAGTGTTTTTAGTTGAGGGTAGAATTGGTAAATCCTATATTTTTTTACTTTTTTTCCTTCCACTTTTTCTTTCATACCAAACAAAGGAAAATGCATCTCTTATCTTTTTCATCCTTGCTATACAAAGGAAGAAAATGATCTTTTCTTTCCATATGGAAGAAAAATGAATCCTTATTTTTTTTTTTTTTTCTTCCACTTTTTTATCCTTCCTACCAAACAGAGCCTTATTGCTACATAATGCTGGACAACCCCATTATTATGTCTCCACTGCCACACGATTGTTGAACCCTCTCTCCAAGGATTTTTTTTTTTCTGTCGTGTACACAACAGGATTATATTACTATTACCCAAAGTACTATTGCATCACCAGAACAAATCCAAAAAAATTTATTTCCCTGATGACTTTTGTATTAACAGTATCCTGAGCTTTTAATATGAACCAGTAGAAGCACGTGTTAAAAAAAAATCTATACTATAATTAAAATATAAAAATTTAAATTTTGTTAAAATATTTTAAATATTATTTGAATATATTTTAGTTATAATTTATTATAAATATATTTTTAAACTTTCAGGGTCTGCTTGACAATTGTAAGGGTAGCGGTTATAAGGTGTTTTTAGAGTATGAACGGTTATGAGGGAGATGGTTTTTAAGTAACGACTTTTAAACCAGTCCAATCCATACTTGGTAGTTCACTAACGCGTGGCTCTGAAAGTTTTTTACAAGAATAAAATTAAATAGGAAAGGATATTAGTAGTTACAATTATATTTTTGGTGAGAATATAAATGGAATAAAATAATAAAATCGTTCAAAATCTACCGATTTGGGGTGTTTATAAAGTCATCCAAAATTACATTACACCGGTTTTGGTGGGTTTTGAGCCGATCAAAACCATTGCCTCAAAAAAATAAACAAATAGGGGTTTCAAAAACACCCCAGAACCGGTGAAAACATAGTTACC
>JANAVB010036118.1:0-38341 GCA_029216955.1 Iris pallida
CAAGGGCCTTTGTGCCGAACGTGTCAAACTTGACTCGATAGAGAACACATGCTAAGTCAACATTCGCTGCGTGTCCGACTAGTCTTACGTTGACCTAGCAAATGAGCGTACAACTTGAATTTAGTCCGCACAGGATGGCTATGCATACGGCCTTTTGGCTAAGTTGTGTTTCGCGTCGCGCACCTCGACTTATTGGTGCAATTGAGTCGCGAGCGATATCAAGTACCGTCGGTCGGCGGAGATATACTGAGAGTGTCTATCGAGGAACGCTATCAAGTTACGCTTAGGCGTACACGGAGGATTGACTTGGATTTTGAGAAAATAGTGCGAACGACTTAGTACGTCGTTGTGACGCGAGCGACTACGCTAGCGATTCGTCGAACGAATCAAAAAGACGTCTTAGCGAATGATGCGAAAATGATTGCGGACTAGATTGTATGGCTCGAATCCGAGTGGTGTATGGATTTTCTTGGAAATCATTTGAGCAAATTGAGGATTACGAGTAACAACGAGTATGTCGACGAGGTGATGCGATCGCGCAAAGCCTTAGAACGCGTCACGTTTAGTTGGTCGTGACTTCGAATGTCCCAAACGAGCATCTCGTTCAGACGACTTGCGAATAGGCAACGCGAGTTAGAAAACGATATCGAAATGATTCGGAACGATGAATGAAAATGAATGATCTTGATCGAGGAAACTTAGAGGATCGCGCGTACGATATCGGATTGATGCAAATGAAATGTGACTTGAGTTTCAAACAACGATCTTGAAATGAGCTTGAGGAGGAGCGACTGGACTTGATCTTGAATATCGAAGAATGGTGGAATATCTAACTCGGACAACAGTATCAACGCACGACCTGAAATTGGTTGCAAAGGAAGATCGTCAGGTTACGCATATCGTCGATGGTATTGAGGCGTATCAAAGAACGATATGCGGTAACTGGGGGGTACTCTGACTCGGCTAATAACGATCGTGCAAATGTCATTGTTTTGATGGATGCTATACTCGGGATATTGAAACGTGTCGAGAAAATGATAAACTTGGCTCGAGGATTTTCTAGTTGAATGAATGACGGTCGGACTGTCGAACTTGGATTGGATAAAAATAAGAATGGTTGGATTTGCTTCGTCGATAACCACAACTTCGACATTCTTGTCTTATGCGAGCGCAACTCCAGTCTCGCACATGCGTCGCGCCGATTAGGGCGATCACTCCGCGTGAGCGCTGGTATGGTGATTCATACAGCGGGAGTGATTGAACTTGGATAGCGTGGCAATCTGATTGCTTCGACTTGTGGTTTGAGGCGAAGGTAGACTCAAAAATAAATTTGTGTGCTTGAAGGATTGAACTTGAGGATTGTATAGGTCCAATCCGCGTATCGAAAATGAGTTAGTCTAAACTCAAACAAGAGTTACGCCCCGATGAGGATGATTATTCTGCGGGTGCGTTGCATGGTGATTCATGAACCACCGTGGATAATCGGACTCGCGTGAGATTGGGGCGCAACGTATTGTCGAGCTAGATGATCTCGTGATCGAATGCACGAATTGGTTAGAGTTGGTGATTTGGATAAAATCGAATATGTGCAACGCATGCATTGATGTGAATAGGCGATCGTGCTCGATGTTTAGAAATCTGAGTGACGCGAGCTTGGGTAGAAATTCCCGTACTACCGACTATGGTTTGACCCTAGGATTGGGGTCAGTGTTGGCATTATTGTTGGAGAACTATGATTCCAATCCTGACATTGACTTAGCCTCGCAAAGATTGGCCTAGCGGTTAGGCGAAGTGCCCCTGTTGAAAGAGTTATCAATCGAAGAATTGATCTTGAGGATTGGTATGAATGGATAGTGTGAATCACGAATATAGGAAACCCTGCTCACGAGATTCGGCTGACATGCATATATTTCAGGGACGCCTGGGTATGTGCACGAGGCGACTCGAGTGAGAATGACAAATTCTCTATCATGCGGCTTGGCTGAATGTATGTATTTTGGGGACGCTTGGAATGCGTGCACGATCCAGCCAAGTGATACAATGAGTTCAGCAAGACTTAAAAGATGGGAGTGTGTCGAGATCTTGAAATCATTTTAACGAAAGGATTGATATTAGTACGAGCGTGGCTCGGCATTGAGGAAACGCGTAGGCGAAGTGCGTACGATTAAGTCTTGGCCATAGAAATGGTAGGATGGCTTGCCTTCAGGAAAGTCTCGAGGACGAGACTTGTTCTGAGTGGTGTATGTTGTAGTGCCCCGTCCCACAAAGTCAATCGGAGAAATCGAAACGCCAACGGCGTTGGAACTTAGCCTTGCAACGGCTACTCGAAGGCTCGCTCGGCCGAGGCGACTCCTCGCACAGGTGGGGAGTTTCGGTGAACTTGCTTCATCTTAGCCTTCACTTAATAACTCGCAATGTTTTCAACTTGCACTGGTAGGCTAATCTAAAAGCTACGCACCAACATAGCTAAGGGAATAATCCCGTCGGGTCGGAATGTCTTAGAACATGAAAAATGGTCCCACGGTCTTTATAGAAGTCGGCTCAGCGTGCTTTCAAATGACACACGATCCTTCGATCCCGTGGCTTGGGAGAGGGAAGTTGGCCTAAGTTGCTAAGTTGCTCCAACACCCGAATAAGCCTAAGTCATAGGCGTCGCCTGCTTGAATGCTCGACATAGCATGCACTGTCCCGTCGTTTTGTCCCGACACTTGAAATAGCCTAAGTCATAGGCGTCGCCTGCGTGAATGCCTAACAAAGCATGCACGGTCCTGTCCCGCAAGGCTTGGCATAGCCCTTGCACGTTCCGTAAGTTAAGTCGTCTCGTACGGCTCGTTGGCTTAAGCCTAGGCACCCAAAAAGTTGGTTGTCCAAGTCGACCCCGTGCCTAGCACGTTCCCTCGATGCGTAGCTCGACGTAGCCTTTGCTCGTCGAGTCGTTGTCCGAATAAGTTAGACAAGAGTTGTGCTGGGCTATCAAAGCCATTTCTAGCACTGTCCCGCTCTAGCTGCGGTTGTCAAGTCGCGTAGCCCCTTGAGAATAAGGCTCATCGTGCAAAGTGTATGACTTGAATGTTAGCGTCGCCTAGAGAACCAGGCCTGTCTAAGGCACGAGTTATGGTCGGTTTAGTGAAAAGCTTGCCACGAACAAAGGAAGTCCACGCGACTTGTTGTCGCCGAGATCGGTCCCGCAACTTGGGAGTCTCGCCATGTCTTGATATATTCCGCACACGAGATCGGTCCCGCGGCTTGGGAGTCTCGCTAAAGTCTTAATAGGTCCCGCACACGAGATCGGTCCTCCGGCTTGGGAGTCTCGTAAGTCTTGATAGATAGAAGGAAAAGCATGTTCATGTTAAGGAAAGACTGGTAGATCGAGTTTAGACTTGCATGGTCATGGACAACTTGTCGACAAGGTATAGTCTTCTCGAATGATTACCGGGGCGCCGGAATCATTCGGCCCGGGGGAAGCGAGTGTGGCTTAACCTGCATGCCAGATAACCGCATGGGAGTATCGGCGCTTCCGGGGCTAGCTACCCTTAGAAGGGCGGACCGATACCCCCGCCGAGCCAGTCCAAGATAGCTTGAAATTGCTAGTGACCACCTCATGTAGATGCGTCGGCAATAGCGGCACACCGCGTGTATGCCTTTGGAATGAGTCTAGAACTTGAATGCTTGTCTAGTCGGAAACACAAGGTCTGGGCCTAAGATTGGGCTGCAGCATAGGCACCGTGCTTGGTACGATAGATGGCATCGGGATGTTCATGAAAGTGATACTATGGTCCACAAGTCTTGTCTAAGT
This sequence comes from Iris pallida, assembly GCA_029216955.1. Classification (NCBI taxonomy): domain Eukaryota; kingdom Viridiplantae; phylum Streptophyta; class Magnoliopsida; order Asparagales; family Iridaceae; genus Iris; species Iris pallida. The sequence goes on from JANAVB010036118.1 coordinate 3,797, forward strand.
TAGCAAATGGGTCTAACAGGAAGGCCGCAAGACGGTAGCACGATAAGTCTTGATAACTTGCGAGGCGCGGCCTCATCTTGAAGCACGGACAAGTCTAAGCAAGGTCTAGAGGCACGACCTGCACGAGTCGTTCCCATTGCCGTCCTTGGTACTTGAATCGTTGGTACGAGAATTGGTCTAGTAGGCTTGAGTCTAAGTAAAAGTCTTGGCACGGTCGAGTGCGCATAAGTTGCTCCTCGGCGAAGCACTGTCCCGAACATGTTAAGTTATGAAATAGAATACGGCGCGACCCTGCCGTCCCGAGTTCAAGTTTGGTCAAGTATCTAAGCGATAAGGCACTGCCTCGATCGAAACACACGTTGGCATTATAGCACGACCTCGTCGATCCACGACCTTGTCGTTGCGTCGCTAAGCATAGACCGAGACGTCTTGTTTAAAATGCATCCTAAGGCAAGAATAGAAAGACAATTGAAAGGGTTTAAGCTGCACAAAGTAAATAGAACGTGTCGGTTATGTATGGGTGGGCGAGAAGCTCACTCCACCAGTACAGTGGTACTGACACCCACACAGTATTTCATGTGCAGGCACAGGTAAAAGCTCATGGTGCGGAGCTCGCTTGGATGCGTCGAGGCACGAAGTTCCTTGGCGAGTCGAAGCGTGCGGCCGCATGATCTGAAGACTTATACAGGACATAATGTATGGACATCGCCTTCCGAAGCTTCCGCTGACTCAAGCATTGTAATCAAGAGAGATAGCAGAGAGTGATTTTGTAAACGAGAGAAAAGCGAGCACGAGAGACTTGTAATTTGGCCTTGCGCCCACAAATGTAATCTTGTATTCAATATCAATAAAAGAGTTTCTTTTGAATGACTTGTGTTCATGTGTTCTTCTTTAAATTCTGCTGCAATGTATTCAATGTTTCTGCTTGGGACTTCTGTACGACGACCCCTTCGCCGCCGATGTAATCTGCCGTTATAGAATTGCCTTGCACGAGTGCAATCTAGGCTCGTGCGACATCACGCCTTAGCGAGGACGATCGCTCCTATGGGAGCGGGGCGTGACAATCATAAGTAAGAGTATTTAAAGAGAGATCATCGAGTACCTCATCGGTTGCCATGAGACAAACGTTTGCATTGTGCTTGCAATCTTTGTCGTTGTCCGAATCACTAGCATCGCTCTCACACCAAATACTGGTGTTGGCAAATTTTCTGGAGGAGGAGCTTCCTTTGCTAGGTTTTTCGTACTTACTAGAGTCTTTTCTTGTCATGGGGCAATCTCTCTTGACGTGTCCGGTTCTTCTGCATTGATAGCATGTCGGATCTTTATCGTTGTCCCGTCTAAAGCGGTTGGCTTTGTTGAACTTAAGAAACTTTCGGAAGTGCTTAGCTGTGAGAGCTATTTCTTCATCATCATCCGACTCGTTGTCGTCGGAGCTATCCTTTGAGTAGGATTTTATAACTTTGAGAGCCAGAGACTTCTCCTTCTCTTTGGCCTTCTCCTTCTCCTTCTCTTGCATGGAAGATTCCTCTTGACCTTTCATGTCGACTTCATGAGTCATAAGCTTCCCCATGAGGGTCTCAAGGTTCATGAATGTCAGGTCGTTCCCTTCAATGATGACGGCAGCTTTAGGACTCCATCCTTTGGTCAATCCTCTAAGAATTTTTCTGATCTTTTCATGAGCAGGATATTCCTTACCAAGAGAAGAAAGAGGATTAATAATATCACCAAAACGAGTAAACATGCAAGTAATAGACTCATCTTGTTTCATCTTAAAGGACTCATATTCTTGTGTGAGTCTAGTAATCTTGGATTCTTTTATTTGTGATGTTCCCTCGTGAGTGACTTCAAGCAACTTTCAAATCTCATTAGAAGTCTTGCAAGTAGAGATTCTATTGAATTTACTGCTATCGAGAGCACAGTAAAGAGCGTTCACAGCCTTGGCATCTCGACTAGCAAGCTTTTTGACATTCTCAGTGAGTTTGTCCCTAAGGGTGTCAGATATAACATCCTCAATAACTCCGGAAGGAGTAGGGAGACCATTTATCACACAATCCCATAAATCAAAATCTATGGACTTGAGATAAATGCTTATCCTAATCTTCCAATAGTTATAGTTGGTTCCATCAAATAGAGGAGGCCTATTTGTGGAGTGTCCCTCATTGTGAAAAGTGTTGATACTAGGGTTAGTGGCCATTGATCACTCTAAGGGTGTAAAACCAAATCAAGAGAACAAAGCTCTGATACCAATTGTAGAACCCTAGAGGGGGGGTGAATAGGGAAGTAAAATAATTTAAACACACGAAGCAATATTCTTCAAATAAAAAGAGAGAGTAAGAAGATCAAACACGCGATGTATCCTAGTATCCTCGCTAGAGGCAATCCAGTCCCGGAACTCTCTCCGGCTTAAATCTACTATTTAGTAAAATAGTACACACGAGTTTGGATCCGAAGAACTCGCCAACTTCTTACACACGAGTTTTCTTACGATGGCTCGCCAACTTCAAAAGGAAAGGAAGAGAACTTGTTGATCTTCTAACACTTGAAGATCGAAAAGTACAACTCTTGAATACTCTAGCACTTTGGAAATGGATGACAATTAAAAGCTTGGGTAGAGTATTAATGGTGGAGCTCTTGGTTGTTTGGAAAATTTATGGCTTGAGTGGATGAGCCTTCATGAGAGAGAAATCTTTCATTTATAAAGAAACCAAGAGTAGGTAGCATTTAATGCTCCTGGATACAGCCCAGACGGCATATCGTCGGTATGGACCAGCATGCCGTCGGTATAACCGTTCTGAACAGTAACGGTCATAGTTATATCCGTTGGGAGCATTTAATGCTAGCAATTAATGCTAGTATTCGTTCATTCAAAAATCAAAAATTTTCAACCGATATACCGTCGGCATGCCGCGGTATGCCGTCAGTATACCGATGTTCGTCACAGAATATTTTGTGATAAACAAAATGGTATACCGTCGATATGTCGTAGTATACCGTCGGTATGCCGATGTTTGTCACAGAACGTTTTATGGCTCACAAAACGGTATACCGTGGGTATTCCGATATTTCACACAGAACGTTTTTTAGGCAAACAAAACGGTATACCACTGGTATGTCGGAGCATACCGTCGGTATGCCGACATTTGACACAGAACGTTTGTGGTCAATAAAACGGTATACCGTCGGTATGCCGTAGTATACCGTCGGTATGCTGTTCTTTAAGAAATTGATTTTTGACTGAAGAATTAGAAAGCTTTTAGTTTGTCATCCAACCTTAAGTGTTTGCAGAAAGACCTAGACCTTGTACAGACTCGAAATCTTGAAGTGTTGAGAGCCGTCTTTCAAGGAACGTCGGTCTTTGCTTCAGTCTTCAAGGCTTTGATGACTAGTCTTGAATGGACATACTTTATGTAGTAGAGCTTCTGAAATGATATCAATATGAAAACAGAGAAACTAGACTACAAAGATGCTGTTAATGTTATCAAAATAAAATGTGCCAACAATTTGCATAATGTCCTTTCTTATTGTAGTTGAAGTACTTCACCTTCTCAATAGGTATTTTGGACTTAGATCTTGTCCTTCTGCTAAAAGATGCTTTATCGTTTGTGCTTCCTCTTACTATCAAACCTTGGGCTTGGCCTCCACCGTTTTTGCCATTAGATGCCAACCTCCGTACCTCATTAGACAATAAGACACTCATAGCTTTTTCTATGGAAATTGAGTTCTTTCCGTACAATAACGTTTGAATAAGATTCTCATAAGAATCGGGCAAAGAAATAATAGGATTAGTGCCAACGATCATGTTCTTCATGTATGTCAACATCCTTCAAGTCGAAAATAATTTGATTAAATTTGAAATATGATCCCGAATTGACGTACCTTCCTCCATCACTAGTCTATAGAGTGACTTTAACATATAAAGTCGGTTGGTGAGAGTCTTCGTCATTAGTGATTCCAACTTCAACCAGAGCCTAGCGGCGGTGGTTTCATCCTTCACAGAGTACACGACATCCCTTTCCAAACACAGGCAAATAGCGGCACATGCTTCGAGATCCATGTCATCCCAATCATTACCGGTCATGTCAGTGGGCTTCTTGGACTTTTTTCGTAAAGCTTTGTGAAGCTTTTGGGATATGAGAACGTCATTCATCTGGCTTTTCCAAAAGCCAAAATCATTCTTCCCATTGAACTTCTTAATTTCATACTTTTCGATCCTGCTTGACGGAGCCATATCAAGAATCCACCCAATTAACTTTCTCTGAGAACTTTGTCGGACACCTTGCTAGACTCCAAGGCTCTGATACCAATTTGTTGTGGCACAGCAGAAATAAACCCAAAAAACTTAGAGAAAATTCACAACCACAAAGACAATGATTTACGTGGTTCGGCCAAGAAGCCTACTTCCACAAACGATGGTGATTTAGTTCCACTATGAAGAAGAAAAGGAATTACAATAGCTCTCAACACTTCACTCCTTACACTCAAGAACTCGATCTCTATCAGAAAGATAGAAAAAAAAATCTCTCAAAATTTTGTGTTGAACTTATTCAACAACTTGAGCACAATGAGATGTCTTGTGTTGAACTTATTCAACAACTTACATTGAGTACTCTTGGAGGGTGTCTATTGTGGAGAACCTTTAGACCCCTTTATATACCATAGAAATTCCATCCTATATAGGCTTAAAATTCAATCTTATGTAAGATTATATATTGAAAATCCAATCCTATGTAGACTTACATATATTAGAAATCCAGTCCTTGTAGGACTACCATATATATGGTCAAATCCAATCTTATATAAGATTATCATATATATGGTCAAAAAAGGTCATGGACCTATTTTGGACACTTTCCTTCACATAAGGTCCCCAGATGCACTATGTCGAAGATGCCCCGACTACAAATGAGCTTTTGGTGGGGGTATGATATGGAGTCGAGGAAGCTTCACTTTCTATCCTGGGATCAATTCACCAAGCCGAAGAGAGTGGGAGGCATGGGCTTCCGCAGCCCAGAGTGGGTCAATAATGCTCTCATCGGAAAGCTCCTCTGGCGATTCCTTACGAATCCTGACCAGCTCTGGGCTCGTCTCCTACGAGGAGTGTACCTGCAAAACAGATCTTTCTGGGTGTCTCCTAAACCGAAACGAGCCTCTCCAACTTGGAAAAGCTTTTGGACATCCGCCAGTTAATGGCTGATAGGGTCTTCTTGAGAATCAGGGGCGGCTGGGTTAGCATCCTTGATGACCCTTGGGTCCCCTCTCTTCCTGGATTCAGGATCACCGGGGTGGAACTGCCGGAGGGTGGGCCTCGGTTGGTTAGAGACCTGATGCACACTAGCTCCAGATCATGGGATCTCGATTTGATCCACTCCTTATTTCCTTCCATGGAAGCAAAGGCAATTGCTGCCATTAATCTCGATTTGATCACGTGGACTGGCTCGAGCAATGGGGTCTTCTTCGCTAAGTCACTATATGAGACAATCCGTCTCCAACAACCAGGTAGCTCTGGAACTAACGATGATAATGGCTTTTGGCGTCGCTTCTGGAAGATCAAAGACATGTCCCCACGGATCCTGACCTTCATTTGGCGCCAGCTGAAGAATGCTCTACCCCTCCTCGCCAACATTAAAAAGAAGGTCCCAACGGCATGTAGCCTCTGCCTGATCTGTGGACAACAAGACGAAGATGTGGATAATCCCTTTCTCCACTGTCATGTGGCACGCGAGGCGTGGTTTGCTAGTCCGCTGGGGTTGAGACTGGACGAGCACGCAACGGTCAGCAATTTACTCGCCAGCTGGAAAGTGAGGTGTTCCTGTCACTTTCCGTTCCCAGAATACGTATTTATTTAATAGTTACAATGTATTATTCTGTATTTAAATTTCTGTAAATTTATGTTAGTTAATTAATCTGCTCTTTAAATTTTCATGTTAATTTATTTCCTGCAATTTTATTTCTGCACTTTATTTCCTGCTTTTATTCCTGCATTTATTTTTGGCTTTTACCTCTTTGCTTTGCTTGCGGGTTGGCCTTGGATGAACCCATTGGACACGGCCCAATACTCCCACCTACCACCACCCTTTCATTTAAAGCCCAAAACCATTTCTCTCTCTTCATTACTTCTTTCCATTTCACTTCTTCTTCCTCTAACTCTCCACCAACCTAGAAGAGATAGGCAAGTGCCAACTTGCTTCTTGATGGATCCCCATTTTTATTGTTCCATCATCTTCCTCATTTGATTCTAAGTCTCTTTAGTACTTAGCATTTTCAAGTTCCATGGCTTATTTGTTGTAGATCTAAGTTTGATACTTTCGGATTTCTTAGGTTTTGATCTAGTAAACCTTGTTATCTTCAAGTTTCGATGGTTCCATGTTGTAGAGAATTTCGTTCTACCCAATTTTGACCTATGGAAGTCCATATTTGGGCTTGGGATGAAGGATTTATGAAGCTTGGAAGCAATGGCTTCTATGGTTCCCATGGTTCTGTTCTCAGAAAATTCGGAGAAGAAGAACAGTCCCAGCCGCATCAAATCTTCATTCCTCAAGCGCATGGAAATCTTTTTCCCACAGCGCATCAAATCTTCATTCCTCAAGCGCATGGAAATCTTTTTCCCACAGCGCATCAAATCTTCATTCCTCAAGCGCATGGAAATCTTTTTCCCACAGCGCATCAAATCTTCATTCCTCAAGCGCATGGAAATCTTTTTCCCACAGCGCATCAAATCTTCATTCCTCAGCGCATGAAAATCTTTATTCCCACAGAAATCTTCATTCCACAGCGCATCAAATCATCACTTCCCACAGCCAAGGCGCATGAGTTATTTATTTTCCAATCACTTCCCACAGCCAAGGCGCATGAATCTATTTATTTTCCAATCACTTCCCACAGCCAAGGTGCATGAATCTATTTATTTCCCAATCACTTCCCACAGCCAAGGCGCATGAGTTATTTATTTCCCAATCACTTCCCACAGCCAAGGCGCATGAATATATTTATTTCCCAATCACTTTCCACAGCCAAGGCGCATGAGTTATATTTCCCAGTCACTTCCCACAGCCAAGGCGCATGAGTTATTTATTTCCCAATCACTTCCCACAGCCAAGGCGCATGAATTTATTTATTTCCCAATCACACAGCCAAGGCGCATGAGTTATTTATTTCTCAATCCTTTCCCTCAGGCGCATGAGTTATTTATTTCTCAATCCTTTCCCTCAGGCGCATGAGTTTATTTATTTCCCACAGATTCCCTCAGGCGCATGAGTTTATTTATTTCCCACAGCTTCCCTGAGTTTATTTATTTCTCACAGCCACCTTCCTCAGGCGCATGAATTTATTTATTTCCCAATCACTTCCCACAGCGCATGAGTTTATTTATTTTCCAATCATTTCTCTCAGACGCATGATTATTTATTTCCCAACCTTTCCCACATCAGCGCATGAGATTTATTTCCCACAGCATTCCTCAGGCGCATGAGTTTATTTATTTCCCAATCATTTTCACAGCGCATGAGATTATTTATTCCCAATCATTATTTATTTCTCTATTTTATTTCCGAATTGGCATTAATTAACATTGATTGTTATCTTGATTAATTATTGATCATGCGTTCCTAGATGGAACTAAGAGACTGGCTAGTCTTATTGAATTAAATGGAATAAGACACGTTCATATTTGCAATCGATTGGCCAATCCCAAATATTGACATATAGATACATGCAGGCTACAATTTATTTATTTTTTTACGGAAGCAGCATGTATACTTTATGGTCAAGGCATGATTATTCCGTGGTTAGTTTTAATTGTTGCATTACGCTATGTAAGACCTACAACCTAACCGCACGGGTATCGTTGTAGAGCTGGGCATATCGTACTTTGTACGGAAGTACTCATTCTGAATGACCATGACCCACGGCATGGGATTTCACTTAACGTAGAGGTACTAAGTTAAATAAAATAATGATTGCATGGAGAGAATGGATTCCCGAGTTCTTACATGGCAGCCCTCTTTGGGACTATTAGTGCCCAACAGGCCGGCTGGTTCCCACAGATACTGCAAATCTGCCACACGGACAGGGAGCGGTATCTGCTTATATTATTGTATATTGTATATTGATGACGGGCGTCCCGCTGGGACTCGTCTAATTCATGATTGGCGCAATTGATTGATTGGATAGACTAGCCTTGCTTGTCCATAGTAAGAAATGAGAAATCCTTATGCATAATTCCAGGATAACTTGGGACTCACAGTAGTAAGCCGTAGGAGTTGGATGGCCGTTTAAGTTGATTTGTTTGTGTACTGTACCTACTCTGTTAACTAACTGAGATGATCGGAGCATCATGACATGACGGGCCAACTTCTGTCCTTGTTTGGTTGGGAGGTTGGTTCGAAGTGTCGTGATGTCACGTGAATCCCAGTAGCGAGCAGAGATCTATTATTATATTCTTTATTTACTGGTTTAATGCCTCATATCGTGCTTCCTTGCGGTACTTGCTATTAGAGGTCTAACCTCTCTGGTTTTGCATGGCCAGATTTAGAGCCGGTTCCCGAGGACTCAGCTTACTTCCACCTCCAAGATGGTCAATACTAGAGGAATGATCGCAGGAGGACTCGAGTGGGTTCCTTACTTCCCTGCGTTTTGTTACTTACTTTATATTTTGCCGTTTGGCACCGACATGTTAGTCGGATCGTCTGTACTTACTTTTACATAATTGTAACTAAAGTCAGACTGCAGCTGATAACAATTGTGTATTTTTGCTACATCAGATCTGGCTATGTTTTGTAAAGCCAGATATCAAGAATATTTTGACAGAGCGTTTGGGACGCCTTACTGCTTTATCTTACATGTTCTCTATTACTGTTTCTTGTTCGAATGATTGAGATAAGATGTGAAGTGACCATAGTGAGACCTTTATGTAGTATGCACCCCCCATCTGGTTAGACAGCATTGATCGTATTATATGGTCATCTACCCGTAATACGTAGCTGGCTGAGTCATTCCCCCGCTCTCCAGTATTCTGGTTCTGGGGCGTGACAAAGTTTTAGTGGGTGGCCCATGCAGGTCTGATTTCAGACTTGTGGGGTGTTTAATTTATAGGATGTCCATCACACATGTTTCCCCTTGATCTCCTGATTCGTATTCTCGATTCTAGCTTGACATTCCGGTATCCTTTGACTTCATTGATCTTCCCTGTCCGACCGTTTGATTATTCTCTTGTTTCTTAGGGGCACCTCGTCCGCATCTGTCAGGATTGGGCAACAACAACAAGGGAAACATGGGCAACCTGACCAGGTTGGTCAGCAACAAGAGCCAGTACAACCTCAAGAGGCTATTCAAGAAGAGGTGATAGTGGAACCAGCAGTTGGACCGCAGTATCCGGAGGTTCCAACACCACCAATAGTTCCATCTACCCCAGTGGAAGTGGACACACCAGCCCTTCTGGAGATCATGAGAGGGATGATGGCTACTCAGCAACATCAGATGTTGGCCCAGCAGCGCATGCACGCTCAGTTACAAGAGCAGAATGTACTACTTAACCAAGGATTGCAGACAGCTTTGGAAAGAGGGGCAAGGCCAGATTCAGGAGCATCAGCCAGGTTTTGCAAGTACAACCCCCGTCGTTTCGAGGGCACGGAGGATGCCATCTCAGCAGATGCATGGCTTAAGGATATTGAGGCTATTCTGACAGCAGCTAAGGTGCCAGCAGAAGAACGTGTGGATCTAGTGAAGCTGTTACTTCAAGATCTCGCACGTGATTGGTGGGAATCAGAAGAGGTAGGCATCAGACGTCATGTGGCTTGGGACGATTTACAGCAAGATTCAAGACGAAGTACTATGGAGTTGTGGCACAATTTGAGCTGCAACAGAAGTTTATCAACCTCAGACAGGCTGGCAAGACTGTAGATGCTTATGCAGCAGAGTTCTGCAGATTGAGTAGGTTCGCCCCAGAGATGGTAGCAACAGAGCCAGAGGGCTATGAGGTTTCAGCAAGGGTTTCATCTTGAGCTCTTGCAATTGATAGAGGGGCACAATTACCAGATTTTGATGAAGTATTGACGGTAACTCGAAGGCATGAGATAACCATTCAGAGGCTTACGGCAAGGACTGGAGGTCAGAAGAGATCCCACAGTCAGATTGAAGGAGGAGGGGGAGCAGCTCCCCGAACAACAGCAGTCCCTTGGCATCCGCATTCATGATGTGGCAATGCGAGGGCCAGCACCACCACCAAGGCAGCAACAGCATCAGAGGAAGAACCAGCAACCCCAGTGGGCTGCACTTATTGGGAAAGATAGGGCACACTAGAGATGTGTGTCGGACATTGAACGGGCAGTGTTTGATATGTGGAAACCCAGATCATCGGGTTACCACTGCCCATGAATTCGAGGTCAGGAGGACCAGTACAACAGTTCCTGCTCGTCAGCACCAGGGGCAGGACAGTATCGAGGACCAGCGGTAGCAGTGAGATTGTTGGCCCAGCGTCCGTTCATGACGCAGGCTCAGATTCGACAGCAGGGACCGCGATTGCACAACACCAGCATAGACCACCCCAGCATCACCAAGGCAGGGGCCAGCGGCAGCACCAGGCTAGGCCGCAGCATGGGAAACCAGCAAGGAGGTCGAGGGCAGGCATTCACTCTGTCCTTGGAAGAGGCATTGGCATCGGAGATGTTGTGGCAGGTAACATTCTCGTCGCCTCTTATCCCGCAGTAGCATTGTTTGATTCGGGAGCATCACACTCATTTATATCTGCACAATTTGCAACACGGCTAGGTATAGAGTTCGAGACATTGCCAGGGAGGTTGAATATACTCACTGGTAATGGGCTCGTAGGAGTTAGTAGAGTATTCTAGCGTGTAGCGTTTAGTTTGCGGGCATTCCTTACCCGCCCGGTTGATAGAATTCCTGTTGGAAATTTCGACGTTATCTTAGGCATGGACTGGCTGAAAGACAGTCATGCGATAATAGATTGTCGTAGAGGGAGTGTATCTTTTGACATTCCAGGCATGAAGAGCGGTTCACCTTAGTCAGATCAGTAGCAACTCAACAAGAGCAGGGAGTAGTGACGGCAATGGAAGAAGTTCAAGTCCCGAAGGTAGTTGAAGATTTTTAGACGTATTTCTGAAGAGCTTCCAGGTCTACACCGGTTAGAGATATTGAGTTCAGTATAGAATTGGCACCTGGAACTAAACCGATATCAGATCGGGTTTACAGAATGGCGGATTCAGAGCAGGCCAAGGTATATCAGCACATAGAGGAACTGAAGGAGAAGAAGTTCATCCAAGCTAGCGTGTCACCCTGGGCAGCACCAGTGGTACTTGTGGGGAAGAAGGATGGATCATCCAGATTGTGCATCGATTACAGGAAGCTTAACGCCAACAGTGAAGAACAAGTACCACTACCCAGGATCGACGACTTATTTGATCAGTGAGCAGGCCAGAGTTTTCTCCAAGATAGATCTTCGTTCGGGTATCATCAGTGAGGGTTCGGAAGGAAGACATTCCCAAGACAGCATTCAGGTCGAAGTATGGGCATTATGAATTCTTAGTAATGCCGTTTGGTTGACCAATGCTCCAGCAATATTTATGGATTTGATGAACCGCATCTTTATGCCGTACTTGGATCAATTTGTCGTTGTGTTTCTCGACAACATTCTTGTATATTCAACTAGTGAAGAGGAGCATGAAGACCACCTCGGAAGGTGACAGGTTCTGAGAGAGAACCAGTTGTATGCAAGCTCAGCAAATGTGAGTTTTGGTCGGATCATATTTCATTTTTGGGTCATATCATATCAGGAGCTGGAGTAGCAGTGGATCCCAAGAAGGTAGAAGCAGTAGTAGAAAGTTGGCCAGTACCCAAGACCGTAGCAGATGTGCGGAGTTTCTTGGGATTGGCAGGATATTACAGAAGGTTTGTATCAGACTTTGCGAGACTTTCAGCACCCATGACCCGATTGACACGGAAAGATGTACCATTCGACTGGTCGGCAGAATGCCAGACATCATTTGAGAATTTGAAGCAGAAGTTGATATCAGCACCTCTTACATTACCAGTGGACCCGGAGGTTTTACTGTTTATTGTGATGCGTCAGGTAAAGGACTTGGATGTGTCCTCATGCAACATGGGAAGGTGATAGCGTATGCATCTAGGCAGCTTCGAGACCACGAAGAATTACCCAACTCATGATTTGGAGTTGGCGGCAGTAGTATTCGCTTTGAAGCTATGGAGGCATTACTTATATGGTGACCGAGTGGAGATGTACACGGACCACAAAAGTCTGAAGTACATCTTTACTCAAAAACTGAACATGAGGCAGAGAAGATGGTTGGAGTGATCAAGGATTACGACGTGGAGCTTCAGTATCATCCAGGCAAGGCTAATGTGGTAGCAGACGCTCTTAGCAGGAGAGCGGCGCATTTATGTTGACAACACAGAAGCACATTTTAGAAGACCTTCAGGAGATGGGCATCGAGGTTATACTTCCTAGTGATGTAGGAGTTCTGGGAGTCTACAAGTTCAATCCAACTTGGTAGATAGGATCAAGGCAGCTCAGGCACAAGACCCAAGGATTCAGAAGCTTAGGGAAGAATGTGAGTCAGGACTCAGGAAGGAGATACAGATCATGAGGATGGTACACTTAGGTTTGGGTCACGTCTATGTGTCTAGTGGAGATATCAGACAGGAGGTTATGACTGAAGCTCACAGTTCCAGTATTCTGTACACCCTGGAGGGACCAAGATGTACCAAGATATCAAGCAGCACTTCTGGTGGAATGGGATGAAGAGGAGATAGCTAGATTTGTTTCCGTTGCTTGGTATGTCAGCAAGTAAGGCAGAGCAGCAGAGGCCAGCTGGATTATTGCAACCGCTTCCTATCCCGGAATGGAAAGGGGAGCATATCACAATGGACTTTGTGACCGGTTTACCGAGATCACCAAGTGGTAAAAATGCTATTTGGGTGATAGTAGATCGGCTTACAAAGGTGGCGCACTTCTTCCTTTCAGAGTAGGACAATCTACGGAGAAGTTGGCAGAATTGTATATGCAGCAGATAGTCAGACAGCATGGGATCCCAGTCAGTATTGTGTCAGACAGAGATACCCGTTTTATATCACATTTTTGGAAGAGCTTACATCATAGCCTGGGTACCAAGTTAAGGTTTAGCACGGCTTACCATCCCAAGACAGACGGGCAATCAAAAAGAACAATTCAGACTTTGGAAGACATGTTGCGAGCTTGCACTCTGGATTTTGGAGGATCTTGGGAGAGCCACCTGCACTTAGTCGAGTTCTCGTACAATAACAGTTATCAAGCAAGTATCCAGATGGCGCCATTTGAAGCACTATATGGTAAGAAGTTAGGTCGCCACTAGCGTGGGACGATATTGGGGAGAGAAAGATGTTAGGCCCGGAGATGATTGTTCAGACAGTGGAATGATTAAAGGAATTAGAGAGCGACTTCGAGTTGCGCAGGATCGACATCGTCATTGGGCAGACCAGCATCGTAGGCCGCTAGAATTTTTGTTGGGGACCACGTATTCTTGCGGATCTCACCTACCCGTGGGGTCATTAGATTGGCATTCGCGGAAAGTTGAGTCCCCGATACGTGGGCCCGTTTGTTATCCTTGAGGGTAGGCGATGTTGCTTATCGTTTATCCCTTCCACCTTCGTTACGAGAGGTGCATGACGTATTTCATGTATCTCAGTTGCGAAGGTAGTATCGGACCCAAGCCATGTCCTTGATCATTCTGAGCTGGTTGTTGGTACCAACCTGTCTTACGAGGAACACCCTGTGTCTATTTGGACGAGAGAGAAGATACTCAAGAACCGAACAATTAACCTTGTCCGGGTTGCTTGGGGTCATCACTCTTTAGGAGAGTCAACGTGGGAACGTGAGGATGATATCCGTTCACGGTATCCGCACCTGTTTGACTCACAAGATATATTTTCTTCTGTATACCTTGATTGTCTTAACTCCTCATGCTTGTCACCTATGAGTAGAATTACTTAATGTTAATTGTAGATGTAGATACATTACTTGTTATTATCATTGTAGAATGATTGCTTACTCAATTGTTTATACTTAGATTAGTTTAGCTTCGATTTCTATCATGCTTAGATCTGAAATTTCGAGGACGGAATTTTTCTAAGGAGGGTAGAGATGTCACTTTCCGTTCCCAGAATACGTATTTATTTAATAGTTACAATGTATTATTCTGTATTTAAATTTCTGTAAATTTATGTTAGTTAATTAATCTGCTCTTTAAATTTTTATGTTAATTTATTTCCTGCAATTTTATTTCTGCACTTTATTTCCTGCTTTTATTCCTGCATTTATTTTTGGCTTTTACCTCTTTGCTTTGCTTGCGGTGTTGGCCTTGGATGAACCCATTGGACCGGCCCAATACTCCCACCTACCCACACCCTTTCATTTAAAGCCAAAACCATTTCTCTCTCTTCATTACTTCTATTTCCTTCTTCTTCCTCATAACTCTCCCACCAACCTAGAAGAGATAGGCAAGTGCCAACTTGCTTCTTGATGGATCCCCTTTTTATTGTTCCATCTCTTCCTCATTTGATTCTAAGTCTCTTTAGTACTTAGCATTTTCAAGTTCCATGGCTTATATGTTGTAGATCTAAGTTTGATACATTTTCGGATTTCTTAGGTTTTGATCTAGTAACCTTGTTATCTTCAAGTTTCGATGGTTCCATGTTGTAGAGAATTTCGTTCTACCCAATTTTGACCTATGGAAGTCCATATTTGGGCTTGGGATGAAGGATTTATGAAGTTTGGAAGCAATGGCTTCTATGGTTCCCATGGTTCTGTTCTCAGAAAATCGGAGAAGAAGAACAGTCCCAGCCGCATCAAATCTTCATTCCTCAAGCGCATGGAAATCTTTTTCCCACAGCGCATCAAATCTTCATTCCTCAAGCGCATGGAATTTTTTCCCACAGCGCATCAAATCTCATTCCTCAAGCGCATGGAAATCTTTTTCCCACAGCGCATCAAATCATTCCTCAGCGCATAGAAATCTTTATTCCCACAGAAATCTTCATTCCACAGCGCATCAAATCATCACTTCCCACAGCCAAGGCGCATGAGTTATTTATTTTCCAATCACTTCCCACAGCCAAGGCGCATGAATCTATTTATTTTCCAATCACTTCCCACAGCCAAGGCGCATGAATCTATTTATTTCCCAATCACCCAGCCAAGGCGCATGAGTTATTTATTTCCCAATCATTCCCACAGCCAAGGCGCATGAATATATTTATTTCCCAATCACTTCCACAGCCAAGGCGCCTGAGTTATTTATTTCCAGTCACTTTCCACAGCCAAGGCGCATAGTTATTTATTTTCCAATCACTCCCACAGCCAAGGCGCATGAATTATTTATTTATCAATCACTTCCCACAGCCAAGGCGCATGAGTTATTTATTTCTCAATCCTTTCCCTCAGGCGCATGAGTTTATTTATTTCTCAATCCTTTCCCTCAGGCGCATGAGTTTATTTATTTCCCACAGATTCCCTCAGGCGCATGAGTTTATTTATTTCCCACAGCTTCCCTGAGTTTATTTATTTCTCACAGCCACCTTCCTCAGGCGCATGAATTTATTATTTCCCAATCATTCCCACAGCGCATGAGTTTATTTATTTTCCAATCATTTCTCTCAGACGCATGATATTATTTATTTTCCAACCTTTCCCACATCAGCGCATGAGATTTATTTTCCACAGCTTCCTCAGGCGCATGATATTATTTCCCAATCATTTTCACAGCGCATGAGATTATTTATTTCCAATCATTATTATTTCTCTATTTTATTTCCCGAATTGGCATTAATTAACATTGATTGTTATCTTGATTAATTATTGATCATGCGTTCCTAGATGGAACTAAGAGACTGGCTAGTCGTCTTATTGAATTAAATGGAATAAGACACGTTCATATTTGTAATCGATTGGCCAATCCCAAATATTGACATATAGATACATGCAGGCTACAATTTATTTATTTATTTTTACGGAAGCAGCATGTGTACTTTATGGTCAAGGCATGATTATTCCGTGGTTAGTTTTAATTGTTGCATTACGCTATGTAAGACCTACAACCTAACCGCACGGGTATCGTTGTAGAGCTGGGCATATCGTACTTTGTACGGAAGTACTCATTCTGAATGACCATGACCCACGGCATGGGATTTCACTTAACGTAGAGGCTACTAAGTTAAAATAAAAATTGCATGGAGAGAATGGATTCCGAGTTCTTACATGGCAGCCCTCTTTGGGACTATTAGTGCCAACAGGCCGGCTGGTTCCCACAGATACTGCAATCTGCCACACGGACAGGGAGCGATATCTGCTTATATTGTATTGATATGATGACGGGCGTCCCGCTGGGACTCGTCTAATTCATGATTGGCGCAATTGATTGATTGGATAGACTAGCCTTGCTTGTCCATAGTAGAACTGAGAATCCTTATTGCATAATTCCAGGATAACTTGGGACTCACAGTAGTAAGCCGTAGGAGTTGGATGGCCGTTTAAGTTGATTTGTTTGTGTACTGTACCTACTCTGTTAACTAACTGAGATGATCGGAGCATCATGACATGACGGGCCAACTTCTGTCCTTGTTTGGTTGGGAGGTTGGTTCGAAGTGTGATGTCACGTGAATCCCAGTAGCGAGCAGAGATATAATTATATCTTTTATTTACTGGTTTAATGCCTCATATCGTGTCCTTGCGGTACTTGCTATTAGAGTCTAACCTCTCTGGTTTGTATGGCCAGATTTTAGAGCCGGTTTCCGAGGATCAGCTTACTTCCACCTCCAAGATGGTCAATACTAGAGGAATGATCGCAGGAGGACTCGAGTGGGTTCCTTACTTTCCTGCTCGTTTTGTTACTTACTTTATATTTTGCCGTTTGGCACCGACATGTTAGTCGGATCGTCTTGTACTTACTTTTACATAATTGTAACTAAAGTCAGACTGCAGCTGATAACAATTGTGTATATTTTTGCTACATCAGATCTGGCTATGTTTTGTAAAGCCAGATATCAAGAACATTTTGACAGAGCGTTTGGGACGCCTTACTGCTTTATCTTACAAGTTCTCTATTACTGTTTCTTGTTCGAATGATTGAGACAATAGATGTGAAGTGACCATAGTGAGACCTTTATGTAGTATGCACCCCCTCGTCTGGTTAGACAGCATTGATCGTATTATACGGTATTCATCTACCCGTAATACGTAGCTG
The DNA here is from genome assembly GCA_029216955.1 of Iris pallida. Taxonomy (NCBI): domain Eukaryota; kingdom Viridiplantae; phylum Streptophyta; class Magnoliopsida; order Asparagales; family Iridaceae; genus Iris; species Iris pallida. The sequence goes on from JANAVB010036118.1 coordinate 21,043, forward strand.
GCTGAGTCATTCCCCCGCTCTCCAGTATTCTGGTTCTGGGGCGTGACAGTTCCTGTGTGTTCAATCACACCACCCCCACCTGTGATTTGATCTTGCAACGTGCGAACGTGCACGTACATTACTCTGAGCCTGGTTCTACCAACAGACTAGAGGAGACCCAAGCATTCAGAGAAGCGACAACGAGCACGGTCGGTTGGACCCCCCACACCAAACGACATCATCAAGATAAATGTAGACGGAGCTACATCAACGACATCAATTGCAGCAGCGGCGGTGGCTAGGAATGACAAGGGGAGTTTCATCAGTGCAAAAACATGGTTCTCGCTGTCGCCGTTCTACACTGTTAGATTATATTTGTAATGTAAATATGCCCATAAGATATGGCCCGTAAGCCCAAATGTAGACACTATATATATATTGTAACAAACCCTAGTAATGAGAATATAGGCATTATTATTTCCTACATGGTATCAGGGCCTCCCGAAAAATCCTAGCCGCCATCTTCCGAGACCGATTCGGCGCCGAACGCGGCCGACGCCCGCTCCCGCGCCTGAACCCTCCCGCGTGCCGACCGTGCGCCCTCCTGCGCGCCGACCGTGCGCCCTCCCGTGCGCCGACCGCGCGACCTCCCGCGCTCCCGCGCCCTCCCTCGCACCGACCGATCCCGGTGCCCGACGCGCCCTCCTGCGCGCCGACCGCACGCCCTCCTGCGTGCCGACCGTGCGCCCTTACGCGCGCCGACCGCGCGCCCTCACGCGCTCCCGTACCCTCCCACGCGCCGACTGATCCCGGTGCCCGACTGCACCCGCCCTCCTCTACGCACCTGATCGCGGCCGATCCGCAGCCGACCCCGTCCATCAGCGGCAGATTTGTCGACGTTGTACAAAATTTCGTACACCCGACATCCGCTCGCTCCTACGTGCCAGATCCGACGCCCCTGATCGCGGTCGATTTGCCGCCGACCTCGTCCATCAGCGGCCGATTCGTCGGAGTTGTACAAAATTTTTGTATACCCGACATCCGCGATGGCAGATGATGCTGTGTCCTGCTACTCCGCCGCGACTGGCGGAGGCGGTGCACACAACCCAAATTATTCTAATCCGAAGGATCCATATTTTCTGAGTTCTGCTGATCAACCAGGAAATATCATTACTTCTATTGTTTTTCGTGGACCGAACTATGCTGAGTGGTCTCGGTCGATACGTCTCTCCCTGATCTCTAGGCAAAAAATCACTTTTCCGGAAGGTACTGAAGTCAAACCTGTTAATGATGCTAGTAAATTGCTTGAATGGAGATGCGTGCAAGCGCTATTGGTTCAATGGGTTCTTAATACCATTGATCCGTCTCTGAAGAAATCTTTGCCGTACTTTGAGGAGGTTTCTCCATTGTGGAACTTGTTGGAGAAAAGATTTGTTGTTAGCAATGGCACTCGGAAGCAACAAATTAAGGTGGCTTTGGCTGAGTACAAACAAACGGCTTCGATGTCTATGGAAACCTACTTTAGAAATTTGCAGTTTTTGTGGGATGAACAAGCTGCTTATTTTTATTGCCTACTTGTACCTGTGGTGAACTTGCTGCCAAGCTACAGGCTATGAGGGATGAAGACCATTTTCAGGACTTTATGTATGGGTTGAATGCTGAGTTGTATGGTCATACCCGATCTAATCTTCTGGCTCAGGATCCTCCGCCAAGTTTAGATCGGACATACCAGGCAGTCCGTGAGGAGGAAGATATACAAAAATCTCAGGTCCAATCCGCTACTGAGGAGGTGTTGGCGATGGCTATCAAGACTTCACCTCGTCTTTCTACTGCTTCTAATAGTAGAACCTCATATTACAGGGACAAATCAGGTATGATCTGTACTCATTACAAGAAAATAGGTCATGATTTTGCAACTTGCTTTACCAAGATTGGCTATCCAGAGTGGTGGGAGACTCGTCCTCGGCGTGAAGGCGGACGTGGTGCTGGTGATGGCAGAGGCCCGGCACCACAGCAGAGACGTGATGAGGGACGCGGTACTGGTGGCGCAGGGGTTATTCATCATGTCGCCGCTGTTGGTCATGGTGTCCCTGCTAGTCTTACTGGGAGTTCGGCGGATATAATGCATGGAGGGTATCCTTCGTCACTCTCAGGTGAACAATGGCAGAAACTGATGAGCTTGCTGGGTAACGATAATTCTTCCAACCCTGGTTCTTCAAACTCTGATCGTTTGATGGGTAAGAATTCTTCTGTCCCTTGGATATTCGATACTGGGGCTACTCTTCATGTTACAGGTTCTCGTGACTGTTTAGTTGATTGCTTTGAGGGCCCTGTCTGTCCTGTGACTTTGCCTGATGGGAGCACTATTGAGGCTGTTCTAAGAGGCAAAGTATTTTTGACTGCTTCATTGGTGTTGACGGATGTTCTTTACGTTCCGACATTGACTTGCAACTTGATCTCTGTCTCACAATTGATTGATGACAGAAATTGTGATATGTTATTTACTCCTGATTTGTGTTTTGTTCAGGACCGAAGTACGAGGATGGTGATTGGAGCAGGTGAACAAAGGGGTGGACTTTACTTCTTGGGGAAGGTTCCAGCTTCTTTGGTTTCGGTGATCCTGGCATGCAAAGGGAGTGATTCCGAGGTTTGGCATAGTAGACTGGGGCATCCTTCAGATAAAGTAATGCAGACTTTACCTTTTCTCTCTGGTAGTAGTGTGTTTTCTCATAAGGCTTGTGATATTTGTCATCAAGCTAAACAGACTCGTGATACCTTTCCTGATAGTAGTAGTCGTGCTTTGAGATGCTTTGAACTTATACACTGTGATCTGTGGGGACCATATCGTGTTCCGTCATCTAATGGGGCACGATATTTTTTGACTTTGGTGGATGATTTTTCTAGAGCTGTTTGGGTTATTTTATTGACGGATAAGTGTGATATTTATTCTATGTTTCTTAAATTCATTGCTATGGTGAAGCGTCAGTTTGGGGATGATATACGTCGTGTGCAGAGTGATAATGGCACTGAATTTAATTGTTTACGAGATTATTTTTCATCTCAAGGTATATTGTTCCAAACATCCTGTGTTGGGACACCTCAACAGAATGGAAGGGTGGAAAGAAAACATCGACATATTTTAAATGTAGCCAGGGCATTGAGATTTCAGGGTTCTCTTTCCGTGGATTTTTGGGGGAATGTGTTCTGGGTGCATGTTATTTGATAAATAGAACTCCTTCTAGTGTCTTGCATTTTAAGTCTTCTTATGAAGTTTTATATGGTTCGGCTCCTTCGTATGATCATCTACGTATTTTTGGTTGTCTGTGCTATGCGTATGATTTAAAATTCCGACATGATAAATTTGCCAGCAGGAGCAGAAAATGTATCTTTGTTGGGTATCCTCTTGATAAAAGGGGGTGAAAACTGTATGATTTGGAGACTGGTGAATTTTTTGTGTCCCGTGATATTACTTTTTATGAAAAAGAATTTTCTGGGTGTGGCTCTGCTAGCGAGATGTCTTCTACGACACGCCATACATCTGTTGAGGTGCTGGAAGATGACATAGAGGCTTTTGAGATGGTGCCGGCTACGGTTGCTGAGGCCGTGGTTGATGGTGGCTCGGCACCGAATGGCGAGGATGCACAGGTAGATGCAGAAGTGTTGACAGAAGAGTCCGCTGGGGGTGATGCGGATACTCCTGATGATACAGGGGATACAGTGTTGCCAGAGGTGCCCGACGAGGTAGTATTGGGAAGAGGAATGAGAAAGAAATCACAGCCAGTTCGATTACAGAATTTTGTGACGAATGCTGTTAGAAGTAAAAGTCCCCCCTTCACCACAATTCATCTGTTTCCGTCACTTCCTCAGGTACTTCGTATCCTCTAACACAATTTCTAAGTTATGACATATTTACTGTTGGACACAGAGATTTTCTTGCAGCTATCACTGCAGGTGTTGAGCCTACTTCATATCGCCAGGCCTCGCAAGATTCGGGCTGGCGCGCGGCTATGCAAACTGAAATACAGGCTCTGAAAGATAATGGAACATGGAATCTTATCGATTTGCCTCCTGGAAAGAAAACATTGGGAAGTAGATGGGTGTACAAAATAAAGTACAAATCCGACGGCAGTATTGAGCGCTTAAAGGCACGGCTGGTTGTGTTCGGTAATCATCAGGTTGAGGGGATCGACTATTCAGAGACATTTACCCCGGTAGCTAAGATGCCTACAGTTCGGACGTTCTTGGCTGTTGCAGCTGTGAGAGGCTGGACTTTGCACCAGATGGATGTGCACAATACTTTTCTTCATGGAGATCTGACAGAAGAGGTGTATATGAAGTTGCCGCCATGTTTTTCTCATAGTGAACCCAACAAAGTGTGTCGCCTGCGTAAGTCACTATATGGATTGAAACAGGCGCCACGCTGTTGGTTTGCTAAGCTTGCTGTTCTCTGATATCCTATGGATTTATTCAATCTCATTCCGATTATTCCCCTTTCTCTTTTTTTAAAGGGAAGGTAGAGTTGCATGTTTTGATCTATGTAGATGACATGATTGTGTCTGGTAATGACACAGGTGCTTTAGATGCTTTCAAACAGTACCTTAGTTCTTGCTTTCACATGAAGGACCTTGGTGTGTTGAAGTACTTTCTTGGCATAGAGGTGGCTCGAAGTGCAGAAGAAATTTTCTTGTATCAAAGAAAGTATGCTTTGGACATCATTTCAGAATGCGGCTTGATGGGGTCTCGACCTGGTTTTCCCATGGAGCCCAATCACAAGCTGGCAGAATCGACTAGTCCAAAAATGGCGGATGCAGAGACTTATCAGAGGCTGGTTGGGAGGTTGATTTATCTATCGTTTACTCGTCCTGACTTAGCCTATGCTGTGCATATCTTGTCTCAATTTTTACAGGAGCCTCGACAAGATCATTGGCATGCTGCTTTGAGAGTTGTCAGATACCTCAAACATGCACCGGAACAAGGTATTCTTTTGAAAGCTGATTGTCATCTCCGTCTTTCTGGTTGGTGTGATTCCGACTGGGCCAGTTGTCCCTTGACTCGCCGCTCTGTTACAGGCTGGTTGGTGTTTCTGGGGGGGTCTCCTATTTCTTGGAAGACCAAGAAGCAATCAACTGTTTTTCGATCTTCCGCTGAAGCTGAATACCGATCTCTTGCTGCGCTTGTTTGTGAGTTGAAATGGTTGAAGGAGTTATTGGTGTGTTTGGGCGTTCGCCAGGAGTCTGCTATGTCGGTGTATTGTGACAGTCAGTCAGCCCTGCACCTGGCTCAGAACCCGGTATTTCATGAGCGCAGTAAGCATATTGAGGTGGATTTGCATTTTGTTCGCGATGCTATTCGAGATGGCACCGTAATAGCCTCGCATGTTCCTACTTCTTCTCAACTGACTGACATCTTCACCAAGCCCCTTGGAAAGCTTGTGTTTGATTCTTTCCTTCCCAAGTTGGACATTTGTGACTTGCATGCTCCAACTTGAGGGGGGGTGTTAGATTATATTTGTAATGTAAATATGGTCCATAAGTCCAAATGTAGACACTATATATATTGTAACAAATTCTAGTAATGAGAATATAGGCATTATTATTTTCTACATATACAGATATCAGCTTGCTCGCAGAGGCACATGCTATCCTCCAAGGAGTACTAACAGCTAAATCGCTCCCAGTTTATACCCCGCCGGTGACTTTCATAATCGAAAGCGACTCTTTAACGGCAGTAAGGATCCTGAAAGGCGAGGACAACGCCACTCCACGGAGACTCAGAGACATTTTTTTCAACAATAAAAGAGGAAATCCCACACCTCCATCCAATCTCCTTCCAATTTGTTAGAAGAGATAGTAACTCTGTTGCCCATACTCTAGCATCACATGCTCTTACAGAGAGATTGAGCAATAGTTTCTCCTTACCCCCAGATTGTATTAGCAATTATTTTCCCAGCGAGACCCACAGTTCCTGTGGTGTTAAGCTTGTTCTTCATTTATGCAATAAAATACAAGCTTTCCTGTCAAAAAAAAAACAGACAGATCTAAAACCAGTGTTTTAAAAAACGAATTGGACTGGCTAGTGAATATGTGAAGCAATAATTTTTTCGGATTGGTTTAATATCAACCTATAGTTTTTTTTTAACTCAGTTAACCTGATTGACTCAGCCAGTCAGACCACCGAACTGTCTGACTCAGTTGGATTTTGAACGGATTTGATCATGACTTTTGTTTTGGATTTCACGTACAATCACAGTTAACATATTTACATGTTGACTAATTCTACTACGATAAACATAGAACTTCTAAATAGTGTATATATATGTAGTTGTGTACTACGTAATATATTAAATGTAAGATTGTAAAGCTATATAATATAAGTGGTTTAATCCGAATTAATCCACTTGTTGGACCGATTTGATCAAATTCAGTGTCCAGAGACCGGGTCCATGCCCCATTTTTAAAAACATTGTCTAAAACTGTAGAAGTATAATAATAATAATTACTAAACAAGAATTAATTTTATGTTATTTGCTTGTATAAATACATGTTTTTAAACCAAAGAATGTACACAACCCTTCACTGGAAGAGGAAGAAGAGAAGAAGAAAACAATCATGTACAGTATTAAATCTTTATAGCAATCAAACCTGACACGACACGACACAAACTGATAATAAAGGGTTCAGAATCCTTTCCATGCAGCAAGAACCTCTTGAAATATTTCAGCGACGAGCTCTCTGTCCGCGCGCAGCAGGAAGGCGTTGAACTCGTCCCTGATCTCGAAAACCTTCCCGAAGCTCACCAGGTAGCGGAGACAGCCGTCCTTCAGCCTCCGCAGCTGGTACAGGTGGGCGGTCTGCAGCCTCTCGAGGACGTTCTTGGCATCGATGTCCTCCAGCAGGCTGTCGTGGCACGCCTCCTTCAGGTCGCCCACATCGTACTTGTCCGCGGCGCGGAGCAGGGCCAGGCGGTGGGCGAGGAACTCGTCGCCCCGGAAGTCGCCGTAGAGGTAGCCGAGGAAGGCGCGGCAGGCGCCGAAGGACATGTCCGGGATGTCCACTGCCGAGAGGGACTTCTCCCTGAGGTCGTGGGAGAACATGGAGCGGAAGACCGGGGAGCGGGCGGCCAGCACGGCGCGGGGGCGCCGATGCCGGCACCGTCGGCGCCCGTGATGGTGATGTCGGTGAGGATGGAGTCGGAGAGCATCCGGGAGAGGGAAGTGATCGCGGTGGAGAGGGAGTGCCTCTCAGTCTGGCAGGCTGACCAGATGGACACTGGCTCTCCTCCCTGTGTTGTACAAGAATCAGAACCAAATATTAGGATACTATGTTGTTACATGGACACAGATACAGATACGACACGATGGTATAGATACGTTCTTGTTATTTTAAGTATATTTTGGAGTGTCCAGGTCGTGTGTACTATTTGTCCGACATGACCCAGTTGTAAGATTTTGGTACGTAGTAGTAACATCGTGATTTTGAAATTACTATAGCAATTGTTTGGTAGGCAATTTGTGAAGACCAACAGGTGACACGGACACAAGAACCTTGACAAATTATATGGTTGAGAGCAATGTTTTAAAAATCAGACCAATAATTGAACCGAAAATCTTTGGTACAGGTCTAACCGTGTTCAACCGGGTTCAAACAGGCTTGGTTTGGTTCAAATATGTAAGATACCCACATTTACTTCTTGGTTTGGTTCGCTTTGGTTTGGTTTATTAGTATGTTTGATTTGGTTTTACAGTTATAAGGTCTCTCAAAACCAAACCAAGAACCAAATGGTCCAAATCTCGCGTGATAAACTTTTCTGAGTTCTTAAAAAAAAATAGAATCGACCGGTTCAATTGTGTACCGGTTTGGCCAATTCACCGGTTATACTCCGGTTCTGAAAAAATCAAACGGTTCTTAAAAAAAACTTGTTCCACTCATATCGGACCGATTTTTTTTATAAAATTCAGTAAGATCTAGTCCAACAGCCGGTCCGATCCGGTCTGACAACACAGTCCCAACTTACCTAGCTCAAGCCCTTGATGACATGACACGTTGATATAGATACGGCACATTTCTGTTTATTTTTGTCCTAGATATTTTGGAGTATCCGAAACTTGTCCAAAAAGTGTGTGCTATGTTGCACCGACAGATATTTTCTATTTAAATTTTAAGATATTATATGGCTGAGAGTGAACCAGTTACTAAACAGAGTTCCAAAAATCGGTAACATTTCCGTTGTGTCGTGTCCCTTACTAAACACTAAAAGACTACGAATAGATATTTTCTATTTAAATTTTAAGATATTATATGGCTGAGAGTGAACCAGTTACTAAACAGAGTTCCAAAAATCGGTAACATTTCCGTTGTGTCGTGTCCCACACTTACTAAACACGAAAAGACTCCAAAGGTACACTAAGACATTCCAAAACATAAATCCGTTTCCATACCGCCATGTATTTAACGTGTCCAATCGTATGTGTGTCCGTGCAATGTGGCTCCAAATAGATACGATTCTTCTAGGCATGCCATAATATCAATTAAATGGAAATCCGGAACAGATTGAATTCCTCACCGACAGCGGCACGCTCTTCAGATCGAGGAACTCGACGTCGATGATGAATTTGCCGGTGAACACCGTGTCGACCGCCCATACGAAGTCCTCGTTGGTCTTTATCTGCTTGTCAGAAACCCCTGCACAAAAAACAATGCCAACATTTAATTCTTCAACCAATAAGCTCATGAGCAGATCTGTTGTCTCATTTATTTCTGTCCAATTATGTCTCTTTCTATTACATGTAGGGCATAGGAATAGACATGTGGATGATGGCCCACATGTGATAAAAAGGGACATAATTGGACAGAAATAAATGGAAATAACAGATCTGCTCCCAATAAGCTCTAGCTCAAGTGGTTGAGGCATTCGTCCAGTGGGCCCGATAGGCATGAAACACGCACGGCGTGTGTAGTACAAGTCCCGAGCGTGTACGCACCTGGGTGAACAAGAGTCTTGCGGTTCGGGGAAGAGGAGGAGATGAGTTTGATGACGAAGGAGGCGATTGGGGGCTGCTCCCTAGTGAGAGCTGACACCTCTGGGTATAGCTTCACAAACAGTTGCTTGTTCCTCTCCACAGTAAGAAACCTTCGAATTCATCCACAAAAGAAGAAAAGAAAAAGTTTCTGATTAGTAATAAAGATTGAATCAGAAATTAGCAGATTATTAAAGCATATGTTAGTGTAGTAATCAAATATCAAGAAAATATCTACTTTCAATTATTGCAAACTTGGAAATAGTCAGGAAGCAGTTGTCACGCTTCTGTCAGCTCCATATTTGCTTTCTGTACACTTATTTTAGCGAAAGTAGTTGAAATCAAAGGCCAAAACAAGATCTTTCAATTATACAAAGACTCGAGATAAAAAAAAAATACAGAGGAAAAAAAATAAAAAATTGTAATCGGCAAGAAAGTTTTACAATGTCCAAAAAAAATCAACATCGATAACCAAAATTATCCACAATTTATTACAGTTTTAAAAATAAAATTTATAGATCTTTTTATAAATTAAAGATAATTTTGATAACCCGTCCTCAAAATATTTGTACATTGCAAAAACTTTCTTGGCAATTACAGCTACAAAAGAAATCTAGAATCATTGAAAGGATATTTTTAGTGATTTCCTTCCAACACTTGAAGAAGCGCATCATCCCAAAACAAGAATAAGAACCAAGTAACAAGTTCAAAAAGGGTTATATTAGGAAGATAAATTATGTCGAGTCTATTTTTGTTCAGCCACTAAAATTAAGATATTTGTTCACTCTCCAATAAAAAATTGACATATTTGTCACTATATTGTTTTACTAGGAATAAAGTTTTCGAAAATCCTTAGTAGACGAACAAACTCAAGAAAAAAAAACAGAGTAGAGAGTATCAGAAAGGTGTGATTGGGAGACGGACCAGTTCCATATGCCGATCTTGAAGGGGTCGGACTTCCGGTAGGTGCAGGAGGAGAGGGTGTCGATCCTCCACTGGGCGAGCCTCGGCGCGGTCTCGACCCGGTACGCCGACTCGCTCATCCCCGCCCAGGAAGAAGAAGAAGCTGCCGCCGCGATCGCGTACTTGATATCATTGAGGCAGTCCCATCCCCAGCAGCTCCCCGGCCTTTCCCCAGGCTCCTCTCCCTCCCCTCTCCCTCATAGAGAGGAAGAAGGAAAGAACAGAGAAGAGAATAATAAATCTATGTATATGCACACACACACTCTCTCTCTTTGATTACACTCTGTTTTTGTTGTGTTTGTGCTTTGGTTTTTCTATATATGGCAATGGGGATGAGAATTGCTTCTACGTTAGAGTTATAGAGGAAGGATGGGGAAAGGGAGTTGGGTTATTATTTTTTTATTTGGGGGGGGGGGGGGGGGGGGGGGGGGGGGTGATGGGTTCTTGGTTGGCTTCCACTCTACTCTTTGGACATTTTGTTCTTCTAGAGGGGGAGGGAAAGGGAAGAGGGTGTGGTTGGAGGGGAAGAATCCACTTGATTGGGTACCACTATTGTAGGAATCACTCCTGGTGAGGGTTACTAGCTAACCCTTCATCCAAATATCTTTATTCTTATTCTTGAGAAAATATATAAGAGTAGGGATATCTTAACCCAACTGACACTTTCAGACTTTAAATTTTGATATCTAAGACAAAATCTAAAAGTGGTACCCTCAAAGATTAATGTTCATATAATTTTTTTCGTGGACGACGATACAATAGTGTTGTCAACACAAAATTCAAGAAATAAAATATTATACGTTATAGTGAATTATTAATAAAACTGAAGGTATTCTTAACCAGAAAATAAGTTGTTCTAGACAAATAAATAAATAACAATTTGGGATAGTATACTTATTCTATGATCAATTACCTCCAAGAAAAGAGAGAGATAGAGAGAGGGGATATTGACAACGACATAAGGGTAGAGGAAATTGGCAGCGATGGAAGTGTAGAGGAGATTGGCAACGATGGAAGTGTAGAGGAGATTGGGAGCGTCAGACTGTTAGAGCGACAAAAGGTGAGAGGATTTAAATTTGAGGCGACTACACCAATTTTTTTAATCTATTCTGAGTAACCGACTTGTCTTTTGGTATTCTAATAATGACATTATATATCCTATAACAAAAAAAATCCTATAAAAAAACTTTTTATGGGACCAAACGAACTAAAATGAGTCTGCATGCATTTGTTCATAATTGGACTTATATAATTAAATAATATATAATAAATTTGGTGCTCTCTAAAATTTTGGGCATGAGGCACCTGTCTCATGAGCCTTATATCAAGTTCGTCTATGCCAACTGGAATTTGATTTTGAATCTAAATAACTATTTATAAAAATGACACAAAAAATTTACAGAAGAGACCGAGGAGAAAGAAGTTTACAAATATTTAAAACCACAAGACATTTCGTCAGTCGATCTGATGGAATTAAAGCAAGATCTTTAAATTTATAGAAATAGACGAAAAAGAAAAAAGTTTGCAAATATTAAAACCTACAAAATATTACAATGGAATTCAAGCAAGTTCTAAGTATGTACATGCATGTTCTCCTCATTCAAGAATTTAATTTTGAACTTATTTGAATTTTCTTAGAACCTGTCCGATTGGCGGAATTTTTGGTGGATTCGAATATTTGTAAACTTCTTTTTCTATCGCCTATTTCTATAAAAAGAATTAACTATATATAAAAAATTGATAAAAATTTCAAACTTAAACCAGAATGATATCTAAAACGGAAAAATAAAAGTGGATTCGTGTGAATGGTCGGTGTTCATTGAAAAAGATATTTTGAAAACAAGTTAAACAACAGTGATTAGTAAGCTATTTGTGTTAGTCCTGGACGTGATATCAGAAGAAAACTCTTGTGAAATAATTGCAGCACTTCAAGGAAGATGCAAACAGAAATTTTAGGAGGATTCTGTGAACGAAAAATCTAAGAAAATTTTCGTAAAAGCAACGAACGAAAAATATAAAAAGATTTCGTAATAGGAGAAAGCATGCTGGGGTGTTTAGAAACCGCGCTTAAAGCTAGATCCGTCACACGGTCAGCTTTCACGAACCAGCAAATTTCAAAAGAATTCTGGAACACTCTGTCAATCTGCTCATGGACGAACTCCTCGGAAGGAAAGATGTTAACTCTCAAATGGCGCCAATGCAGGAGCTCTCTTACTCGCCTGCGTGCATTTGCGCAACACGCGCGCACCGCTCGCCAACCGTGCAAAGTGCAATGCACCAACAAAACGTCATATTATGCCTCATGAGCCCATGAGGCCGAGTCCGAGTCGCTTCGGGGCTTAGCCCATATGAAATTAAATTGAGCTTGGCCAAAAAAACATGAATGCTTTTAATATGTGTCTTATCCTTACTCCATGTAAAATCACCACATAGTCCCGTCCTTAGGGTACCACCCCATGTGCATCTCTCTACTCCTCAAGAGGAGTTATATTGAGATACCCATAAGTTTTTCTAGCCAATGTGGGACTAAACTTACATGGTTTGTTGAGAGCAAGCTCTACAAGTTAAGAAAAAACTCCAACAATTTGACAAATCTAGAATTTAGCTTTCCTCTCTCAGATATAAAGAAAACAACCATGCTGCAAGGTTGTAAGAGGAATCTACAATATTAGTGAAGGTTTGGGTAAAGTGCAAAAAATCCCTCGTTATATTTTTGCTTTTTGCACTAAAAGACCCTATGCTCTTAAAATTCATTAAAGGGTAAATTGCAAAAAACTCCTCGTTAGATTCCCGCTTTTTGTACTAAAATACCCCATGCTCTTAACAAACCCAAAAGTATAAAATATGCTCATTTAGTCCTTTTCCGTTAACTGGAGTTACGTGGCCTGTACAATGACCATTTTACCCCTCTACTCTCCCCACCCCCTCTCTCCGGTGGTGCGAGGAGGAGGAGGGGGCGGGGAGGAGGCGGAGGCCGGCGGTGAGGAGGAGAGGTGAGGAGGAGGCCGACGGGGAGGAGGGGGTGCGGGGAGGAGGAGCGGCGGTGAGGAGGGGAGTGCGGGGAGGAGGAGGCCGGCGGTGAGGAGGGGGGTGCAGGGGAGGAGGAGGCCGACGGGGAGGAGGGGGGGGAGGAGGTAGCCGACGGGGAGGAGGGGGGTGCGAGGAGAAGGAAGCCGACAGTGAGGAGGGGAGTGCGGGGAGGAGGAGGGAGGGAAGAGGAGGCAGGCGGTGAGGAGGGGGGCGGAGGAGGGAGGGGGCTATGAGGGGGAGGGGGTGCTGGTGGGGAAGAGGGGGGGTGCTGGTGGGAAGGGGGATAGTTTAGGTATTTTGTTTTATTTTTTTGTATAAAAAATCACTAACGGTGAAAACTAACGGTAGGAGGCTGACGAGCAAGTCATAGATTGCGGGGGTCTTTATTTGCTAAATATGACTAAAAGGTCTTTCTACGCAAAAGGTATACACCTAACGATGGTTTTTTTGCAATTTACCCTTTATTAAAATATAAAATATGCACATTTTGTCCCCTTTCCGTTAACTGGTGTTAAGTGAGGTACGTAATGACCATTTACCCCTCCCCCCCCCCCCTTCTCTCCGGTGGTGGGGGGGGAGGGGGGAGGAGACGCGTGGAGGAGGAGGGGAACGCATGAAGGAGGGGGGTTGGCCGGTGGGGAGGAGGGGGCTGGCCGGCGGGGAGGAGGAGGGGGCGGGGAGGATGGGGGGCTGCAGGAAGGAGGAGGGGGCTGGCCGGCGCGGGGGAGGGCGGGGTGGTTGGTCTGCGGGGAGGAGGAGGGGGCTGGCTGACGGGGAGGAGGAGGGGGCTAGCTGACGGGGAGGAGGAGGGGGGCTGGCCGGAGAGAGGAGGAGGGGCTGGCCGGAGGGAGGAGGGAGGAGGGGAGAGGTTAGGAAAGGGGGGCTGGTAGGGAAGGGGAAGGTAGTTTAGGTATTTTTTATTTTTTATTTTTTAAAAAATGCAATAACGGCTATTTCTAACGGTCAACAGACGATAGGTGCTTTTCAAGAAAGTCATAGATTGCGGAGGTCTTTATTTGCCAATTTGACTAAAAAGTTTTTCTATACAAAATGTGCAAATTTAACGATTTTTTTTTTTTTTTTTTTTTTTTGCACTTTACCCTGAAGGTTTTGACAATCTAGTAGATAATTCTCCATAAATTGGTAGCACTTACAAAGAATTTCTTATTCATTTCTCTGTCGGTATCTATTTGAAAAAACAAGGTGTTTTAGTCTCAGATTAAGAAGTAATAAGTTGGAAACAAACAAAGTCGCACTCAAAGGTAAGGAACGAATTATGATGCTTCGAAGGCACGACAAACCAATTATGAAGTACAAGACAAGCGAAGTGAGGTAAAGAATTGAAGTGAAACGAACGCAGTGAGAAAGGAGGACATGAGTTTTCAAAAAATTGCTAAAATTTTAACAAAAGTTGTTCTACGAGTCTGTATTAGTGGTTGAAGTGCCTGAAAGAAAATATTATTCTGGAGAAATTATCAAAAAATGTAATACTTTAGTCCCGTGTTAAGAAGTAATAAAAATATTATTTTATATAGGAAAGTGCTTTTTCTTTGAAATTTAATTATAAAGATAGTTTCAAACTTAATAAAAACCTAATAGGGAGTGGACTAACCTATGACTAGTTTGTGGGTTTATGACTAATTTTTTTTACACGATTATTTGCCGCCCTTTGCAATTAGTGGTGAATTAATAGGTACCATTTACCAATGGTCATAATTTTTTTTTTTTCAATTATAAGATTTATAGCCAATATTTTTCAACCGTCATTTTTTTTTATACTAGGCAGTTTGGATAGTTGCATCTATTTCAATTAACACCCTTTCATTTCTGTAAAGTGAGTAACAAATCCTTTTCAGAATACACCATCAAATCTATATTCTTTATTATCAATCTCAAAACTCTTGCAATCTTTTAACTAGAATTCGCAAAAAAAATAAAAAAAATAAAAAAATCGGAGTTATTTTCCGTACAACTTCATCGACTTTGTTGTATCCTAGAAAAGCATTTGCCTACAATCTGCATTCGAATTAGGATAAATTTGCAACATGTTGCTACAAATAAAATATAACCAAAGACGAGAAAGTATGAGAAGATTTTAAATTTGTATGTTTAGGGAATTGTTGAAATGATGTCGTTCAAAAAGTTGTAAAAATGATGTCATTGCTATTGTATTATTGAAATATCAACTTATTGGTATAAAGAAAATAAAAACAATAATAAGGTAATATAGAAGTTAAAATTAAAATGCTTAATAGCCCAAGATAATGTTTTGTATTCATTGCCATTGGATGAATGTGTAGGGCTAACTGCCTCACAACCATAACAGGTCCTTTTATGAATTATTTGAGACTTGCACAGTTGAGGGTGACCTACCCACGAGAAGATGATGTATTGGGACTTGTCACGCAAAATTTGTGGGGGTTGTACGTGCGACTTTTCATTTTAACCCCTTCCAAGAAGGCCGTGTCTTCCTACGCACATGCTATAGGTTTCAAACCCTCAGTGGAGTCGAGTCGATGTAAATCTTGTCTTGCCTACTAAAACTATCCGGTCCTATCGATGTCCCTTATCACAACCGGGTCAGATCACCCATACGTGGATGTTCTTCCAACGCCACCTTATCCTCTAAGGCGTCGGAGTCGTCAACTTCTCTAAATCAGAGTGACAGTAGATTTTCACCTTTTTAAAAAGCTGCTGGTTCTTAGTAGCAGTCGGCGCGCCTTAGACGACCTGTTGGTCAAACAAAGGAAAGGAGAGGTCCAGAGTCGAGTCGAATCGGGACGTGTTAAAGTCCAACAGTCTGCTTACTCCCAAAATCATTGACCGACAATATGACATTTTTCAAACAAACTTCTTACGGTAGGGCATATTTTAACTCTGAATTAGTTCTCATTACTGTCACTAATGGCATTTAGTAATTAACTAATTTATACTAATAAAAAATATATAAAAAATTCCAAAAAATATCTTACAAATGGACGTTTATCTTACAATTATTTTTATTTTTATTTTTATTTTGTTGAAAAAATGGCCATATGTAGGACATCTTATGTTAAAACAAAAACGTCCAGACAATGGACATGTTTTTTACTTTTTTTTTTTAATTTTTCACATACGTATATTATATAATAACATCAAAGTAGGATATTTGTGGTTAGCTAGTAAAGTGATCAGATTTGGGATGTTGGGGTTCAAATTTACTATATTCACTTAATTTTTAAACGCAACACCCATTTTTTGTTCAAAAAAAATTATACTAGATTTGAACTATTAACCTCCAAATCTTATGACTTTATTCATTGAGCACAGTAAATTTAAAATAGGAAATGGTTTTGTCATTTCTGTTTTTTACAAGTCGATAGCTATCAAAGTTAGACAGTATCTAAGTTAAGAATTTTGAATAGTTGATGCTATCAAATTATAATTTAATTATATTTTATAATATAGTAATTGTAATTTGTTGTTTTGAGAAATAGTTAAAACTATTTATCGTCCTTCACCATCAATTCAAAAGAGGTTGAGTGGCACTTGTCTTTCAGATTTTGTCCTCTATAGCGGAAACTTGGCACACGGACCTTGAAATAGACTGAAAAATTATATAAAATAAAAGAGAGATTATAATATGAAGTTAAATAAATAAAATAAAAATGATGGGGCCCTCTCTATTGTTCTTTGTCCAACCATGTAGACAAGAAAAGAATCCTGGATTCCTCAGTTGGGATCCACACTCCACCAACAAGAATCTCAAATCAAGTAAGCAATTACACTACTGCAAGTAATCTTATGCCAATGCAAATTAATAAATAATAAATATGTGTATATTTCTTTTTCATTTTCTGTCTAAATATCTTCTGGCTAGAGGAATGCACTTGATGTTTGGATTGATGTAGAGAGACCTTTCATGATCTTAAAAGTTTGGTCCATGCCATCAACCTTGACCAGGACACTTTCTAACATTCTAAAATTTATTTGCAAATATCAAACAATATATTTTTTCAATCATTTTAAAGATAATAATTTTTTCTGACATTTTAAAGATAGTAATAAAGGGGTTAATTTACATTGATCCTTCCTATGTTTAATGAGTATTACAAAGACTGCTCATATTCCAAAAATAATTACACTGACTATTCATCTCCTTTATAAATTTATTAACCATAGGGATGGTCTTTTTTTTTTAGGGTGTTCACTTCTTAATGGTGCTTGGAGGCATGCCTCCAAGGGGGCTCGAACCTGCGCCACTGCGTCGGGGTGCTCCACCGTTCCAACGGACTACGGCCACTGGGACACCATAGGGATGGTCAATGTTAA